>OY812999.1:20407465-21007465 GCA_963681545.1 Germaria angustata | reverse complement strand
ATGAGAGGCTTAAAGGGTAAAATACGCTCCTACGCACTAGCCCGTTATCAAGAGTAAAATTTTTATTACTTTTAAAATATATGAAGTAATATTATTAATTTGAGGTATTATTTTTCTTATTATTAGTTTTGTGTTAAAAGTTATTTATTATTTATTTATTTATTTCAAATTTATTATAATTAAAACTATAATAAATAATATACAAAAGCACTAGCTACTACAGGCTATCGGCTTATGTGTTAAAAGTTATTAGTAAATCAATTTGTAAAAAATTTTTCGTTTTTTATATATATATATATTTTTTTTTAATTAATTACGTTTATACTTACATTAGGTAAAATGTTCCTGTTTAGGAAATTTTGCCAAGTGTTTGTTCTAAGAATTTATTTCTACTAAAACCAAGTTTATTTCAATCAAAAACATAAAAAAATTCAGTGCAAGCAAATGTAAGAACTCTTGTCTATCTCTGAATTAAACATAAAATACATGAATGCATTAAATGTAATTTTTATAGCTCATAAACACACATGACAAACTCGAATTAATATGCTAAGTAAATTTATCCAAGTACATACACATATGCTTATATTACAGTAGACTCTCGATAATTTAAAATCCAAGCGATCAGAAAAGGGATTCAGGTAAACGAGAGTTCATTAAAAAATATTAAATTAAGGGTAGTTTTATTCCAATTCCGGATTTTTTATTTTCACTCTGAGAAATTATTTATACCTGCATATGGGAGTGTTTTCTCTTGAGCAAACAGCCATAATCTACCATTATAAATTTAATTTTTCATATTCGTGAAAGAGAAAATAGATATGAAAATTATAATTTTCTCTCTGCTCTACACAGAGTATAGATAATGTTTGTCTCAAGCAAAATAAATAAAATTTTAAAATATATTTTTGCACTGTTAGTTTCGCTAAAATTCGTATTAAGACTAAAATGTATGCATTGAAACTAACACAAATGATGATTTTGATAAGAAAATATTCAATTTAGAAAAGTTCTAGTTTTAGAGTGCAAAGAAAATTATAGAGATTTCATTTTATGATACATCTTTCGAAGAACTTCCAAGAAACTAAAATTATCAATAAATTCAAGCAGTATATATATCAAGAGTAGACTGTATATTCATCTATTAAAATATTAGATGACACCTTAGGTATATAACTTTTTTATATATTGCAATAATTTAGAGAAAAAAAGTATATACTGAAACTATAATTAACTTCAAAGCTTACAATTACAATACAATTACAACATTCGAATACAATGGCCCTTAGGATAAATTATTAGATAGTCCCTCTAAGGCGATAGTCATGATCGAGAATATAATTATTTCTTATGAGAAACAAATAAAATATTGCCTATAAATAGAACAAATTGTAAAATTATATAAAAAAGTAGTTATTGGTGAGAAGTGATACATTCGATACATTCGAAATCGACTTCATTAAATTTTTTAAATTAATATTTTAGTTTTTTATTTTTAAACCATGCAAAATCAATATTATTATCAAGGAAGGACAAATTTGTTGCTTCCAAAAATCCATTGGTTCCTTCAGACCAACTTCCCGGCGAGACAAATTTACAAAATTTTGACTTAAAGTTTGAATTACATCTACAAAAATCTCTGGAAAATCTCTTCTATATTTTGCAAGTGCGTTTACAAGAATAATATTTTTTAAATCTACAGTGAAGCGTACACTTGTCTTGATGCTAGTACAATCATTTTCATATTAGGAAAACGAAATTAGGTCTATTGATAATCGTGTAGCCTTTTCAGTGAACCAATCATAATTTAATATAAAACTACTTTTTTTTTTAGCAAGAAGAACATTTGTTCCACTAAATGCGAAAAAAAATTTCTTTGCAACATACGTGTATTCATGTTTGTGTACATTGAAAACACAAGTAAAAACCTAATATTTGTATTGAAGATTAAAACAAAAGATTGAAGTTTATTTTTGATTTTAAATAAAAGGTTTCAACAAAATTTTCTTTCGCATTTAATGGGACAGGGCTTGCCATTTCTCATCATATAGATTATAGAACCAGAGCCGCTGAATTAGCACCAAAAGAGAATAAATTAGGCGATGACAGGGCCATATTAAAATCATTGGAAATAAACTGAATATGCAATAATTCTATATCAGAATCTCACAATTTTTATAACCCTTTTGAAGCATTTTTGCAGGTAATTTGTAACTGTATTTCCACAAAACTGTTGGAACCAAACAGGTTGTTTCTCATAAAGGAAAATTTGCTGTTAGGGAATTCCCCTTCACAGGATTATTAATATACATAAGTTTTACTTAAAAAAATTATATGCTGCTACATTTTACAAATGTGTACTGTTTGTTCATCAAATCCGAAATTTATATGATTAAAAAAAAGATGTTAGAAAAAATAGTTATATGAATGCCTCTAGAGGAAAGAGACTTTTGGACATTATTAAAAAGTTCTTGAAGGGATAAATAGCCACGTATTTAATTTACATTTTAAAGAAGATATGACTTCTCATAGTTTTGTTGTTGCTCGTTTTTATTCAATGAGTCTATTGGATACTGAAAGTAAATAGAAACTGAAAATTTATGGATTAAATTTTATTTAATTAACATCTTCATATTTTTTCGTCTACACTACTTACACAAGATATTTCTTCCATTATTTTTGTTTGAGGTTTAATCCTTCCTTCCATTAAAATTTTTTTTTGTTTCAATTTTCCAAAAAACTTTGTTTAACCTAAAAAGATAAAAATATATAATTCATTATTCGTACCAGTTTAAAAAAATTTGCACTCCCTTAATCTTTTTGAGAAATATTTCAACATTTCTAATTGGCAATATTTTTGCTGACTGTATGACCATAAAACTTTATATAAACTTACCCTAATGTGCATATGCAATAGAAAGAAGGAAATGTTGCTTAAATTTAAACAATTTATTCTTGCCACAGGATATTCCTTAATTTTACCTCGCATAACTTTTTTTAATGAAACTTTTAAAATTTTAACGAGTTGAGAGCTAAAATTATAATACGACTTGGAAAAAACCGTAATATAAATTAAGTCAATTAAATAAGGGGAATAACGTAAAATGTTTTATAGTAAAACATTTATCTCAATGAAAATGGAATGAGTGTGTGGCATTTAGAAGGGATTAAAACAAAAACATCTGTAATTACGGTGTAATTATGGGGCCTCGTACGTTGCCAAATGTAACAAAGTCATAAGTAGCTTGTGCTTGCCAGTGATTTGTCTACAGCATTTTATTAGCCGGAGGCTGTTATCCATTATTTTTGGTTAGAGCACTAGTGGTAAAATACTAAAAAAAGTTAGTTGCCATTATTGGTTTTTGTAGGTCTTTTTTTGTTAATTTAAGATTAAACTTCTTTTTTTATAATACTTTAAGAAATACATTTCTTTCATCTATCTGTCAAGTATTAGATGTCATTTTGAAAGTTTTATTAAAAAAGTGCATTAAAAACTTTTGCTACTAGTTAAGGAAAGGACGCACAAGAAATATGTCTAACTTCAAACTAATTTTAACTTGCTTTTATATTTTTTCCCAAACGCAAATAACCAAGGAAACACTTAAATAAATACAGACAAATGCACAAAAAGTACTTTGGTTCTTTAAGCCAAATGTTGGTGAACGAAAGAGCAAAAACGTTAAAAAGTATTAAGCTACTTTTTTTCATCATTGCACACTGGGCTGTGCTGAATGAATAGATAGAAGATTTATAAGCTAGTGCATGATTGGTTATGTTTGTAAGTTGAAATATTTATAGTCGAGCAGTTAGGCTGCATTTGAGATGTCCTTTAAGAAATGGCCTGGCGTTATAATGGCCTGTAGTTGATCAAATTCGGGTCTAAATGTTATTTGGTGTTTTGTGGCTTGAAGTTAGAAACAAAATTAAATACCGAACAACATAGCATTTATTTTTTATTAAACAAATTTTATATTTGTTGTTAGCTCAGCTGGATATATGGCTGAATTTTATTAAACACGATATGAGAATTAAATAGAATTCAAACATACTTTTTTACTTGAGAATTACCGGACATATAGATATAATAGTTTCTGAGGACTTTGATACCAGCACAACACAGCAAACAATTATGTTTTTCTTACACATTCATACAATTTATTGCTCTATGAGTGATGATTCCTCGTATATAATTGGGTCAATGTCGTGAGTAAATTTTAATTAACATTTTTAGAAGAATATTTTGTTTTTCGTTTTGAATTACAATTATATTCATTATCAACCAAAGGTCAATTTATTGTTTTCCTCTATGGGAGTTGTGCCCGAGCTCACTTTCTTACCTATAAATGCCCACTCTCGACTGCTTAGTTGGGACACTATTGATTTTACTCCAACATGGTAGACGCAAAAGAAAAAATAACATTTCACCGGCATAATGCTTCAAGTTTATTAGTGATGAATGGCTTTTGCTACCACTGTGCAATATAAACTTGAGATTAATAGAAACCGGAAGAGGAGAGATGGAGTTGTATAGTAGTGAAATTTATTTTCAGAAATACTAAGTAATATAACTCAGTCAATGTCCATAGGCGAATTTCGTAAGGCATAGAGACACTATGACATGGTTTTTAAATACGAAAAATCCTCTGTCTATACGTTGCGTAATGCGAGTATTTCAGGGGCTACTTTATGGCTTGGGATTTCAGTAAAATCTTTTCATATAAAAATTTATATCTAATCGGCTATATTACTATCCTTGATAGATATAATCGAATAGAACTTGAAATTTTTCGAAATTAAACTAAAATTGCGAATTTATTGATTTCTGGCCACAATCTGCATAGAAGATTTTTAATTTCTGGAGCTCCAAGTATATCCCGTTCTTTTAACCTTAAATCATATTAAGCATAAGGATATGTGGCATTTAACATAAGTTTCACATTTCGCTATTCAATGGCCAAGAGAGCTTGGATGTTGTTAAATGGTATTTTTACTGAAGGCAATCAAAAGAACTTTATACTGATCGGTATTAGTTTTTGTTTTGTATATCAATCTTAGCATTGTTAGGAAGATTAATTTTGATTGCAGTCGTATTGAAAAATTGACTTTTTATTGCTTATGTTATGTTGTATTCATTACAAACGGATGATGTCTGTGTAGATGCCTGATTGGCAAGACGTTGTGTATAAAATTCACTGAAAGCTGTATATACTTAATATGCTGAGTATAAACTTAAGACAAAGCGAAGTGAGAATATACGAGGCTGGTTTAAAGTGTTTTTTATATTTTCAATTGCATTTGGTGTTCTAGAAAATAAGTGTTAAATATTTATATATGAGATGTTCAATAATTAAATATTGAAACTGTTCACATTTGTATAATAGTTGCATTAATAGAGCAGACAATGAGTTTTACTACTGCAATATACAACAAAATCAAAACTTTTTCAAAATAAGAAGGTTTTGATGACTGATTCTGGTCTAGGAAGTACCGAAACGACATTTAAGTTCTCCTCCTTTTGCAAACTGCTATAGTGAATTGACATAAAAGATTTCAGTTATAAGGTGCGATCAGCAGTGTTATTTTAAACAGAACGAGGTATATTTTTATAGAAAATTTTGAACTCTCGAGCTCATCGCGTCCTCTTTCTTGACTAGTGGCAGCTCTAAAGCTCGTAACTCAACTTGAATGAAAGAAATGAATAAAAATTAAAAAAAATTTGTAAGGGCTGATTTCAAACTTATTCGCATTTGTAACCCCAAATTCCTTATATTTTATTTTCCGGAGTGTGTGCTTTTTAAAAAAATTTTTTTTAAATAAAATTTCTTAGAATCTGTTTTCTTAATATTGCAAATTGGAAGTTAGTGAAGTTTTTTTTATTCGATTATTTTTTATAATCTTATAAATAAACAAAAAACTTGGATTTTGTCAAATAAAAACTGCCTTCGAATTTTATATTGTCATTAGGTTTTTGCTAATCTTCTTCAACTAGTGAATTTTCATTTACAGCTTCAATATTTAGTGGACTCCAATTTTTTTTTATTAGAAACAAACTGGAATTTTAGAAACTTTCTAAACTAAGAATTCTGTTAGATTTGTATTCAATCACAAGCTGCAAAAAACTTTATTTGCTAGAACAGTTCAAAAGTCAAGTTCGAAAGCTATGCAAAAGCAATGAAATCTATTGGGTTACATTTCAAAATCTGAAATAAAAAAAAATAAATATAGAATATTTTTGGTCATTTTCAAACTAGAAAAAGATAAAAAAAATTATAGTTATTTTTCCAACGTTCTTTATGAATAAAATTTTATCTTAAACTTTTTGTCAGCTGTCAAGTGAAAATGTAATAATTTCTCTATTTTAATGCAGAAACTTGTTAATTTTTTTGTTTACGGATATACACCCCTTGAATTTACCTTTTCAAATGTCGTCCATTTCCGTTCATAGTTTTTTTTCGTGCAGCATCTTATAACTGATTTGCATTTTGTATGCTTAAGTCTTGCGGACAATATTTTAATTTTTTAATAATAAAGTGCAAGAAAATGCAAATCAATTTTATTATTTTCACTTACACTCTCTATACAGTTTTGTTGTCTACTGTTTTTTTTTTTTTGCAAATTTTATTTCCGCTTTTTGCAACTTATTCTTTTTAATATTGCAAACCAAAGGTGTACAATCTGCATTTGAATGTTTCTACTGCCATAGAATAAATAATGCAAATGTGTTACATTCTTATGATGACGACGATAACAACAACCAATGTTGTTGGTAGCGATGATGACGATGATGACTAAGTTGATGACTGTGTATATGTTTGTATGTATGTTTGTCAGATTATCGCCATTGCTTCTATTATTACTTCTTCTATCCTCTTTGCTTATTTCGTTCTCCGTCTATTTTTGGTTTTGTTGCAATTTCAATAGCGGTTTTTTATTTTAATTTAAAATTTGCATAATTTCTGTAATATTATCATTTTTATAACCGCATTGTTTACTTGAATGCGTTGCACCCATGCAGTTATATGCATCCTTTCCGGTTTATTATTCCAAATGTATACATCTTTTGAAATAAAAATCGTTAGAGATTACAATAAAGAATTGTATACGATTTTTTCTTGTTTATTTAATAAAGGATATGCCAGGATGTGGCAGTATGAAGAGCCGGAGAATGAATAGTTTTCTTTTTTATTTCCTGTTGCAGTGATGTGTAATGGGCGTGTTGGAAATTAATTTTACAACTTTAAAGCCGTTGTACCGCAAGGACGTGTGTGCGGGAGTCTTGTAGAAATTCTTGAGTTTGTTTAATTTGTATTAATTCGTTAAATAAAAATTCCTTTCACTTAAAAATTATTTGTGAAAATAATAAATAAATTAAAACAATAAGTTGTAATAACACAAAGCTAAAAATTGTTTTAAAGATAAACGGAGGAAGGTGTTTAAATTATTGACAATGTATAAAAGCAAACTAAGAAACCAAAGCAAAAACATAAACAATAATAAAAAAATTAATAAACTACAACAACAAAGGCAAATTACAGAACAACTAGTACTAAACATGTCCATTCCTACGAATAGGCGATTAAGAGATTTAACTGAGAATACTCCAAAAACATCGCGTTTCTCTGACACAGAATCTCTTCGTGTTACAAACACTGACTCACCGCTGAAGTTTATTCAAGTAATGGATAAACGTTTCGATAAATTAACTGAGAGGTTAGAAACAATGATACGAACAATGTTTAAAGAGTGTGAAGATCGCATTTTATCTGAGTTTGACAAAAGAATTAATATTATAAAGAGCGAATTAGACAATACAATTGAAAGAGTATCGAATATTGAAAAGACTGTGTATGAACTAAGAAATACAGCTGCGAATGAAATTATAGAACTAACAAGAGAAACAAATGAATTAAAAAAAGAAATTGTGTTACTAAAAAACTATGCAAAAAAGAAAGAAAATTCTATTGTTGCTTACGATATTCGTATAAATGGTATACCTTACAACAAAAATGAAAATCTGTTTGATATATATTTAAAACTATGCCAAATTTTGAAAATAAATCCTCCAAGTGTTAAAGCTATTTTTCGCGTAAACAATAATCATTCCCATGAAAGAAATAAAAATAGAAATAATGCTAATAAAACTAATAAAGACATCATTGATCCCGCAATAATAATCAAATTCAATTGCCCATACGATAGGAACTTTGTTCTCAAATCAATTACTTCTTTTATTAAGTCTTCTAAGGATATCTTACGCTTAAATCTCATTGGTTTTGATAGTGCGGTTCCATTTTATGTCAACGAAAATCTTACGCCGGAAAATCACAAAATATTTCTTCAAGCTAATCGTTTAAAAAGAAGTAAAATAATAACCACTGTGTTTATAAGTAGAGGCATTGTCTATATAAAAAAGTCGCAAAATGATGAACCAATATGCATTACTGATGTTTCAACAATACAGCAGATGTTTCATTCGCCAAATACAGAGGATGGAAATTTATCTCTTTGACATAATTATAAGACCATTAATATTTCAATTATATTTTGATAATAATCATTATTTCGCCTTAAACCTTAATATGCTTATCAATTTTTTCGTAAATAGAATATCTTTTCTTACTAATTGTAACTTTTTCTATTTTTTTATATATTTTTCTTTTTTAATGATTATTGTGTACCTTATCTCCAAATTTTGTTATTCAAATTTTAAATTTCACCACATAAAAATTATAAAAACAAGAATAATTTTAAACTTTACTTGCGTTGCTATCAACTATAAATGTTTCATTTATGATCTCGACGGGAAATAGTAGTCCAATCTCCAGAGACGTTACTGCAAATATGATAAAAATTCTTAGTAGGCAAAGAAATGAACTTAAAATATGCCATATTAATGCCCAAAGCCTATTTAGCAAAATTGATGAGTTCCGCCATATATTTGAAAACTCTGACGTACATATTATTTGTATCTCCGAAACGTGGTTTCGCGATTCAATTACTGATGCCATGGTCCTATTGAAGGGCTACAAACTATATAGAAATGATAGAGGCGACGGCTACGGCGGTGTAGCAATATATGTTAAACGTGAACTAGCTTGCAAAATAAAAAGCACTACCAACGAGAGCATTAACCATAAGCTTCAACATATATTTTTGGAAGTTCACTGTGAGGAAAGTAAAGTTTTAATTTGTAGCGTTTACAGGCCCAACAAAAGAATCGATCTTCGCCCGTTATATGAAATTGTAGAAAACTTGACACCACTTTACTCAGACGTGATCATAGCTGGCGACTTTAACTGCAATATTCTCTCTGATTCATGTTTAACAGAAAACATGAAATCTCTTGGCTTAAGCCCTACAAACATAAGTACACCAACGCATTTCTCTCCGCTTTCCTGTACACTGCTCGATTTATTTTTTGTTTCTGACGTCTCCAAAGTCTTAATATATGATCAGCTTTCAGCGTCATGTTTCTCCAAACATGACCTTATATTTTTAACATATAATATACCTCTACAGCTATCTAACTCCGAAGTTCATTTTCGCAATTTCAAACATGCAAACCAAAGTATAATAGAACAAGAAGTTTTTAAAATTGACTGGAGCTCTATATACTTCATGCCATCCGTGGATGAACAACTGAAGTTCTTGGAGGACAATATTATGGCCTTGTTTAACTTAATTGTTCCCTTAGAAACAAAGACGATTAAAAGTAGGCAGAAACCGTGGTTTACGTTAAATATCAAACGTCTGGTCAAAGATCGTGATATCGCTTTTTCACGCTGGAAGAAGTATAGAACGAACGACCTGTATGAAGATTATCGCTTAGCTAGGAAGATTACAACAAGAGCAATTAGACGAGCAAAATCATCATATTACGCTAAGAAATTCGCCAATACGACTAATTCAAAGCAAACATGGAAAGCCATAAAAGAAATCGGGATTGTTCAGCAAAAACGCATCGTTGATACCCCAGCTTTAGACCCAAATGAAATCAACTCTAATTTTATCAACATTCCAATGCCACCAGCTAATCATTCGCACTACTATAACTTCCCAATTAATAAACCACCAGCAAGATTATTTAATTTCGACTGTGTTAGTGAATTCGATGTTATGAAAAGCTGCTTATCAGTCAAATCTACGGCCACAGGAGTTGATGAAATTCACCCAAATTTTTTTAAAATGATTCTTCCCTACATATTACCGATTGTGACACATATTTTTAATTTTATAATTACAACTAGTTCTTACCCGAAGCGATGGAAACAGGCTAAAGTCTATCCAGTTCCAAAGACAAACTTAGAATACCGGCCAATAGCTATCTTACCGTACCTATCGAAGGCTTTTGAGAAAATACTACATATGCAAATAACCGAATATCTTGAAGATAATAATCTTCTCACTTCAAAACAATCTGGTTTCCGTTCAAATCATAGCTGCGTAACTGCGCTGACTGGTGTAACAGATGATCTTAGAAAGGAGATAGATGACGGATATATGGCAATCTTGGTATTATTAGATCACTCCAAGGCTTTTGATACTGTTGATCATACCATTTTAAATCAAAAATTAGAAAAAATGATGCATTTCTCCTCAACATCTTCCAAATTAATACAAACATACCTCAGTGGCAGAGAGCAGTGTGTGAAAGTTAATTCAGGAACGTCATCTTTCCTTCCTGTCACCAGGGGTGTACCGCAGGGTTCGATTTTGGGACCTCTCCTCTTCTCTATCTATGCCAATGATTTACCCAATCAGTTGATGCACTGCAGCATCAGAATGTATGCCGATGATGTTCAGCTATATATAAGTAGTAAAATAATAGATTTTAACGAAAAACTCAATGAAGATTTGGTAAGAGTCTCGGAATGGGCATCCATAAATGGTTTAAGCATTAATCCAGGAAAGTCACAATGTCTTTTAATTCACAAACGGTTACAGAGAATAATAGAAATGCCAAAAATCTACATTGACAACCAGGAAATCAAAATTGTACAAAAAGCAAAAAATCTAGGTGTAATTTTCAACGACACACTAACATGGTCAGACCATATTTCAGTCGCCTGTGGGAAAACTTTCTCGATGCTTCGAACTTTGTGGCCGACCCAACATTGTACACCATTCAAAATAAGAATGCTATTAGCGAAAACGTACTTAGTTCCAAAATTATTATATGCCTGTGAACTATTTTCAAATTGTGACACTTGCAGTAAATCAAGACTAAAAGTTACATTTAACAACATAACACGATATATATTCGGATTTAAATCTAATGGTAATCAACACACTATCAACTATTACTCTAAGCAAATTTATGGTGTTCAGTTCGATAACCTACTTAATATAAAAACCTTACAATTATTGCACAAAGTAGTAACTACACGGCAACCTGAGGATTTATACAAAAGGCTTAATTTCACCCGATCAGAAAGAAACAAAACAATAATACCTCCAAGATATCACACTCTTTTATCTAATTGGCAATTCTTTGTACCTGCTATACGTCTCTGGAATACTATCCCACCTTGTATAAGGAATATTAGCAACGGTTTACTTTTTAAAAAGAAAATTCTCGAATATTATTCTTGACCTTATAATATCCAAGTGACATTTGAAAATATATTGTTCATATTCTAATTTATTATTTTTTAAATATGTATTATTATAAGTTATTTTTAGTTAATATAATTATTTTAAGTTAATGTAATCTATATCTAATTAAATAACTAACTACAGATCCAATTTTAAACATACATATATTCATAATTATCTCCACTCATTGCATGTGTTAAATATACTCACATTAATTCTAACTACATTTATACTTCTGCTATATTAAAACGTAAGTTTTGTTGCAGAAGCTTACAAAATAAATAAATAAATAAATAAATAAATAAATAAATATGTATGTAAGCACGAAAAAAAAGAGAGTAGAAATGAAAATTAATTTAAGAAATTTGCTATTTATATTAAATTTTAAGCTGTTTACCTTGAGTCCTCTTATGCTGTGAGAAATTGGTTAAAGAATATATTGGAGGAATATGAATAGCGTAGATGAAAAATTGGCCTATGTAACATGACTGAAGTTAGACAAAGATATACGAAATCCTTATAAAATCTGACATAAGACGTTTTATTACCCACACTCTGGAACTTAATAATAAATGCACCACTAAGGAATAAGGGCTCTATTACCCATAAAACTTTTACCTACCCAGATGACTTGAGCTAGCAGTATCGCAGGAGTCACATAGAAACGCTCTCATAGAGAATGGACAGAAGTTGTGCTTTTCATGGGTAGATACAAAACCGAAATTTTAGAATACCACAGTGGTACAGTGCTAAGCCTATCGGCAAAAACTAATTATCTAGAAATAATTAAGGACTTTTTCATCTACGCTATTTATTGTGGAAGTCCAACATAGAATCTAGAGCAATAAAAGGCAGGTAAATGAGCCTGGCTCGCTATATGAGACAGTTATCAAGCCAATCCTATTCTGCGGAGCCGTAGTGTATAGGAGACCATAGATATGCTCTTCAACAGAATTAACTTTGAAAAAGTCAAGCAGCGGTACGGAGCTCATAGTCACGGCGCCATGCACTTCATGCTTATTGAGGACCTCCTTGCACGGCTGAGCTGGTTACCTGTGTACCTGTAACCAAGAAAAAGTTTTCCTAGGTCATAGAATCCCTACATGAAATAAGTGACTACATCCCGTAAAAACCATGCATCTCTACAAAACTCCTCTTCACTTGTCGCAGGAAATGTTGAATCCTTTTATGATACCATTTGATGGCTCTAAGCGGGAGAAAAAAAGTTGGTCGAACCAACAATGCAAGATCCGAAGTCGACGTATTATTTAGAATAGTAGAATATTTATTTAAAATAAGTATATAGAATATAAATCATGCGGCAGTTTGATGTAGATGGTTACGGTGAGCTCAAGAGAGGTTGAAAGGTTGAAATTTTATATTTTTCTTTCCTCTGTTACTCTCTCTTCTAACTCCACCTATTCCTTTTCTATTTCCCTAAGCTCTTAGTTATTATTCTCCTCCAGAAAGCTGCCTGTAAGGCCCAGCCTAACCTAATGTATAATTTCCTAAAGAGCTTTGGTGAAATCGGTAATGATCTAAATATATCTATTTGAATCTTTGACAATGTTTTTGTTACAAAGGGTCTTGTCCACAACTTAAAAGTACCCTTATTTAAAAGATTTAGTAGTTTTTAATACTTGCAATGCATTTAACTAGTTTTAGAAGATGTTACTAAAAAGCACCGTCTCTAAAAATTTAAAAATAATATGCATATCAATTTACGTAAGAAATTATAATTTAAAAATAACTTTAGATTTAATACGGAAAATTCACTGAAAAACTGCAAAACACACAAAAAGAATTCAATTTCAATAAAATAATGTATTTCTATTTTAATCAACTAAAAAATTCCAAATTTACAAAGATGTTTAATTTAATAAAAACTATTTATCTTAGTCAAAACCCTGAAATTCATAATATAATTAAATTCCGAAAAAATTCAACATTGACTTCAATTCATTAAATCGAAATGGAGACTTGCAGGACTTATTGCTCAATTTTGTGTTTTTATAGAATATTTGAAATTTAGCTGAATACAGGTATTTTTAGAGAGTTTTCGAATTCGGAAATTTGTAATTAGTGTCTAGTCTGGATTAATTTAAATATTTTTGGTAAAATTTTTCGCGAAATTTCCAATTTTTATTATTACTTTGTTTACTACTAATCTTTGCTTACGAAATCTTCAATTTTATTTTGAACTCAAATCAAAGTCATAAAATTTTTCATAATGTCCGATCATTAGTAAATTTTTCAACAAACTGCCAGAAATGCTAAAGATTGCGCAAAGTATAAAGTATCAATAATTATTCAAAAAGGATCAAACATTTAAATGTAAAGGATGTTTCTTTACAACTCTCTTGTTTGTTTTCGTTTTCAATAACAATTTTTGAAATTTTCTAATAGCTTTAGATAATATAGCCATAATAGGACGACACCCAGGTTGCATTTCCAAACTTAGAAAAAGTTAGAGAAAAGGAGGCAAATACAGCAAGTGCTTAAAAATATAGGACTTCAAAAACTTAACTTTGTTAAGAAGAAACGAAGTATTTCAATTCATTTTAGTTTTAAAAAACCTTCTTTAAAATCATAATTTCCCATCCAAAATAATAAAAATAAAAACAATAAAAGTAAGTACCGGGAAAAGCTTTTGAAGTCATTTGCTGCAAAAAGAATATATTTTATTTAAGTTTTTTTTTCACAAAAATTGGTTCGGCTAATATCCTTATAACTAAGAATTGTAGGACAATAACAATAAATTCCCCCACTACCATAAAGTACTTTTTCATTTAAAAATAATTCCCATAAAAATAAAAGTGTACACACACACACGCTCATACATACAATATATTCAAATCTATAATCCCACAATTTAAACCATAAACATTATTTTTAAGCCACTTGAAAATGAAACAAAAAAATTTCATTGGTATTTGTGTACATTTAAATGACCTGCTGCCTGGAGAGACATGCTTTTATACTGAACAGATGCTGGTCCTCCTTTGTCGGTGTTAATGATTGTGGTCATATTTTTTAACACTAAGTCCTACATAATCGTTAATTCGATATTTTTTCTGCCATATCTTATGTTAACGGGCAATATTCAGAGCGTTTAAAGAGCACACCCACACCCACACGTAAAATGTTTTATAAGTGAAAACTGATACGAAATTTTTCTTACTTATGAATACAATAAAAAAATAAGGCAAGTGCATGTAAGAGGAGCGAAGGTACACAAAAGTTGCTAAAAATATTTGAGTTTCTAGTCGAGTCGACTTTTAATAAATGATGTTTTTTTGCTCCAAATGGTTCTCTGTTATTAATAAAATATAGATATTGATCCAATGGCAGATTATTGATTTATGGAAAATATTTTAATTTATATGTATATGTTCGCAATAATTTCTAAATTCTATAGTCGTTACCATATAAGGATACCATAATTATTGTTTGATTCATATGAAAATCAATTAATTTTTGTATTATTGAATAATAAAATGCATTATAAAAATTTTTCAAAAATAGGATTTTAGAAATCACAATTTTCTTTAACATAAAATCAGAGATGGAGACTTTGCAGTATCAAAAAATTTCCAGTTAATACAAATTTTTACTGATAATGCAATTGAATTTTCATTACCAATCGATTTTTACTGATTACTGAAAAAATTGCAGCAATCAGTAAATTTTAATTAGTAATAAAATTTAATTTGCATTACTAGTAAATTTTTACTGGTTGCTAAAATTTCAATACACTCCCACATGTAATAGATCATATAGGAACTATATAAATATCAAGAGCTGCTTAATATGAATCAAATTTAATTTTTTTAATATAAATAATTTATTAATTTATTCTCTGCCTTATTCTCTTCTATTATATATCGAGCCTGTAAAACGATTGTTTTAATTTTTTTTGGACTGCAAAAGGCCAAAACTTATCAATATAAATGTTTAAATGCTCACAGTGCTTAATATCATATAGTTTTGCTTTTTCAGTTAATAATAAATATTTGGAAACAATAGCATCAATTTATTTCATCAAACAATATATAAGCTCTAAACACATAGACGACAGCAGACAGCAAGCAGCAATATGTCAAAAATAAAATCCATGTATTTAAATGAAAACGATTATTTTAACGGCAGCACAGCAGCACGACTGCACAGCAGCATTTGCTGCTGCTTCCAACTTAGGCTATTTTCTATTTTGACGGGCAGCATTAAACAAATATAGTGTTGCCATTATATATATAAATTGAAAAAATAAAAACAAAAACTTTTTTTTAATGTTAAACATAAAAGAACGTTACAAAGATACAATAAAGAAATAAATTTATGTGTTTTTATAGTTTTTCGTGATTTTATTAAATTTTTTTATCAATGACTTTAATTTTATTCATTATAAAATATACATCCGGCATCCCTGAAATTTGTATTGCTAAAACACACATCAGCTGATTATTATGTTGTTGTTGTCTTCAAAATAATTATGAAGCTGACTTCACAGCAGCATTTGAAGTTGGCAGCATTTGAAGCCGTGAAGTCTGCTGTCGTCTATGTGTTTAGAGCTATACTGAAACAAAAAGCAATAAGAGTGAATTTTTGAATAAACATTTTAATGAAATAGAATAAATTTTCACTGATAATGAAATCTAAATTGCATTATCAACAAATTAAATTTCACTATCAGTAAAATTTTACTGATTAATGCCAATATTTATAAAGATTTACTGCATGAATACATCAGATCACCGGTGTCTTGCCAACAGACATCTAACAATTAATTGAGCAGTTGTCATTACTTTTCATGAAGCTTTTTGGCAATTTGCTAAAGAACGATAGTATCGCTATAGAAAAATGCCGTCGACCATCCGATGGAAAGAAAACTATCAATACCATCGCAGTACTATTGATTGTTTGCTAATTCTAACAAGCTTTCAAAATATTCATGGACAATTTTAGGGTTTGGATTGTAAATTTTGAATTGTATTTAAGCAAAACAAAATCGTTTCGAAAATCAACATTTTTTTTGATATATCTAAAAAATCAAAAATTCACAGATAATGCGTCAAATATATGAAACTAGATTTTGATTTCTATTCGGTAGAGGAATTTTCGAAATTAATAACAAATTCAAATTTGATATTTAATAAAGCGACATTTAAAAGCCGAAAATACCTCAGAATATGAAAATTTTCATAAACTTGAAAATAATTAATTTGGCAGATTAATAACTTGTTAAAATTTGTTTTATTTAGCCAGAAATAGGGAGAATTCAATTGTTAGACTAGCAAAACGAAGCAGTAGTGTCGTTGATGGTGGCCAAATCATAATAATTAGCGTTCATGTAATTTTTTCTTACCAATTATTAGGTGTCTGATAATATTGAGGACGAAGGAATGCAAAAAACGAATTAGTTTTTTAAAACAAAATTATACTACAAAATTATAATACAAAATTCTAATGTATTTGCTTTTTTATAGATTTTTCTCTCTTGTTCTTTTTCATCCCTTAATGCTCAAATCAAAAAAGATGTTCATTAAAAATATCGAAATTGCTTTAAAATTTCAACGATTTCACATTTCTAAATTAAAAAGTTCATTTCAAATTAGCAAACTAAAGTTAAAAGTTACATAGAAGAAAGGAGTGTAGCAACTCAGCAAGAAAAAGCCATCGAAAAATCACTGCTGACATCTCCAATCATAACGCCTTTAGACAATTCGACATTGAACTTCATGATGTCCTAATAAAAATGCAATTTTTAAATAAAATATATTGACATAAATTCACACAATCTTCTTTAATTTTTTTTTTAATTCAGAGAAAGCAAAAAAAAAAACACAAATGGTCCAAGCAATAAAGACGAATACATATACAATTCGATTAAGCATTTCCTGTGTATTTGTATTTTGTTTTTCCATCAGCATTTTGGAAATTTATTACGAATAAATGTTTTTTGTTTATTTTATTTTGCTGTTTTAACACTAGGCAATATTTATCGTACGACTGAACCTATAATAGTGGTAAGTGCCTTGTGAGGCACACGAGATGGTAAGACAAATGTATGAGGAACCAAATATGCTTTCAAAATGAGCGTTAAGAGGCCCAAATAGAAGCATTAAGCGGGTAGTTTAGAAATATTTATTTTTAAGCGACAAATAAATAACAATTTTAAATCTTAGAACATAAAGCTCTGTTTATTTAGTTCTTTTCCAAATTACCCTATTTTGGGTATTAATATAGAATGATGGTGTGTTAGTGTTTGTATATGTATGTGAGCAGTGTGAACTTTTGTCAATTAGGAGTATGAAAATGGTTTCATAGAAATTTGTAATTCGATTCAACAACAATTTTATATTAATGCAAAAAAAATGGAGATTAAGCGTTGTTAATGTTGATAAGTATTGGATTTAAAGCGAAAAGATATTGAATATAAATTTGTTTTAATTTATATTGAATATTAATGAAATTACTACTATTTACGTAAACAAGTAAAATACAATTTCCCTCGAGCATTTATATTAAAACCAAAAACTAAAATTTATATTAAAGCTAAAAATAAACAACATAATTTGTTTTTATTCTAAATACAAGTCTCCGAAAATTTTGTTTTGCCTTTATTGTAAAATTGTCTTTTACGGGAAAATAAGGACCCCCTTGATTGCCACGTTTTCACACGGGGGAGAATACATCCTACACCAATTTCAAAAATAATATCTAAAAAGTTAAAATAAAATTATTTTCCAAAAAAACTAAACGTGTTCAAAGGTAAATAAATGTAACAAATACTATTATATGCTTTGCCTACTGAAAAATTTTCAAATTGCTGCTCATAAAGTTGATAAATCTAAGTTTTGTTCAATATTGTTTTCATATTGCGTCACGAAGATTAGTGCGTTAGCCAGAATTATATATGCAATAATATAACAAATACTATTTAATATTAATTTCAAAATGTTTCGATGAAATAAAGTAACGTTGTTCCTCATTTTTAATATTGAATTCGCAGCTGAATATAATTATTCCTCGAAATTTTTATTAAGGACTTAAAATATTTAAAATGAATCCCATTGAATTTAAACTACGGATTTAAATACAATTGATATGATAATTATTTGAAACAAACTCTAGCACTAAAATGAAATCGAAAGAAAATAAAAGCGCGTAAAAAATTGAAGAATTTCAATTTTTAAGCCTCATTGAGCAATAAGAGCAGACTGTTTGTTGTTAATACCAACATTCATTACGAGGAAAAGTGCCTCAAAATATTTAAAGTACTACAGTGCCTTTCACATCCGTGCTTATGCATATGTACTCATACTTAACACTACCAATAGCTTGTTATATATAAGTATATATATATATATATATATATATATATATATATATATATATATATATATATATATATATATATATATTTATATATATATATATATATTTATATATATATATATATATATATATATATATATATATATATATATTATATATATATATATATATATATATATATATATATATATATATATATATATATATATATATATATTTATATTTATATATATGGTATGATCTAGTTACCCATTCAGGCTTGTATTTAGTTAGTAGGTGTCGTAATGTATACATTTAGGCTGGCAAAGTAGTGGGGCAGGTGAAGTCATGGAAAACAAATAAAAATATAAGCACTGAACTTTCTTTTCATTGTGGCTGGCAACAAAAGTGTTCTTATATATGACTACAACTACAGCTACTATGATTATTATTGTTGTTGCTCCCCTTGCTGTGGTTATTTTATATTTTTTTTATTGTTGATGTGAAAATCTGTGCTTGATAGCCTTTAAGGACTTTCTTACTTGAAAAAAATATGTAAAAAAGTATATTTAATATTCTTCTCCGTTGCCCGAAAATTCAACCAACAGAAAGAAAATTGTATAATCATCGTTTACCACATTTCACTGAAATTTCCATAAGAAAACCATTTAAAGGCAGCAGCTTAATGCCAGTGAAGAAAATATATATATAAAAAAGTAAAAATAACAAAAATTTGAAAAAAATAATACCACCAAAACGAAAATTAAGGTATTCTTACAACACTCCTGTTATGTGTGCTGCAATTTAAATATCTGTGGACTGTGAACAGAAACGTTATAAAAATAAAATTGTTGTGTATTTGAACTCCCGTTCAAGGGGATACTTTGTATGCAAAATGAATTGTGAAAAAATCCTGCTGTTTACAACTTAAACGGATATATGTACATACACTTTATATGAAAAGAGTCAGCTTTAAGTGTGAAAACCTAAATAAATGTTGTAACGGGCTGTGGATTAGAAGCCAACAACCAACTCCACAATGGCGACTATCAAGCCAACTTCCAAATATCCTTTAAACAATTTGATATCCTCTCAGCCAATTCATAAAATTCATTGATGTTTAGTAGAAAAGAGAGATATGGGAAATATAAGAAAAGCTAATGGGAGAAAATAAACATTTTAGCTTTAAATTAAACCTTGAATAATATCGATTTTATTACTTTAAACATTTTCTTTTGTCATTTAAAGTTTTGTTCGTCTCCGTGTAGAATTTTATATAATTATATTATGTACCATATGCATCTATTGCCATGAATAAGTTTTATTTTCTTCAAATAAAATTTATACATGCACATAGGGGCAGTTACACGCATAGAGTAGTTTGAGCGGTAAATAAAATACTAAAAATTTATTTATCAAATTCGTTATTCGAGATATTCTGACGCAAGTCAATTATAATTGTTTGTTGTGTTGTGATTGTACAAAAGCATTCTAAAGCTATTTATACTTTTGTGTTTTTGTTGATTATAAATAGAAAAATATGATTGAGTTCTATTTGAATTCTCATATAGTATTTGTAGTCTGTGGCTTAAGTATACGAGCTTTGAATGCTTTCAATCATGATTTGGCTAAAGAGTACTGATGATTTGGTTAGCGCCAATGAAATGGCGTTGGCTTAGCTAGGCATATACCTAGCTAAGCCAACAACAAACAATATAATACTAAAAATTTATTTTAAATAAAATATTATATACTTGGCTAATATATTTTTTATTAAAATCTTGCAACAGAATAAAAACGCAAACTATGTTTGTGGACCAAAGACGTTGCGAATCAAAGCATACTCAGGGAGAAAGTGGTAGATGCCACGAATTTGGGAGCTGATTAGTAGGATCATTATATGAAATTATACTTTGAGTAAACTTATTTGTAAGTATAAAGAAATTCTACAATTCGAAAGCTTTACTAGGGCATGAGTCTACTTATTATAAAGTGATAAACCAATTTAAAAACAATAAAACAATAAAACTGTGAGCCGAATTCATAGATGTGAACATATAAAAACATAAAACATAAAAGCTCCCATTATATAATCAATCAAGGTGCCAAAATCAATCACTTTCTACTAACTGGTAAATTAAACGTCTTTTCGTAAATAAATTCTAATAGTGTCACAATTACACACGCCTACTACCAAAACATTTTTCATCATGCTAGATTATAAACACTGAAAAGGTGATATATTTTTAGGGTCGCGCTCCCCCATGGAAAATATAAATATTTAAAGGTATACCACAATGAGGATGTCATAATGTAGCCATTTATTTAAACGTAATTCATATTTTACACATGACCGTGTACCATAAAATCAAAAATGATAAATTTGCGAATATCTTTCGCTATTTTGAAAAGTCGTATAAAATGCGAAAACTTTAAATAAAACCCAAAATATAGCGAAAACTATTAATGAAACCCATACGACATATCTAGATAGCAAGAAGCCCTAACCGTCAAAACTGTTGCAAAAATTCGTATGTTGATGCGAAAAATGCTGTTCTCAACCTAAATTAAATTTTTTTTCACGCTAATATATGTTTATTGTATCTTCAAATAATTGAACTAACAATAAGTGTTCAAATCTTAAATATATAAATAATTATTAGGCCCAACCAGTGTCGGACATAAACTTAGTGATAATAATTAATAATACATAAAATTCATGTTACGCACAAAAAATATTTTCAAAGAATTTCATCTGGAGAGTTGCGTATTAATGCCGTAGTGTCCCTCTTTTTTAAGCGGATGTGTCCAGGAAAGTTCAAGATGTTACGAGCAAGGGGATTAGGATGGAACTCGAGTTTTGTTAAATATTTTCCAGCATATTTTGCAATTTCAGCGGTCACAAGTGGCATATGTAAATCACGATGTAAAATAGAATTTTTCAAGTACCATGGAGCCGTAGTTATTAACCTTAATATTTTGTTTTGCATTCGTTGGATTCTCTCTACATTGGAAGCTGAAGCAGTGCCCCATAGCTGAATTCCGTAACACCATATCGGCTTCAAAAGCGACTTGTATATTAAAAGTTTACAATCTAGACTGAGGGTAGAATTTCTACCAATCAGCCAATGTATCTGGGTTAATTTAAGCTTCATTTGTGTCAGCTTAGAGTCAATGTGGTGTTTCCATGTAAGCCGTCGGTCGAGGTGAATACCAAGATATTTCACATGTGAATGTTGAGGAACAACTTGATTGTTGATTTGAATGGGGGAACAAGTATCTCTTCGTAGGGTAAATGTAACATGAACACACTTTTGTTCATTTACTTTTATTCTCCATAAGTTCAACCACAATTCCAACAGGTTAATATGTTGCTGAAGATAACGGGATGCCTCGTGAGGGTTTTCATGCATACTAAGGCAGGCTGTATCATCGGCAAATGTAGAGGTGAGGATATTACTGCTCAAAGGCATATCACAGGTATAAATCAAATACAAAACTGGCCCCAGTATACTCCCCTGAGGCACCCCAGATGAAATGGTTTCGGGCACACTCATGAAGTCTCCTTCCACGACAGTGAACTTCCGGGCAATAATGTAACTTTCCAAAAGATTTACAATGTTTATTGGTAGATATGTCTTCAATTTTAGAATTAGGCCTTCATGCCACACACCTAAATTAAATAACAAAAATTAAAAATTAAGAATTAACTCCATAATACACAATAAACAAGCCACGAAAAAGACCTAGCGTAGTCTTTTACGCTGTCAAAATAATGTATTAATAATTTATTTACGCTGTCAAAATAATGTATTAATAATTATTTTGGAATTCTTGATAGAAATGCAAATTCGTGTAGAAAATTAAAATTTCAAAATTGGCGAACCATTTTATTTTGATATCGTGTGAAAAAGGACCGTGTAAAAATGACTGGGTGTATTATATTTTTGTCGGTATTGCAATAACTTCATGTGGTCCATGAATCATAATAGAGCTCTTTCTGTGTACTGACTGAGTATATTCTATCAGCCTAGAATTTTAGGATCCTATTGAATTCTTTATTTAAATTCAAGAGCTTAGTGTTCGTTCCTTCTACGCAGGAAATAAACAAGTAACATGCAAAGTCCTTGTGATGATAGTGTTTATTAATTGCTGTTGAAATGCATTTGTTTTGTCCACTTTGTGGTGGCAGCTACATTGTGCATGTGGTTACAATCCACGCATTATCCACATATGCCTTTGCACACTTGCATGTACGTAGCAACCTGTGCATATAGAAACACAATACAAAGGTACATATTTGCTGCATGATTTGTTCAAGAAATAGTAAGGAAAACCGAGTAAAGAAGAAGCTGATGAATGTTGCACCAATTGCATATTTCTACCTTGTTACAATTTATTTACTTATTCATTACTGGCAATTGCACAATCATCTATATGTAACTTATGTAGTCTGTTGAAAGTATTTCTGTATTTCCAACGCAGATCATAATATAATGCGTTCCTACGGCAGCCAACGCTCGCAAGGTTGTTGGATAGAAAATGTTGATAATTTTGAAATGAAAAGAAAGGAATTTTCACTGCTCTGTTAATAATTCTTGAGGCAATTTAAAGCCTTTTATCTATGAATTAAGTAATTGCCTTTAATAATTAGAAAATTCAATGCGTATTTGTAATGGGGAAATACCACAAGGATTTAAACGACGTGAAAATACAGTAGAAGGAATTGTTAAAGTGAACTATTGCAGTAATTTTTAATTCATTCCGTAAGCAATAATAATGAAATATGTATGTATGAATATTAGATGATTTACTAAAAGACTTGCTCACTTGCACATAATTTATGTATATAGAGTTTCATAACTATATCTTAATTGAATTTAATATTTAAATATTATATATATTCCTATGCATAGAGGATTTTATGTGTGTTATGTAAACTATATGCACTTTGTATATCATCTCAGTAAAATCACACAAATGAAAGAAGGATTATACTGATGGTTTACTATTATTTAGTAACATAATAATTTTCAACATGTTTTATATACAATGCAAAACTTCATATGAGTGCTGACCACAGTGCCATCGGAACAGTACTTTATATTTTATTTAGAGTGTAATGGGAATTTTTATGCTAAACGCTAAAATAATTGTCCTGTCGGAAGCATGATTATTGTAATTAGTCTTGTTGTTCCTTAATGTTGCTTGCCAACATTGCTTTTAACTGAAATAGTTCCGTTAAGGTCTATTATATTACAAAAAAGATGACTTTTTTCAACTTAAATTTGTTTAGGAGATACTGTTGAAAGCCTTGTTATTGTTTGCTCCTACTGTCAATTTTTTGTGTGCGTGTTTTTTTTCAAATACAAAATTTTTACTAACCTGCTTAAATGAGAAAACAAATAGAGAAATGAAATAAAGTAAAATACAAAAGATTATTCAAGAATATTATAATATAATTTTTAATACGTTTCGAGTATTGGATGTGTCCACAAGCGGCACAACATACAGTAAAAGGTCATATGCAACTTCATAAGTAAAAATGCCATCGGATTTCATTTTAAAAGTTGTTGGCTGAAGTAGTTAAAGCGTTGACTACAAAACAATTTATGTCTGCGAACCTGGGTTCGCGATCCCTGTTCAGTGCAAGTCATAAATATCATGACCTTTTTTGATTTATCTTAGTGTGGTATTGTGTTTAAGTTATGAAGGCTTAGCATGCGTCACTGAATACTATCGGTAGCAATTGATACTGTTCTACGCTAATGTACACTACATCACTGGGCACTCCTTCATCTGTATATGTTAGCAGAACCTTCGACAAAGTCAAAAAATTAATAAAATGGCTACATATACAGCTTAAGAAATTTAATGCATCTCCTTAACAGCAGAAATGCTGGAAAAAAAACAGCCGATTAGTATAATTGTAAAAAAGAAAGAAACTCTCTCTCTCTCTCTGTGTCTTCCTCTCTATGATATCCCTTTCACAAAAAAAGTAACACCTTAGTAATAGGCATTTGTTGCTTCAGTTTTACTTCTCTTAATAAAAAAAGTATGTAGATCTTAAGTATTCGATATGAATCTAAAAATAAAATTTCAATATTAAAATTTAAAATAATTTGTTTCTTGTTTTTTCTTCTAAATACAGTCATTGGCTTCCGAAGGTTGTCTAATTGTTTGAAAGATGGAAGAAAAAAAATACTGATTCATATCGAATATAAATTGTTTATTGGGCAGTTTGCATTGGAGACATTCTAAGTCAATAATATTTACATACATATTTTATAATTTTCTTATATGATTGAATCATTATATTATATTTATATAAACAAACCTTTCGAATTTCATTATGGAAAAGCTGTTAAACTGCTGCATTTGCAACACAAAGAATGACCACTGAACATATTGGCAAACATGAAAATATCCAAACAGAAAGCATTTGATGAAAGAATAATAAATGAAGAGTTAATCCTACCATTAAATTACTTTTACACAAAACAAAACAATAACCTAATGAAAGCCACCAATACAACAATACATGAACAAAATAAGTGAAGAAGCCAGAAACCAATAATTATAGAGTACTGCGCGTATAAGAAGGAAACAGTAATAAACAATGCACACGCAAGGAAATAGGAAACAGGAAATAGGGATGAAAAGAGAAAGGTATAGTAAAGATAGAGAGCGAGAGGGAAAAGGAGATACAGTTGGAAGAAGGGAGGACTAGATCTTGTGTAGGCTTCGTATATCCTTACACGAAAATCCTTAAAGATATGGAATGCTTTCCGCCTAAAAATCATATATTCTTTAGCCCCCTAATACTGTTGTATGCGGCCTTAAGTGCAGCTTGGACTTAATGTATTTTTAACTCTATATTAATTATAAACTTGAATCCTATTCCCATTTCCTATTAATACTTAACAAAAATATATATACACGTATGTATCACTTCAATTTATACATGCATATAAGGCCTCTCACAATCTCATGTAAAACTGTAATGAATGCCCATACAGAATATGAAACTCGAGGATCTTCTTGTCAAATTCAAATTAAATATGCTGCCATGAGTATTTTAATTTAATTGTCAAATAAGATGCCATAGGGTCCTCATAATCTAAATACATATATCGGTTAAATATTCATGTCCTGCACCCAAAAGGAATCAATGAAATTTCACTGCAGATTGGCAAGTGGATGTCACAAGCTGGAAAAAGATTCACTCGACAGCCTTAGTTTAAGAAGACTCTTTTATCAGAATCGCCATTAAATCCTTACAGATTCATGTAACACTTTACTTGCTGTAGCTTTTTTTCAAGATTTCTTTTTTTAAAATTCTGCTTCTCTAGTTTTCATATTTATTGTAAAAGTCATTTACGAAGAGGCTGGAGGTAATAAATGTCTGTAAAATAATTTTTATTATACAACCAATAATCACTGTTAAATACTTATGGGACACTGTGACTTTTATTTGATTTATTATAAGCCACAATTTGAAATTAAACCTCAGTCTAAAGTAAAAAAAATATTCAAATTAAAAAATTAAATTTTTTGATTATGTACTTGCATACATATTTATGTATGTACATACATACATGTTTTAAATGAACACAAAAACCATGTTACCATTGCAATTAAAGAAGGGTAAAATTTTCAGATGTTTTCTCTCACATAAAAACACTTTTATATTTATTCCCTCCACACCAGCCACTGCCATTTATTGGCAGACAAGGTGGACGATGATTCCGACAACCAATTTGCCAGCCTTTGATCGTTGATGTTGAAAATCATTTGTTTCAGCAATAGTCACAACGTTGCACATATAAACATTCCAATAGAAAAATTGGTCACTTTTCTTTTACATCCTTGTTGGATGGATTCTTTACAGCACAAATTGCACAATGATTTTTTTTTTAATAAAAGGTATAGTATGAGTAAAAGTTGACTATTGTTTCCTTGTTGAAATTGGGAATCCAAAAAAAAAAAAAAAAAAAAAACTACAAAAGGCTTTAAAGAGAAGATATAAAGAATGAATATGATTGAAAAGAGACGAAATAAAGTGGAAAAAGTATATATAAGTAATGCAAAATTATAATCAAGTTGGATCATTGCTGTAAAGGAAGCGATTTAAAAGAGTATTTAATTCCAAATTTTTTTTGCCCGTCTGAGATTTAATTTGTTTTTTTTTAGATAAAAATACATTTTACTGATTTTTAATCAGTCTTAGATGATCTTGAAAATTTTAATTATTAACTTTTATATAAAGGAATTGCTTTATATAACCATTAGTGTAGTTTTTTATTTAAGTTATTTGTTTTACAAACGGGATATGAGCCTTCGGTGAGAAAATGTATTATATAAATGAAATGGCGAAGATATTCTTATTTTAAATTTTTTAATTATTATTACGCAATTTGTTTAAAAATATGTTGTTAAGAATTATGGTATGATAGCTTCAGTGTAATTTTTTAGGTCTCTTTAGAAATCATCTGTTGAACTTTCACATATTCAAAAGAATTTGTATGTGATTTTCAAAAACTTTACTCAATCAATAAGAATATTACTCAGAAAGATATTTAGCTAATATGAATCTGACATTTTCTATTGCAATTAGACACTTTGACAAATCTCAGATGTGGTAAACCTAATCAAATCGTCAACACAAACTCGTGTACTTCTGTCAATAAAATTGGTCAGCTAAACACTTGAAGGATTTATTTTCGTTTTTTTCGAAAGAGTGTTTTGTATTACTTAATTACTCCCATAATGACCCCAAATTATTTTTATATTTAATGCCAATAATTTGTGCAAATTTGACCCCGATTATTCCTAACTATTATGCCAATGATTTGTGCAAATATGTACTAAAAAAATTTATTAAAAAACTGACCTTAAACTGACCATTATTTTCTTATTCTTTTAGCGGTGAATATTTATTTATTTACTTGATTTACATTTACATTTATTTATTTAATTTATTTGATATCCTGTAAAAAAATAATAATATTCTAAATTAGCAGCTTTAAAATAATGATGAAGAACTAAAACTGTCCTTGAGACAGGCATTTGTTATTCGCGAAATAGTGATTACTTAGACCAACAACTCGAATAATATATTCTTTAAAATTGAAATTTTACATATACATTATTTCACTTCGAAACAGCACTCTTTTATTTACTGCACATCTCAATAAAGGACATACTACATCCTTCGGACAACTGCATTTATAGAAAGACTACACAAAAATTTTTTTTATAAAGGAAATAAAAAGAGATGAAAACTAAAGAAATACTAACAACAACAAAAAACGAAAATATTTTTAATGAATGGCAATTAAAAGCACTCGTATTTCGATAATAAAAATTTCCAAATTAAAAATACCAAATGACCTACAATAGGCATGCTAAGCCACTTGAATTGCCTGCAGAAACAACAGCCTCTTATTGTAGTATGCGAGCTGCAGGTATACAAGGGACTCATTTAGTTTATCAACTAAAGGTATTTATTTTGTAATTATAACAGATCATATATTCCATAAAACTAAAACAAAAACCTTACGAGTATGATATATTATATTAGATTAAATGCCAATGTTGCATGTTCAGAATAGAAATTGACAAAAAAAATATATTAATTTAGTTCCGGAAAAACTACATAGTGAATTTATTGAAAGTAATGATATAGTGGCTTATTTGGTTAATAATGGAATAGTCCAATATTTCCATAAATATTAAATATTATCTGATCATTAAACTTATTCGATGATACTTGCCTTGTAGGTTCTCATATAGTCACACTTGCCACCTGTTCATTAAGCATGAGTATCGTGTCCACAAGCGTTGCTGCTGCTAAATTAATGCTTAAATATGTATGTCATTAAAAAGAAAGGATAACAAGAATTTTCTTGTTCATTTTAATTTTCAACATCAATAATGTGCATAATATGGGCGTTGTTGCAACTTGTGAACAAAATTCAATCAAGCCAGTGAATAAAAAATATTAAGAATTTTATTTTTATCCGCAAAGTGGAAAAAAATAAATAATGGTAATTTAAAAGTAATATTTTGCTAAAAGAAAAAATGAGTGACTAATAATGATTTTAAACTTTATATTACTTTTTAAGCCCGGAAACAACAGGACAAGAGGGTGTGCATATAAGAAAACTACTGAAGCTATGAGGGTAGCATCTCCTAACCTCTCGCTGTTTGGGGGTTTCAATTGGTTGGTTTTCTCATATCAATTCCAATCAGAAACCTGTCTGTTAAGTTAAGAAAGAAATTTTTGTGTGGTGCGTTGAAGCCATGTATAAAGATTGATACCTGTATAAGCATGTGTCATCAGACATGCATAAACAGTGGTGGACGCATTAGGTCACCCGTTGCTAAGACCACTGCCGGGCTCGGTCATTAAACAGGTACTGACGTTAATCTTAATCAATTATGTGTACTGGTACATACATACATATTAGTCAGTACTGGAGCTAATCATTTGTAATATCCATAAAACTTTTTGTGTTAAAGCAAGGAAATTCGAAAATTATAAATTTTTTATACTCGAAATAAGTGCTTCAGATATTTCAATGAAACAAAGTGTATATAGGATATTATTAATATATTTCATTTACTTGAAAGACCTGTTAATCCCATTATTTATTACGTCGTTGTGCATGGTCGTTTACCTACAGCTCCTGGTTCAGTTAAAATTTGTGCGAGTGCAGGTCAAAGTCACCACGCAAAATGCGTCAAGTTGTGATCTATCAAAAACCGAGATCTTGTGGTAGACGCGAAATCGATCACAAATCACAGACAGTGGCTATGTTTTTGGTAGATCCTGTATTTCGTCATTATACGAGTATGGGTCCACTCAAAAATATCCATCATACTAAGAATAGCTCTATTGTAAAATGGGCAAAAGCACGACTGTAAAATGGCTAAAAGGACGCGTACAATTTTTAGAAGGGAAGAACAATTTTGATAAAATAATTTAACCATTTACGCATGTTGATGTTTCCGTCTAGTCCATGGCAGTTTGGAAAAACAGATTGAATAAATAAATAACAGGTAATTTCACGGAAATAGCCTTCAAGAATATGTCCACTATCAGGTATCACTGCTCAAAAGGCTCTATTGGAAGACCCTTTTTGTCCTATTTCTCCAAGATATAATCAAGTAAGTGGCTAATGATTTCTCAAAATATATTATTTTATAAAAAAGAGGACTATATAATTAGCCAAGTGGTGTATTTTTATAAAAAAAAGAGGAATTACAATATTAAGGAAAGCTTTAAGTTACCTTAGATTAGGTTAGATTACTTAATCTAAGAGGCAGCCAGGCAGTTGGAGATGACTATGAAGCTCTTTAGAATTTGTAACTCAAAAAAACTTCAATGTCTGAGAGATGATCGAATTCACGAGGATCTGTGGTCACCCTTCGTGTTCTTGCTAATCCAAAACAGTGATATTAGAAGTATTTCATACTCTTTTATGCTGCTACATTAGAAGGCGTTATAACCTACTCCTAAGCCTAAAGCAATTCTGCCAAGGACATAGTGTGCGGTCATTGATATTTATCTTATTTTTTTTTGTAGATGGGATGTTTCCTCTCTCTTACTAGGTGAGGCCATAACTACTTGGCAATTCCTTTATTATTTGCTATGAACCTCTCTTATAGCTGGTACTTAAATGTATCACATGTATTGAGTATGGTAAGACAAAAAGAAATAACTATGAAAATAGGACAACAGCAGGCATTAGATCCTGAACAATACTAAATTAATTATTATATTGTCTTCTTCAGGAGAGATCTTCATCATTAGCATCAGAGGTGTTTGCTATCTGTAATCATAGCCTTAGGTTAGGTTAGGTTGATTGGAGGGGTGTGATAGCCCATGTCATACGACATACACTTAAGCCACTGAAGGCTTGTTGTGCACTCCCTTTAATTATCAAACACAAACTGCCAGAGTTCTGCGGCAGGATTCGAACCTGCGCTTTTGCAGTATGATATCCTTAAGCAGTTTAGAGATCCTAGAGTTGATGAAGCAGAGTCACTCATCTTGCAAGACCTCCAAATATCTATGGACAAAAAAAATTAAAAGACAGCCTTTTTTAAGCAATGCAAATTCTCATAGTTTTTAAAGATTTGTCCTTGCAGTTTCCTTTTCTGAAGCCAGTTTGCTGAATTGAAAGCTTTCACTAATGTGTTGGGAAAGTTAGATTTTTATGATAGTTATGTTAAAATATTTCATGCAACTACAAGTGGCAGTTCTTTTAAATGAATTACATCAAATAATTAAAAATAAGCTTAAAGATATTAAACAGTGTGCTTGAAAAAAACAATTAATTTAATAATCAATGCAGTTAGAAACTTTTTCAAGCCTCCAAAAAAGTACTTCGGATACTAAGTTTTGAAAAGCGCTTTACTGAAGGTACAGAAATTTCGGTTTCTATCACTTAGAAATATATTTAATATTTAATGGAATACTATTTCCATGCTTTCACAATTTTTTTATTACGAAAACTAATGTATTTGACGTTTCAGCATCTTCATCAATTTACTGCAACTAATTAAATTATTTCAACAAAACAACGCAGTACGCATTTCAACTAAACATCTTCAAGTCCAAGTATTTAATTGAAAACTATAGTTTGAATGAGCAAATAGTTGTTCTTAGCCACTTTTTGCAGTTGAGGTTTTGTTATCGTTTCAAGTAGTAGTCCAAACAACCAGAAAAAAACTATTTATTGTTGTTTAGTAACTAAAGTAAAAAACAAATTAATAAAAACTATAAAAAAACTGAAATATACAACGTTCAGTAGCCAAGCAAAAAATACAAGCCAGCAGTCAACCACTTTAAGAAAAATGCGAAAATTTAACCAAGTTAGTGGTGGAACAACAACACCATTTGTAAGCATAAAAACAATGGCAAAACTAAAACAATAGCAACTAATATATATGAAAAAAACCATTTGGAACATATGTTGGAAACATTTTTCATAATCAAAAAGCTTTTAGTGGCCAAAGTGAAGCGACGCATGCAGCATAAAATGACATTTGTTGCTGCATGCTGCACACATGGCAAATATTTAATGAAAAGCACGTAATCATGAACTAATATACAATTTCTGGTTGACCGATCTTTACCTGGGGTAGGAATTTTTTTTGTTTTATCAACATTATGCATCCGCCATATAGTATTTAGAGTGATTCCATTTTATTATTTTATTATATTATATTGTTAAAAATTGCTTCCATTTGATACCCATTTTGTTGGGTTGCATAATAATCCTCCTGTCAGAAAATTCTTTCGTTGGCTTCCCATGGCATTGGACTGCTAAAAATTCTTTACTCACACAGACACCAGACTAGGTGAAATGAGAAAAAATTTTAGGAAAATAGATTTTTCCGGGAAAGAGTATAGTCTATATTAATTTTTCTTGAGGGTAAATTTAATCGCAATCGCTTGATCCATTTTCAAAAAATTGTTATGAAGAACAAAAAAAAATTTAACATAAATATTTTTCAAAGATTCATTTTATCGACCGCATGCAGTCGCCGAATTGTGTTTAGAGGGATTGTATTTTACTCTCCATCCAAAGTTGGGATAATAGATTTTTCCGGGAAAAAGACCAGTCTTATTAATTTTTCTTGAGGGTAAATTTAATCGCAATTGCTTGATCCATTTTCAAAAAATTCTTATGAAAAACACAAAAAAATAGAACATAAATATTTTTCAAAGATTCATTTATCGACGGCATGCAGTCGCCGAATTGTGTTTAGAGGGATTCTATTTCACTCCCATCCAAAGCTGGGCATCGAGTATTTTAGACGACCGCCATTTTTTATTTTTAATGATTCCGTTTTGTTTAATACTCATGACATGGGACTGCCAAAAATGTTTTACTCCGGCATATGCGAAATGAGTAAAAATTTGAGGAAAAATCCCTTGACCGTGAATTTAATCGAAATCGCTAGACCCATTTTATCACAAATCAATATGATTAACAAAAATGTTTTCTTTTTCAAAGCTTCTTCTGGTTTCTGATATAAATGTGTCCCCTAACAAACGCATAGAAGTTGAGGCGTTGCATTTCTTGTCAAAATTATTAAAGTTTTTATGAGGGACAAAATTAGATTAAAATTTCTTTTTAAGTTTTGTTTTTGTTTTCCATACAAATTTCACTTTGTTATTTACAAAATTAAGCTCTTTACTCTTTGATAATTATCCTATAGGTAATGTTATCTTACTTTTTAAATGTATATTATTAATAGTCCATTTATTATTATATAAATTGTTCACAAATATAGTGTTGCGCTTTTCTCGTTTCATATTTGACACGTCTGATCAAACCTTAAGATTTGCTGCTATTTATGCCACAGCGTTACTTCCTGTTTAATGCTTTTAAAGATAGAGAGAGACAGATATCAGCCGAATTCGAGTGCATATTTAAAGGAGTTGGTTTTGTGTATAAAATTAGAAACACATTACATGCTTAATTTATTAGCAGTGGTCTGCAACAAATGCTACTGAGTAATTTCCAGCTTTGCCTTTCGCAAGGCGAAAAATCCTTCTCATCAACGATGCCAACCCAAAATTTGTTGTAGAAGCAGACACGACTGGAAAATTTTTATTTTATTCACTACTTATATTTATTTTTTGGTATTTTTTACACCTTAGAAAAATAATGTCATATCCTTAATTGAAGGTTTGTTTTGATAAGAAAGATTTTATAAGGGGCTTTTTGATAAATCTTAATAACTGACAGCCAATACCCAAAATCAGAATAGAAAAACATTACTAAACTTTTTTTTAGTATTTGTTGTGGCTTTAGCTGCTCGTAGGCCATTGGTCTTAAATATGGAGAAGAAACAACACAATGATCTATCCGATCTACCTTTGACAAAGTTTAGTATGAAAATAAGGACACGATAAAGATTGATGCCCTATGTTCCTTCTAGGATCAATCGGATGATTTTATATATGTATATCAATAATTAAAATTTTTGTGGATTTTTCAAATGATTTGGATTTATTTAGTTGTTATGCTTTGCCTTATTTTTGATTCATTGATAAAATAAAATTGTTTACTTAAAAATTAAAGTTACTCATTTCAATTTACATATTTGTAATTTGTCATCGACGTTTACATAAATTGTATTATTCTTACAATTATTTCTTTACTTATTAATTTTTTTTGCTATTAAGAATATAAAACGACTTCTTTTAACACTCTTTTCATATTATTGGTTGTTAAAATATATGCTAGTCTTACTTAAGTATATCATTATTATAGTCTTCTAATTAATTTTTATAGATATTTTTGGTCAATAAATTAATTCATTAGCTATGTAAGTCCTCAATTATAATTATAATAATTATAAAATTTCGAACCCTTGTCGAGGTGGTGAAGAAGATTGCAATTATTCGATCAAGATTGCTTTTAGAAATGTATAATAGCTGCCTGAGAAGGCGTTTTTTTCAGAGCCGTGGAAAAAACAAAAGCTTGTGCTTATAAGCAAAGGAAAAGGAGAACCACATTTGCCATCATCATACAGGCCACTTTGTATGCTGGATTCGGCAGGAAAACTACTGGAAAAACTACTCAAGCCCCGCCTAGAAGAAGCTATCAATAGGGGAGGTGGCTAATCCAGGAGACAATATGGTTTTCGACCAGGCAGGTGTACAATAGATGCCGTGAAGGAGATAACAGATGTTGTCAAAGTTGTCCAGCAGAGAAACCATTTCAGCAGGCCCGTGGTTCTTCTCTCCACTCTCGACGTAAGGAATGCTTTCACAGCGGCACAGGGCTCTATTTTAGGAACAGATCTGTGGAACGCGAGCTATGACGAAATCCTCAGAATCGAAATGCCAGAGGATACCTTCTTAGTTGGCTACGCAGATGACATCGCAGCAGTCATCACAGCTAGGAACACGGGCTATGCTCAGAGGAGACTCAGACAAGTGATGATAAGAACCAGGGGCTGGCTAGACTCACATGGGCTGGAGCTAGCCACACACCAAACGGAGTTAGTGTTTCTCACAGGACGGCACATGCCAACCGATATAGAAATGCGGTTCGAGAATGTTCTAATAACCACTAAGGAAAGCGTGAACTACATAGGTATAAGGATGGATAGGAGGTTGACATACTCACAGCACATTCAATATGTATCCACAAAAGCGGCAAAGATAACGGCACAGCTGAGCAGATTAATGGCGAATGTTGGAGGACCTCTATCATGCAAGAGGAAGCTGCTGATGGAAGCATGCAACAGTGTCCTTTTGTACAGATGTGAAATCTGGGCAGACACACTGAGTACCAAGACAAGAGCAAACGCATTACTCTCAGTGCAGAGGACAGCGGCGTTGCGCGTGGCATTGGCATACAGCACAGTATCGGCATCCGCTGTCTTTGTGATAGCAGGCATGCTTCCTATCGACCTTCATGCAGTGGAACGCAAGAGAGTATTTATCACAAGACGATCTACAGCGGACACAACGCCTCTGCCAGATGCTAGGCAGGCAACTATTGAAAGATGGCAAACACTATGGAGCGAAGATATGAACGGTAGATGGACAGCCAAATTTATACCAGATATACGGAAATGGATGGAAAGAAAACACGGAGAGGTGAACTATTACATGACACAGATTATCTCCGGACACGGCTATTTTAGAAAATATTTGCACAGAATGGGAAAGTGCAGAACACCATTTTGTTTGTACGAAGAAAGGGATATAGTTGACGATGCGGAACACACGTTTTTCTTTTCCCAACGCTGGGTCATGTTTAGGATGCGTTACAGTCGATATAAATTTTGTTGTTGTAAAATATGTTTTCGAATTGGCCTTCATCGTATATAAAAGATAAAAACACAAAATTAAAATTCTTAAATTCCCTCAAGTAATAATCCAATTCGCATCATTACATAAGATCGATTAAATAATACTTTCTTATAAGAAATTGTTTTATCTTATCCCATGAAAAATTTTCTTTCAGCACACTACACGTATATGGACAAAAAGACAATTTCTGAAGGAGATAAACGCAACAGTACAAACTCATGAGTTATACCATAAAAATTAATGTTTTGTTAATTTATACAACATTAGTGTTCTTTTTTTTTCTTTTTTTTTACAGACATCGATTATATATGTATGTGGAATGAATAAAATATATTTTCAACAAAACTTAGCAGAGACACATTTTAGAGGAACTGTTGGTAAACTTTTCATAAAGACACACACAACTCTATTTCTTCTTCATGGTTTTTGGGTGAAAGGCTCTTTTTCGAAAAAAAAATAAATAAATAAATAAATACTAAAGACTAAAATAGAAAAGGCATGAGTTTCTAAAATAGCTAAAAGCATAAGACGTATAAAGGAAGATGAAAAATGTTGAACTTTATTTTACCATGCGTTAGATCAGGGGACGACAACCTTTTCGGCAAACGACCTCCTAAGATTTATTATTTATATTATGAGTCCGCCATTTATACAAATAAGAGATGAGCTTTCTACTATGTTTCTTGCAACAATATTGTTTGTGGCAAAGATCTAATGACGCTACATAGTTTGTCCTTTTAGAAGTCTACTAGATAGTTTTTTCTTAACACAATTAAAGCAAATAGCTTTTATATGAAGAGGATTATAGAACTTGAAAACAAGTTAACAACAAATTTTTAGTAAAAGCATATCGTAAGGCATATAAACTTACTCAATAATCTTTATTGCAAAAACAAAACTTTTTAAAACAATTAATTCGTAAATATTCCTTAAGAACAGATTGAGGGGGGTCGATGACAAATAATCTTAACGATCTCTGTGTTGAATAACGATGCTAAATGCTGACTTAAGAAACAGTTTCACATTGACAATGCAATGATGGAGTCAACCATCTTAAATGATGCAATAACCCTGCAAGCATTTTCCAATGAAGACGTCACTAAAAACAGACACCAAGGCTATTTAATTAGCAACTGATTATATTTTTTCTGATATATCGCAAGCTGAAATTTTCTAATGAAATTGACAAATAGTAAAATACATACAATTATATTTGTAAAAGAAATGTGTGAACTTCTTAAAAGTAACTAAGACTTTCAAGCTTTGTAAATGCCTTTATCTTCCATACGAGAGTGATGCATGTTCATCACCAACATTCAACGAAATGTTTGGGGGGTATAGTATCAAAATTATACACACATACTCTGCCGAACACTGTCGAAAAGCTTCAAGAATGAACGTGATGTGAAAATCTCTATGATCCAAAAAAACCATTTTTTTATCAGAAAAAAAAGACTAAATCGTGACTAAAATTTTGATTTAACAAATGAATTGTAAAGACAACAGCCCCACAAAAAAAAAAAAAAAACTACATACTAGAACTACATGCCCGTAACCATAGATGAAATAATATTCGTAACTAAGGATGAGGATAAACTAAACTTAAAAGTAGAAATAATAAAGGCTGGTGAGTTATGTCATGCCCTGCAAACAACTTCCTTTTAAAAAGGAAAGGGTGACAGGAAACAAAAAGTAGACTCTAAGAATAAAGGAAGTACAGCAACATTCGAAGTCAATACCCAACAATAGCTTAAGGAAATAATGCATTTTACACACAATACATACATACACACATACACATTTAGTTATTGCTAATAAAATATATGATTTGCAATAAGTCGTGATTTAAAAAAAATCATGTGTAGTGTACATTTTCTACATAAAGGAAGTTGAAATAATCAACTCAAAACAAAAAACGATATGATTCAAAAATAAACATTAATGTGTTAAATTACACTGTGTATAATTGTTTTAGTCGTGGCAAAATAACCATATACGGACACCACTACGTGATAAAAGACTAAAAAAAAAAGACCCGTGTCTCCCAATTTTTCCCAAAGTCATGCACTTTTTTTTATGGGCCGCCAAAGATTTGTGGCCTCGGTATCATTTTCGCAAAAAAGTGATCATTTTCTCGGGCTCATATCTTGCAAACCGTTCCGAATTTCGATTTACTCTCTGAGGCAAACTTGTAGCTCTTGTCATAAAACAAAAACAAAAACAAAAATTGCGAACATATAAAATCAAAAAAACTTCACCTTCCATATAAAAATCGCAAAAAACTTAAAAAAATTCGATTTTTTTTACCTTTTTCTCTTGTTCAGGTCCATAGGTAGCAAACCGTTCAAAATTCAAGGAAACAATCAATTACAAAAATTTACCTAAGATCTCAATAAACAAATTTTTACAACATATAAACTTCCTATGAATAATTCTGAACACCGTTTAGGTAGCGCTTAAGTAGCCGCAAAAGTGAAAAAAGTGACGCGGTACCTAAACGGTGTTCAGAATTATTCCCAGGAAGTTTATATGTTGTAGAAATTTGTTTATTGAGATCTTAGGTAAATTTTTGTAATTGATTGTTTCCTTGAATTTTGAACGGTTTGCTACCTATGGACCTGAACAAGAGAAAAAGGTAAAAAAAATCGAATTTTTTTAAGTTTTTTGCGATTTTTATATGGAAGGTGAAGTTTTTTTGATTTTATATGTTCGCAATTTTTGTTTTTGTTTTTGTTTTATGACAAGAGCTACAAGTTTGCCTCAGAGAGTAAATCGAAATTCGGAACGGTTTGCAAGATATGAGCCCGAGAAAATGATCACTTTTTTGCGAAAATGATACCGAGGCCACAAATCTTTGGCGGCCCATAAAAAAAAGTGCATGACTTTGGGAAAAATTGGGAGACACGGGTCTTTTTTTTAGTCTTTTATTACGTAGTGATGTCCGTATATGGTTACTTTGCCACGACTTAAAAAATTACACACAGTGTTATTGTACAATAAATACGATAAGACTGCCACTTACATACATACATGTAAAGTCGAGAAATTAGCAAGTTTCGTTTTATTTATTAAAATTGTTTTATTTTCTATATGACAAATAATGAAGAAGAAATAACAAGAGAAACTCTACACAAAATAAATCAACAAAATTAACGCTGATGATGAAATGTAATTTTTCTTTGGCAAAAAAAAAATTATAAATAATAATTATATAAAAATCTTTGATAACACAACCAACTCGTTTGTTTATATTTAAAAAGGTAATTGAAAATATTGTTTACCTTCCCCTTCAGAAAATTCTTTATATAAAATTTTTCTCTATAAAAAAGCAAACTTTTGTCCCTCTTACACTTCTCCCTAATAATCTTCTCTATAGTGCAATTTTCTTTGCAAATTACGAATTTATTTTAATTCCACATTAGAATTAACATTCCTGAAGAGGAACCTAAATGCGTTTATTCAAACTTTTCGATATCATAAGGATATTAAAGAAATCCCAAAGTTATATACCAGATACAATTTTACATATATCAACAGTTGTGAAGTGTTTGTTCATGAATTAAAATCGAAAAATTTAAAATAATTCAAAATTTATATACAATATATATCGTTTGAAATTCATCTACCTCCAACTGCAAAAAAACTAATGCTTATAGAAAAAATTAAAATTTGACAACATTTCAGTAATGAAAATTCAACACACGCATGTTGTAGTATAAAAGCAAGCTTTCGTTTTAAAACTGCTTAAAGTTCACTGACGATTTGGTTCAGCGCCCAATAAAATGTAGACATGTGAGCGGATAAGGCCACAACTAAAAATCTTGAAGGTTGAGCTCTTTTATGTAAAACTAAATGATTAATTAATATATCATATATTTTATTAACGAGCTTTAGGTCTTTTTTTATAAAAAACAAATTTATTTAATTTCAATATTCCGACGCCTCTTTGGACATCTTCTTCAAGAAAAAACAGACGCGTCAAAGTAATGAAATTAAATAAATTTGTTAAAATTTGGATTGAAAATGGTCAATCGCAATAAAAGCCGCCTAAATCCCGGGGTATTTTATGTAGCTTCAATATACGAAGTGGGTCAAATTAGTCAAACCTGTGTGGTGTGAATGAGAAAGAATCTATTCCATGCCCTGTCAAAAATGCAATTGGAACGAAATTTTATTTACAAAAATAAAATTTAAAAATTACTGAACTGGACTTTGTGAAAAGTGTATAAAAATCATATATATATGTATATATGGAGCTACTGCGGAAAAAACAAAAGCCATATCTCTATAACAAAAAGTGCCGACATGGACATGTAAATAAAGCTTATCGTAAATGCAGATAAAGCTTATCTTAAATGTAGTACATAAAAATCTCAAAAATTTATTGTTTTTTTTAATTACCGAGAGAAGAGCATTTTTCATGCATTTCATATATTTTAATAAAATTTTAAGCTGTAATCGCATATTTGCCAAGTTCGATTTATTTTTGAAAGACTTAGTTGCCTTGAATGAGTGATCTAACAATAAAATAAATGGTATCTAATTAAACCTAATAACTGAAGTAAGGCAACTTGTAACCGAAGCTCAATCGATCCTCCAAACAACGCGCTCTGTATTAAGAATGCATTCATTTGTAGCCATTGTGGCAGTAAACCGTATTCCGCAATAAAAGAAAATTTTCTCTATCCTAGACCACAGTTCATTTGTGGGATAGTCTCTCTGCAGAGGTCTTACATGGAAGTGTTCAAATGGATTGTCCAGAAATAATATTTTCTCTATCCTTTATTTCATTTTTAATTTTCCTAGATCCATCATGATGCATTGTACGAGTAGGGAAGGATATTCTCTGAGTTATAATTCACTTACAGAAAGAAAAACGAAACATGAGATATAAAGCCTTGTATAAAGTCCGAAACAAATAAATTAATGAATTTTACTATAGAACATGCCAAATTGTTTTCACAAATTCTTTACACGTACATAGTAGATCTTGTACGACATATTGTTTCATTAGACTTATACATTTCAAGGGTTGTTGGTGTTCCTCTATATTATATTACAATGGCAACAAAGGCACAATGGAAGGATTTAAATCTCAAATTTGCTTGTGTTTGAGGATTTCTTTGCAAGTCGTTTTTCAGCGTGAAAAAAGATTCGTGACATGTTGCAATGCCAAAAACGCTCATTAAGTTTTGCCATTTTACCATGAATAGACTACGAACGACGTTTGTGAGTTTCTATCTTAAAATTGTCTTCAGAAACGAAGCTAATTTTTGCCTCTATGGGTACGCCATTAAACAGAATTACCGAATTTGTTGTGAAGAGCAACCAGAAGCAGTTTAAGACTTGCTATACACTATTTGGTACAGTTTGGAGGCCGGCGGCATCATTGGACTGTACTCCATCAAGAAGAATGAAAATCGCGACATTGCATTCAATGGAGCAAGGTAACGTACGATGATCACCAACTTTTTGTTTGCCTAAAATGGAAGAATTGGATCTGCTTGACAAGATGGCGCCCCATGTTGCTCGGCACACGATACCATAAACCTATTGAGAGGCGAGTTTTGTAAGCAATTAATATCACGTTTTGCAGCCAAAATCATGCAACTTGACCCCACTAAACTATTTTTTGAGGTGTTACGTGAAATCTTTTGTCTACAGAGACAAATTAGCTACAGTTCCAGCCGTAAAAGACAACATTACAGCTGAAATTTGTAAGATACCGGCCAAAATGCTGAAAAAAAGTATAACAAAATTGGACCTTACGTACGGGCAACATTGACATGAAATAGTCTTTAAAACGTAAATGGCAGGCATTTATTTATTGCCTTAAATATATATTTAATTCACTTTTCATAATTTTCTCAAAACCAAAACGGCTAAAAATCGCTCAATCCAGATAAAAAAAATGCTATTGCAGCCAGTGTGAACGGATCGTTGAGGGGTAAAGTTCTAAAATCAATAAAACTGTTTCGTAACAAGTTGCGCACTATTTGTTTTCCCTTCACGAGACTACATAGAAAATAGTTTGGCTCGTATATTTTTAAATATTTTTTATTTTACTTATGCCCTTTTGCACTTTATTTTCTAATGTAAACTAAAATAATTCAAGAGCATTTTTATTTTCGTATCAAAATCTAATAAAATTAAATGTCGCTGCGTGTGTCTTTGATGCTAAATCATAGAGGCGATATGGTTGCATCTTCCATTAGTACCAACTGCAGCGCTATTTTGAGTCAAAAATAGAACTCAATTAGTATGGAGCAGAGTTTTATTTAGAAGAACAACGAGGCTGTTGTTGTTTTTGATGCACAATATTTCTTTAAAATGGCAGCGATATTAAATGTCAACATTTCTACTCAAGATAAATGAACTTTCCTAACAAAGAAGTAGAAGTTTTTAATATAATTTTGTTTTTCTTATTTAATTTTTTTCGCTCACACTGTAAGTTTTTTTCATTTGTTTCATATAATTTAGGTTTCCCTTTTCCCAGGAAACTGAAGTGTGAGGCCAGAAAGTAGAAAAAAATGGAAAGAAGAAAATTGCCTGACAGTTCTCTGCATGTGTGCGTGTACGAGATTCAAATAAAAATTTAATTAAAGTTTACAAAGTGTTTTTTTTATATTTCCGCCGCCAAACTGAGTGGGGAAAAAAATCTTTCCGTTTTTTTGCCTACTGTTACTACGTAATGCTCTACCACTAATGTTTTTTGTTTTCGTTTTTGTTCTTACTGTTTTTTTCTTCCTTAGCAGCTCCTGCCAAAAAAGTTGTTTAACAATGTGACAGAACGGCAAGCGTTTTTAATAAAAATTTTAAAACATCATTTTATTTATTTAGCGTTTAAGTTTATTTTAAATCTGGCATATTTTTGTGTAAAAATATTTTGAAGGGAATTATGAATATTCATTCACTTTTGCTCAAACATTTTAACATAAAATCATTGTAAGTTGTTTGAATATTTTTCTTGCAACAAATTTAATACAAGATAGATCTATTTTTCTTTAGTTCCATCTAATTAATTACTTTATCTATTAGAGAAAGTTATGACTATTTTCTACTATTTTAAGTACCCGGAAATCATATTCCTAACAAAGGAGATAAAAGACCAATTTTGAAACAAAATTATCTTTGTTTTCTTAAGAAGATTTTCAGTCAGTTTTTCTATTAATATAAAAGGTTTTTCTTTCTTAACTGATATCAAAAATAGAAGAAGGTTATATATTCAATATTTATTTTGTTGAACCGCCATTTTTTCATCGTTAAAGCTATCGATAAAAAAAATATATATTTTTGTATGTGGTAGGACCAGGAGAATAGCACCCCTAATACAATATTAATAATAAATTTCTTTCATGTAAATTTGAAATGATTTTCAGTCATCCTATGGTTTATTTGGTTTGTAAACAGACCGATTTTGGCTATATGCCATCTTTAGTATTCGTTTCCTTACTTGATCGTTTTTCCGTTCGTTATTATCCTTATATGGTTCCTTTGGCTGTGCGTGTCCGCTCGTTTGTTTCTATATGCCTCCCAATATACTTTGTGTTACTCTGTACTTACTGAGATTTCAGAAGACGCTGCCAAAAAAAGTTTAAACTAAAAGCAAAATTTAAATCATTGTTTCAGCCATCTTGACATCGGTTAATATTTATTTCGAATATTCTAAAGGCTATATTTGAGTTTGGTTGAATGTTTCGTTAAAAATTTTTCATGTCTAATATTTTTAAATTAGTCAAATTTAAAAATGTTAAAAAAATAGTTATTAGCAAAAATTTTTTATTTGCTGGATCAAATTACAACTCATCAGTAAACTGAGCCATTCATATCGTATATAAGTTGTTTATTGTGTTGTTTGTAGAAAACTTTTCTTAGCCTGCTTTGGTTATATATTTGTTTAATTTTTAAGTACGATGGACTTTTTTAAGTCCTCATATAAAACTGAAAGTTTTTATGTAAGTACACGAGTTTGAATCCTTTGTAAACATTATGTTTGAGATCTACTAATGAGTTGATATTAAATCCCATGAAATGCAAGTGTATCAAAATTTTAAACTATAAAAATCAAAATTAATAAATATCCTGTACTACAATTATTTAGGATAATATTAATAAACAATTTTTTATTTAAACGAACTAACAATTTATTTTTATTTATATATTAGTAACTGTGAATCACCCTTATTTATATATATAAAATAGGATGTGTGTATGTATGTATGTATGTATGAATGTATGTATGTATGTATGTAACGTAATGTCTCCAAAACGGCTGGGCCGATTTTGACGAAATTTTCAGAGAACCTTTAGAATACTCGGCCGGGTGACACTGTGAAATCTGATTTTTGATTTTCGGTCTGTGGGCGGAAGGGCGTGGCATAATCCAATTTTCATATTGCACCACCAATTATATATACATATATTTATTGTTTGTGCTTTTTTATTTTATTTTACTTTTTGTTTGGAAGGCCGTTTTCATGTTCTTCAAAACGAGATATTAAACTCTTAAATCGGTTAAGTAGTTCCGAAGATATTTACAAAAAATCTATGTTAATAATGATTCAATATCAAAATTTTAAAACTTTCGAAATGTTGCATTAAAAAATCCGAGTTTTCGGTTTATTTACAAAAGATTTACATCATTCGATAACACAAGATATTCCGCGCTTACTAAGGTGCAACATTGTACAATAAGTTAAAGATCTATAAATATAAAACAGGATATAAATATGTATATGTAACGTATGGACTCCAAAACTTTATGATATGTACTCCATGGATTTTTATTTAAAGGCCGTAATTTTCGTTAAAAGCTCAATTTAAATCTTGTGGTAATATAACTTTTGAGCTGTTTGCTTAGGGCCAGCAACTCGGACGGAGTCAACTATATGTACATAAAAATTACGTGTATGTTCGTGATCGCTAAACTCAAAAACTACTGGACCGATTTAGACCAAATTTTATATGCATGTTATATGGGACGTGAGGTGTAGTTTAAAGTTCGTCCGACAGATGGCCCAATATTTTGTTTTTTGTGTTTTGCCCAAGAGAGATTATCGCGATAAGCCTATGCTGCGTATTGCTGAAGGCAAATCAGCGTGTAGTGAGGGTAATTAGCCCGATACCGGTATTTGAACAATAATTGCTATGTCGATTTAGTGCAAATTTGAAGGCAAAACAACGTTTGCCCGGGTCAGCTAGTCATGAATAAAATTCGAAGTGAAATCTGTTCCTTTTTCCTAAAATTTCGAGCGACAACTTTATATTGTTGTTGTCTAAGTGTCTTGTTGTTCATGGAAAATAGTTCACGTGAAAAATGTGTTAATGATAGTGACGGTTTATTAACTGCACAACTCAATAAGCACTTAATTATATATAACAATAATTTTTTATACTTCTATCTGCCTTTTGTCTACAATAACTCGAATAATTTGTCCAGAAATACGGCTCCATTCAATCGCTCGATTAACTAAGATGTTCTTATTTTCCGTTATTTGCTTAGATAATAATTTATAAATCGACTTGTATACTCTAGTACTATTAGAATGAAACGATAAACTTACACGTTATTTATAAACAGTGACACATTGTTTTGCAAAGAAGAAAACAGTTTTATATAAATTTTTTTTCTGATTTTTGTTTTTCCAAATTATCCTCCTATAGTAACGTGAAAGAAAATATATTTTTGTAGTCTCACATATTTTTTCATAAAAGAAATAAATTTTTCTATTGTTGAAAGTATTTCATATGAAGAGGTATGGTGGACACACTAGATTCGCTGCATGAGTGAACGTTTATTAAAGAAACCAATAAAATAAATATAAAGTAATTAGTTGTAAAATTCAATTGGTAGATGCATTTTAAATTAATGTGCACATATTTGTTTTTAATTAGAGCATCCTAGACCCCAAGTCCATTTCACTGCATAAATTTAAATAATTTTCTGTTAACAAATTTAGCTACATACATTTGTATATGTATAATTGGCAAAAAACAAACTTTTGATTCTCACATCAGAGAAAATAAAACACTTATGAAACATCCAGCGCTTTGACATTAAATAATTTCCGATTCCGTTGTGTGAATGCATCGATAGCGCACAGCTTTTTCAACTTTTAATTCTACTTTATGTGCTCTGTGTTCATAAGTTTAAATAGTTTTTGTAAATCCTTTATATTTTATTTTTAATTTCTTTTAGATCTTGGTTGATTGTTGTTGCGACTTCTTATGCAAGTATTTCTTGTATATATTTTGCTAACAATTGCATGTTCACCTTCTTGATTCTAAAATTTATGTTCTTAAATTTTTTATTTTTTAATTTTTTTTTTGGCAGAGTAGGAAAACTTTTGCAATAATTTTTCAAAACGTTTTTGTGGTGAATTGAATAGCGAAGAAAACATTTTGCGGATGGCGTCCAAAAACTTGAAAATATATAAGTATTTGTTAAGGTACAGAGTAGAATCTAAAACAAAATACTGCATCATGTCTATGTGCGTGTCTATCTATATGTGTGTGCACACGTGCTTTAAGACAAAAGTTACTTTAAATATGGGCGTAGAATGTTTGGGGACAGTTTACAATTTTTACAAACATTTAATTTTAATAATAAAATTCACAAAAGTATTAAGTGCAACCAAAACACACGATATTAAAATCAAAAGTTTGTTGTGGCTTTAGCTCTTCATATGCCGACATTTCATTGGTTGCTAAAACCAAATCGTCAGTGAAGTTTAAGCAGTTTGAAAACATTCATTTTTTGCCCAACTGAATACAATCATTAACGACCAACGGGCGTTTAATTGTATGGGTGTTGAGAGAAAAATAAAATAGACTCACGTTGAGTAAATTGTTTGTTGTGTTTGTTTGTATAGAAACATTCTAAACCTAGTATGATTATGTATTTGTTATAATTCATATGCAATATTGAAATTCTCATATTGTATTTGATTTGTGTGGCATAAACATCCGAGGTTGAATGTTTTCAAACTGCTTAAACTTCACTGACGATTTGGTTTTAGCAACCAATGAAATGTCGGCATATGAAGAGCTAAAGCCACAACAAACTTTTGATTTTTCTATGCATTTTGCAAAAGCTCTAATTGTTTCTAACGATTAGTTGGGGAGAATATCCCAAAGAATGAATTTCCATATTAAACACGATATTAATTGTAAATAAAACAAAAAGTTTTCAGAGAACTATCTTAATACTTTTTATTATGATTGAAGGATATATGACAATATGTGAAACAAAATGTCGGCTAAGTGCTTGCCACGCCTTCGGTGGCATACATCTATTTGATGGTCCATATTTTTAATGACTCTGAGATATAATTGAGGTGCCAAATTATCTCATCCTTTAGCTCTTGCAAGAAGTCTGACGGTGTCAAATTACATGATCGTGGTGGCTAATTAACATTGCCATGACGTCAGATAACATGGCCATTGAATTTCTCGCGCAAAAGAGCCATTGTTTTGTTGGTTTTCTGGCAGGTGACACCATCTCGTTGACGCTGCCAGCCCACAAACCGCACCAAACGGTCAGTCTTTGTGGATGAATCGGCCTTTCAAGAATCACTGGTGTTATTTCTATTTGCCCAAATGCGTCAATTCTGCTTATTAACGAATCCACTGAGGTGAAACTGTGCCTCGTCGTTGAAGATGATTTTTTTCATAAAGTCACCATTCATTTCTGCCTCTTCAACCACCAGAAATGTTTTCACATTTCCTACAGCCCCGATTTAATGAAACTTGGGCACAATTCTCCCGATTGTGGACACATTTGGTCGATTATGCTGACCTAAAAAATCGTTTTAATTATAACGCCTATTATCGTAAAAGGCTTCAACAATCTCAACGCACTGCTCAATTGTGTACCTCTCCATGGTTAAATTTGTCAAACTCTGAAACAAAGAAATGTCAACTTAAGTTGGGCAAAAAAAACGTTAAGATGTGAGTCACAATTGACATCGTGCATTATGGTTGGACCACCTTTCATATTTAAAAGACTTACCTTTCAAAAAATTAATAAAAAAAGTATAGCATACTTTTAGCATGATAACTTAAACCGCGTATACGAGTACGTATGAGTAATAAATAGTACATATTCATGTAAATAAATGACCATTAGATTTACAGTTAGAAATTGACCGGTATGAGGCAAAATTGCCTCCCACCTTATGCTTATTTCTAATAAAATGTTTGCATGAACATGAGGAAAACAGTAATATGAGAGCGATAATGGTAAATGGACTCTGATAGATTAAGACAGTGATGAGAGGTTTTTATAAAAATAGTTATTTTCTGGTTACCTGATTAATATTGTGAAATACACTTTAGCCCCTCTCTCTCTTACAATCACTACATCACTGATCACTATTATTTTCAAGTTACTCTCAAAAACACAAGTTTAGCTTTCTTTGTATGCGTAAAGTTCAACCCTTTGGCGTCTCTACATAAACACAAATGTTTATTTTATTTTCTGTAAAAGTTTTAGGAAAAAAATAAAACAAAAGAAGAACTTTTTACGAATTTTTTCTCAACTAAAAAAATTAACGACATCCATGGTGGGACCACGCCAGATTTTAAAGTTGAAGAAATTCATCTGTACTTTCACACTTTCTGCGTCAATGACTTCAAATTTCTTTTCTGTTATTGCTTATATTCCAAAGGCCTTCGGCTTCTATCTCCATTTACTCTGATACCTGAAAAATACTTTTAGCAACATCTAACATATATAGGAAATAAATTTTTTACTCTAATATATTTCTCTTTTGCACTAAAAAGCATTTTGTGTTGTTGTTTTCAGCGTTGAGATATTATTTACCTGAACAAATATTTGGTATTTTAATTACAGCAAAAACACATACACTAACACCAACACACACATTCACATCCACAACATAAACACCGAGAAAAAGTGGGACGGGTAGGCATTTAGTCAGATTAATATAAAATATGAATGTATAGAATCCCTACCCAATACGAACAATATTAAACAAGAAGGAACAAAAAAAAACTTTTTAACTCTTCTCCACTACTCACCTTGCCGTTTTTAGCTTATTGCTCTTGTGCTGCACATTCGCATATTATTCATAGATACCAAAATTTTTGCTTGCACAACTTAGTGCGTGTATGTTTGTGTGCTTGAGCAGCATGTGTGCAGGTGTGTGCTCTGAGTTTTAGTGCCTGTTTGTTCAAGTATGATATAATTCAATTAACACAGTTTCCATTGCATTGACTTTGAGGTGGAAAAGTGTTGTTGCGGTTGGTTGCATCTTACGAATATACGAGTATGTCTAGTAGTCAAATATTTGATGCTTCGTTTTTGGGTGCTAAATTTTATTTAAATTATTAAGTCTTATAAAACGTAAAAGATATAACAGTTACAAAGTTATTTTTTTGTTTGTTTGAAATTTATATATTGCCATTAGTGATTTCATCTAGTTGCACATAGTTTATTTTAACAATTAATGTTGAAAGTTTTTGAAGTTGAAATGATATATCACTTTTCATTAGATAGGTAGTGATTTATTTAGTTTCGGGACATCACAAATAGATTTACTAAAATACTTTTACAAACTGAAAGTAATAAAAAAAATATAATAATATAATGAGTTAAGTGATGTTAGTGGATGTAATTAAATTTTAATTTTATTTGCAATATACATTTGCCTTTATATAAATATATATATATAAAATATTGGAAAACGAGCAGACACTATTTTGTTAAAAATTTTAATTATATAAAACAATGGAGTATTTCATCCATTGTTAAGCTGAATATTTTTATTTATTTCTTAAAAGTATCTCACGATGAAATCGATAATACATATTGATTCATACATATGTAAGTACTTTAATGCTACGAAATTAAATAAAAAGTATATTAATTCTTACCAAACAACTAATGATAAAGAAGGTTTATGGAATATAACGCACACTAAATACAAAACAGTCACAGCTCAAAATTTATCGCAATCGCTCTTCTTTCACAAATCAGTTCACATAACAAATCTTCAACCACCTCTAAAATTTCCTTTCCATTAGATTACGCTTTAGTTGCAAAAATACAGTTTTGCCAGTTTTAATTTACTTGTGCCGCTTGTAGAGCGTCAGTATTTTCTTGCTTCTCCTGAACATTTTAGATTTTTTGAGTTGTGACTCTTTTGTATTTAGTGTGCGATATGTATATCAAGTATGAATTTAATTAAAAAAAATGTTTATAGGTCTAAACTGCTATTAGAGAATAGATCAACATATTATCTCACACGTTGCGAGAAAGCGGTGAATAGCCACTACTTTTCTTGCCCTTGATTTCAAAACAATTAAAAATAATTACATTAATACAACAGCAACAGTCGTCTAACTACGTCATTCGCTATCCTTCGAATATTCAATAGAATTCAAATGGAAAGTTCGATTGTTATAGATTACCGTAATTTACTTTCAAGCATCTTATTGGTAAATGTTTTAAGGCTCTTGGTCAAAAAAAGAGACTATATAAAGTTCCTACATTTTGTGAAATTTTTTTATTTACTTAAAAAATAATAAATGAATTAAAATCAAAATTAATTAAAAAGCCTTAAATTCAATAGTCTGTCAATTGAGTTTTGCTACTTGTATGAGTTTAACGCAAATTGATTACAGATACTGAATGGTTTCTATAATGAGAAGTGAGTGCAGAAAAATTAACAACAGACTCTGGATTAAAATAAAATATTATACAAATTTCAATTAATTGATTTATTTCTTTAAGACACAAGAAAAACATAAACGTATTGCCTGATGTGGTAACTTGAACGGAAATCCATTTCGTTTGTTTGTATTGAAAACAGCAACTGGAACTCAAATGTGTTTAATCTTTAATACAAAGAAATAATAGGAGTTTTAGTTTTTGGTTACAATATATGGCCCACAGGTAAAGCAGAATAGAGATATAGTGTATAAAAATTGGTTAAATTTAACACTTTAATAATTTGAAGCGTTCGAGTAAATATTACACCTTTTTAACAAATGTTTTAAATTATTTGTAGTGATATCTTCAGGAAAATAAAACACTGTTGAACGATTATTTATTAAATTTATTATTTGAAATAAATTGATGATATTATTCGACCTTTTTATTTTTATAAATTAATTGAATTATTTTTTTATGAGTTTGAGGTCTTCTTTTTTTTATAAAAAAAAATATAATTGTTTTTTATCATTTTTCAATAATTCAACACCCTGTGGATGTCCTCTTCAGGAAATTAAAATCGAAAACGATCTCTAATTTTAAGGTTAATATCTTCTGAGCCATTTACGATATAGGATCTGAAACAAAGTCTTCGAAAATTTTATTGACAGGATAAGCTACTGCGAAACCCACCACGGTATTTACATGAATGGCATCGTATTTCATAAATAATGTTAGTTTAAATTATTTTTAATAAAGCCATAACATACCCAAAGAAAATTAGCTTTAGTTCCTTTTTATTTAATTTTAAAAAAGATATTTTTGTATATGGGCCATCGCTTGAAAGTGAAGCCGGTTAGAATGTAGGAAGGATACTTTAATACTAAGCAAAATAGAATAAATAAAATCCCATGTACTGGAAACAATCATAGGAGCAAAATATTTGCTCAATTGTGCCATTTTAGGTAAATAATCTTAAGCGCCGTAACACAAATTTTACAAGGGAAGGTTTTTTCTCATTATTTTAAAGTCCATACGTAAAACTAAAAATGTGTTGATGCACATGTTAGAACTTTCTACAGTGAATGACATAATGAAGAAAAATTGTGGTTTTGAGATATTTATGTATGTTATTCTTAAATAATTCTAAAAAAATTGAAACTATATAAGATAATCAATCTCACATTTTCTTTTGACATATGTCAACGAATCTTGTAACTGTTTACATTACTTATACAATGCTGCCTTTGTTATTACACTGTCGCTTACGGTCTAATTGTTTGGTCTTGCATTATCACATATTTCAATTATGTAAAGGTCCAAAAATTTGGTTTCTTATGAAATTTCACTCATGACTAATTTGCGAAATTATTCAAGCTTTTGGACTCATGTACAAAATTTCAGTATTAATTCCCATACATCTTGTAATAGAAGGATATGGCAAATAAACTATAATTCGTCAGACCAGCATAGTGAGTCATTTCAATGTGTATCATACAAATTTCGTTAATAACTAAATATAGGACAGATAAAGTTTTTATGATGTTTGAACATAATCTGACCAAGTGCTAGACGCGGCTGCTGAAGATGTATTTAGCGACACCGAACACATGGGCATGTTACCCCCGCTAGTTGTAAAATTTGGTTTTCCTATCTATTCTAGTCACCAAACACATTAGTAATTAGTAAATGTCATTTTCTAATGGAGAATGATAATATTTCAGCTCGAACAAACAAGGAACATTTATCTTCATTTGGTTAAAAAATAATATTTATCAAAAATATATGACGATGTAAAAAAAATTACGTTCTTTTTTCATCTATTCCAGCTTTTAAATTAACGCTAGAGTAACATACACACATGCATGTATATTTTAAATTTTTTATTACATATCCCTTAATGTTTAAAACAGTTTTATATGACATACTATTTATGTTTTATTAAAAAATATCTTTTTTTCAACGGTTTGTTCTTCTAACTGGGTCACATTTATTTTCCAACAAATGCCAATTTTTTTTTTGCCTTCACTTATAAAGCATTCATTCAATTATTATAGAAAATTTATACTTGATTGTAGATCTAACAACCAAATGCTATTTAATCGATTATTCTTTAATTCGGGCTATTCCACTTTTGCACTTGAACAATTTCCTTATTTTAACTAAAATTTTCGTGTTTCTATGCGATTGGTGTGTTTTAGAATTTTAAAATTCCATATTTTTTTGTCTTTTTTTGGTTGTTTTATTTTTGTAAAAATACCACATGGCTCTCCAGGAGATTTATTTTTTTATTGTTGCTGCTAATATTTGGTGTTCTGTAGGAGTGTTTATTTTATTTATTTCATGTTGCATGCAGCCTGCTTTATTTTACAGGCCATTTGAGAGCGAATGTCCCCCGCTCGCGGAAGTAATAAGCGATTGTGTATATATATAAAAATGTGTGTGTGTGTATGTGTGAGTTTGTGCGTGCATGTGTATGTATTGGTTTGACAGTGTGGGTCTTTTTTGTATCTGTTACTTTTTATATTTTTAGTTCAGAAGTAAGAATAATCTCACATAAAGTATTGGCAGGCTTTAACAGACAAACAAGCAACAACAAAGAGAAAAGCCCAGAAGAACAACATGGCCATTCAAATAACTATACCCAGCAAAGAAAAGGTGAATTTTAAAATTTTTCGGGCTACGTGCATTCAATCAGCAATTTTTTTTATATTGGCACACTTGTCTCGAACATATGTTCTTAGTTGAGTTTGGACGTGTTTTGCTCGTTCGGCGATTTTGGTGTTGGCTCTTCCATTGGGATGATTGGAAGTTGGTACATATTTATTTATAATTTTTTTTTTGTTATTTCTGGAGTACCTAAGTCAAATTATTTACTTAAAAAAAAATTTGCCAATTTATTGAAGGGAAATAAATATCAATTACTTCCTTTATTTCTGTTTAACACTTATTATTTTTATATTCAATGTCGCTTACACATTTTTAGCCATTTTTGTTTAATATTGAACCACTATAGATAAAGGAATTCTGGCAATAATGGCGTAAGTGAAAAACGAATATTCAAAATTTTCCTTTGATTTCTCTGTAATGACAATCTAAAGATTTAAAATTATTATAGAAAGACGGAACCTCTCTTTTCTTACCTTAATTTATTGTTATTAATCGTATACATGATTTTCTAATCTCCACCATAGCGTATTATATTCCCTGGGGCATGCATCACCCTAAAAAGTTCTGTCATACAGTATTAGATTTGTTTAGGTAATATCTGATGATGTCTTCGCTATTTATAGCATTTGTATGCCACATAATATTTTACTGGGTAGCGACCGTTGTAGAGGCAGCAACAAATAAAAATGAACACTGAAGTCAGTGGCAGCAATTAAATTGTAAATAATCAATATTTATTGTTTTCTTCATGTTAAATCGTTCGTTAAGATGCCATACTCAAATTACGAGTTTATGTATGTGTGTATGTGCTTTAACTATTGCATGAATGTGTGTGTTTATATCTCTGTGTTGTTTATGTAAGTAGATAATGCGAGTGTATGGTATCATCATTTGTATTTTCGTAAACACTTGATATTGTTACATAAATAAATCTGCCTAAAAGTCAATGTTGTAACAATACAGAAAACTGTGGTAAGAATTATAGCACATTCTTGTCAGAATTGTATGGGCATTAGCGTCACTTGTGTTAGTAGCAAAAAATGAAAAAGAATGTGTTTGAATTTTTAAGAAAAACCAACATTGAAAAGATATTTCGATTGCTGACGATGGCTTGTATTAGAAAAAAATTTTGCGGCTGGTGTCATACTAAAAAGTTTAATTGGTATCATTAAAAGGGAACCAATTTAGCCAGATGAATATAATCTTTGCATTTACGTACATAAAGTAAAAATAATTAAAATCCTTGATTTCCACAAAAATAATAATTTAGAAGATGCAAAGTTAACATATTAAGGGGACGACATGTGTGTTAATGTTCATTTGCACTTCTTTACTAATAAAATAAAATAAAAATAAAATGTAATGGAAAGTTTCTATAACTACCCTGATTCTTAAGTTCGAAAAAGGGCAAATGAAAGCGAAAGCTTTTAGCCCTAAAAATCTTTTATTTAATATGTCAAAACTATTTGTAAATCTACTCTAGAGCAAACCGATATCCACACTAAATGACTGGGGATGTGGCCCAGATCAACAAATTAGATAAAAAGCGGCAAAGAAGAGAAATAAGATATTGCTCTGATATTTTTATTGACGTTTCCCAGGTAGTCAGGAAGTGTGGCACGACGAAGTAATCCATAACCCAAAGTAAAATTTATCCGTGAAAACTCATATTTTGTTAAAAAAAACTATTTGACTGATAGTAAATTTATTATCACAGAAGGAAGCTTTCTAAGCACATAACAACCTATCGAAGTAGGGGTCATATTTTATAATTGATATACACATAAGTACTTCTCTGATATGCTAGTAAGCAGTGATATTTTTACATCAACATTTAATGACGATAAAGCTTTCATAAAATCCTAAAAACGTACCACAAACTACAGGAACATATCTCGCGATTGAAATTATTTTAGAAAACGTGGAAAATTATGATTAACAAAATAAAAGTGTACACATGACTTTTGCATTGCTTGAGGACACATGTCCCCCAATTAAAAATAATAACCAAATTATACCGCAACACAATGAAGGTGAATATCTGGGTATACACCTTAACCATCGTCCAACATTGAAATTCCAACTTGCCCCAAGTTAATTCACATGATATTGAAAACGATTTAAATTGATTGGCTTTTTAGGAAAAATTCAACATTAAGCCTAAATTTCCAACTTGTGTTATACAACTTGATCTTAAAAGCAGTATAGTGTTAAAAAATTTAGTTTTGGGATACCGCCTAACCATCAAATATAGACAAAATCCAAAGGAAGTAAATAAAATCTTCCCTAAGATCACTGGCGCTCGGTGGTATGCAAAAAGCTAGCGTATTTACAAAGAACTAAACGTTCTATTAGTTAAAGCTGTCATGTGGCAGCATAAATAAAGAGGCTGGAGAGCCATCCAAGCCTACTAATATTTTAAGCCATAGAAGCCACACTCGGCTGAGAAGAAGTGATACTCCAGCCCTTAGTCGAATACGAGTGTGTTATGGATTGAAGAAATTGAAGGGTCTGCATTTTTAACTGGTACATACTGAGGCTAAGTAATCAATTATATAAAAAATTTTTTTTGTTTATTATTAGTGTAGCTAAGTATAGGACTCTAGCCAAATTTAACCAAAGAGCACTGATCCTTTATCCGAATTATGTTTGAAAAAGATTTGATCTGATATATTTATACAAAAATCAACAAATATTAGATGAGAATTCTAAAGAATTTATTTCTATTTTTCTGTATAATAGTCATAGAAACAATACAACAAGCAATTATAATTAACTTGTGTCTCTCTATTTTTTTTTACACGTGTTTTGTTCTCACGCTAGTCCAGAAAAAGAGCGTTAAATATTAGAGAAAATAGACAGCAATTTGTTCGTGACTTAAAACGAGTCAAATAAATCCAATATGTTTCCCCTAAGAAATTTTTTATGGTGAAGCACGTGTTTTTAAACATGCTTGTGGTATAGAGCATGAATGAGAGAGCGGGACAGGAGTTTACCCGTCCGCATTAATATAATATAAATAGTCAATAATACTACTTATATGAGATCATGCGAAAAGAAAAAACGATACGCATAATATAACTTCAGAGAATGGAGAAATGTAAATTTAGCACCTTTTCCCCTCAAAACGAATAAAAATCAATGTGCATACCATGAAAACAAAAAAAAAAAAAAAAAAAAAAAATTTACAGACATCCCGATTAATGAATTTTATAAATAAACAATCATGTTTGATTTAAAACTTGTTACTTGTACTTGTTATTAATTCAATTTATATTGAAGATTCAGCGAATAATAATACATAAGAGAAAAAATGGAGTAGTTACTCCAACTCTTACACAGGAGGGAAAGTGTGTGCCTCTACCTCACTGTCCACACTTGCAACTTAGTTGCAGCAATTCTTGGTTGTTTTAGGAGAGAGAGGTAAGAAGCTAGGGGAGGGGTACAGAGTTTCATGTTCTCTGCAATTCTGTTTTGCTTTGCTAACCTCACTATTCAACTTGATGTTTGGTGTTGTTGTATTTGAAATTTTACATACGTTTTATACAAGAATTGCAATACTAGATTTTTTCTATTGTGGTACCTCTTCGTTACCGTTTACTCACTTACCGTCATAGTGTCCTAGTTTATAGGAATTAACACATGTGTTTATTATTCTCTTTAGAAGAGTTTTTCTTATGTAAAATTTTGTTTATCTTGTGTGTCAAACATACTTATTTGTTCAGTACTTGTACAAATGATCAGCATTATTTGTAATTGTGTTCACTTTAAGCAAACATGTCCTACACATGGTCGTTGAATGTTTTCCTACAAATTGAGTTTTCTTTTGAAGAGAGACTCAATTCTGTAACAAAACCAAACAACAGATGCCAATTTTTATCTACAACATTTAATTGATGTTGCCACAAAATTGTCGTAAATAAGTATCAGAAGTTAAAGGTCACTTCAGAAAAAAAAAAACACTAAAACATATAGAAAAAAATTTAATTGACATATAGGATTTAATGGATATTTGTGTAATGATTAAGAGAGTTGGATTGATGTTTAAGCAGTTGACAAAAAATTGCCATTAATAATGAATTTAATGATGTGCAAATTAATTGCGACAATTCGAAATAATTACACAACACTAATGATGTGACTTTATATGATACGAGGATCGTAAAATAAAAAAATACTGCATTAAACATACGCACATATGCATACGAGTATGCGTAAGTAGGCCTACATAAAATACCACATTATATAAAACCATTAACAAACCAATACAAGTGTAATAAATTTTTTTATGAGCTGCGTTGATTACCAATTTTTCTTTTGTTTGATTTTTTATAACCGGGAATATGGCCACTTAACGATTACACTGTGTAACAAAAAACATGTTTTTTCATATCATTGATATGAACTGACTGACTGATTTTTGTTATTGTATATGCATATACAAATATAGACATTAGTTTTTATAACTCTCAGTATTTTGATCAAATTGTTGTTCAAATTCTTATACCGAATGTATTTATTTATAGTTGTTTATAAAACACAAGCAACTGGTATAACGTTAGCAAATAAAAGGGAAGAATAAATAAATTACAATTATTATTCACAAAAGACATGTTTTACATTCTCATCTAGATTCCCTCCCCACCCCCCATTTCTTGGAATATTGATTAATAAACAAGCCCAACGCTTTCAGTGAGATATTAAATGAATATTAAAGCCCTTGCAAGGCTGATAGAATGACAAAATACAGTTCTAAGAAACTCAGGCTGCTGATCAGTACTTGAAGTTTCGTTGCTACCAAATGTCGGCAAGGATTGTCTGCCTTCAACGGTAGCTTCAAGACCAGCTGCTTCAATTCGAAGTTCTTCGTTCAGCGTCAGAAACTTTTCCGCATAAGGACCGCCACCAGTCTGCTTTTTAGAAAATTTGTTGCCTGATACTTCTGGTCAGCGTAGGCCTTAAACACATAAGCTTCAATAAGAATATTTTATGATATTAAATATATATATCTTCACATCCTTAACTGGTGGCCCGACGGAATTAAGACGTTTCGCTAACTCATCCCATAGCCGATTAGATGTAGCATTTCCTTGCGCGCAATTAGGGAGCAAGTTTTTGGCCAAGTTTTGGTGTTCGTTCATAAACTCCGCCATTACTTCTTTTTGCCGTGGATTTAATTTATTGTAATTAGTCCTAAAGCATAATAATGGTAAATATAACAATAGTCTCTCAAATATCACTTTACTTACATATTTTAAAAAATTTTTGTATGCAATCGAACACAATTTTTTTCGCGGATGATTGTTCCTAAAAATCGTACGTTCAGTTCTGCGATAACTGTTGTTATAATACACAGTGCAACACGAAAAAAAATAACCATATACGGACACCACTACATGATAAAAGACTAAAAAGAACGACCCGTGTCTCCCAATTTTTCCCCAGGTTAGGTTAGGTTAGGTTGATTGGAGGGGTGTGATAGCCCATGTCATACGACATACACTTAAGCCAGTGAAGGTTTGTTGTGCGCTCCCTTTACTTATCAGACACAAACTGCCAGAGTTCTGCGGCAGGATTCGAACTTGGGACCTTCGCACTACGAGTCTAGTACACTACCTACTAGTCTACGAAGGTCAGTTATTTTACATATAAACTTCCTGGGAATAATTCTGAACACCGTTTAGGTAGCGCTTAGGTAGCCGCACTTTTTTCACTTTTGCGGCTACCTAAGCGCTACCTAAACGGTGTTCAGAATTATTCCCAGGAAGTTTATATGTTGTAGAAATTTGTTTATTGAGATCTTGGGTAAATTTTCGTAGTTGATTGTTTCCTTGAATTTTGAACGGTTTGCTACCTATGGACCTGAACAAGAGAAAAAGGTAAAAAAAAATCGAATTTTTTTAAGTTTTTTGCGATTTTTATCTGGAAGGTGAAGTTTTTTTGATTTTATATGTTCGCAAGTTCTGTTCTTTATGATAAGAGCTACAAGTTTGCCTCAGAGAGTAAATCGAAATTCGGAACGGTTTGCAAGATATGAGCCCGAGAAAATGATCACTTTTTTGCGGCAATGATACCGAGGCCCCAAATCTTTGGCGGCCCATAAAAAAAGTGCATGACTTTGGGAAAAATTGGGAGACACGGGTCTTTTTTTTTAGTCTTTTATCACATAGTGGTGTCCGTATATGGTTATTTTGCCACGACTTAAAAAATTACACACAGTGATATCAATTACTATGAATTATAGTACGTTTACGTATGTGATAATTTCAAAAATGTATTTTTACGTTACGAGCTGTACGTTCACGGATGTGATGATTTGAGCCCAGATTAGGAAATTAATATTTGTAACATTTTTGAATAAAAGAGAATTGAAGTTTAAATAATATTTTTAAAGTCAACAGGGAACAACCAACATACACCTCAGAACATCCTGATTTGCTTTTAGTAATTTTTATTGGGCCGTATGGAGTGATTGAGTTTAAGAACTTCTTAATATATTTGTTTTTGATTAATAATATTGAAGAGAATCCCAAACCAATATGTGCACATATTTGAACAATACAACCGCAATTGGAAATTTCCCAAGCAACTCCTGATTGCGAATTAGTTCTTTTAAACTTATTTACGGATTATTTTCGTAAGGTGAAACGAGCTGGCAGAAATCGCGTTAAGTAATTTATGAACAGAGAGAAATCTAATATTATATTCATCAAATTAAGTATTCAGATGTTCAGTCAGCCTTTAAACACATTGTGAATTTGCTCTAGATTGCAAATACTTTTGTTGTAAGACAATAATGACAAGAAGATCAATAATATTAATCTACGTCAGAATGTTCTCACAAATCCTACAGCAATAAATTTTATATAAGTATGTATTTAAAGAATTTAAATTCCAGGCATGTGCAGGTGTAGTGTGTACAAAATTTTTAGCATGCGGGAATGTATCACTTTAATAGTTTAATAGCAATTAGAGATGACATCATGTGTGATATTTGATATTTTAACATAGTTTGCTAAAGGACGATATTTCACTAACTTATGTTTTGGGTCTTTATGCACTAAAGTTTAAACCAGAGTTGGAAAACTATTTTACTATGTTGGAAATTCGTGTTTAGGAAATATTCGCAAAGAAATATTTTTAAACAAAACTAATTGTTAATTATTTGTTCTTAATTTTTTTGTAATATTTTTATGTTTTCGTTTATTAAAATTTTTAAATGCTATAAATTATTAGGCCTTAAAAATTTCTTAAAAGCAAAGTTTGTCAACAGATGTTGTGGTTCTCAGTAACGATAACGTAAATGAACAGTTTTGTTTAGTTTGAAATTAAGTGTGATTTATTTAGCAAAAACATTAAACACTAATAGATTGAATGGTAAACAAAAATGAAATTATTAATTTTATCATATGTAAATTTTTTTGTTCCTTTATTTTTTAGTTCAATTGGGAACATAGATCTTCTGTAAGATTATTTAGTATTTTTATTTCTATGAAAGTCTTGCCTGATTTATGTAGTTTGATCAAAACTATTCTTGGACGGAGTATGCTTTCTTACAAGTTTTATTCTAAAGCCATCCTTATGATGCTGTTTCTTGGCTTTCGTAAGACGTGCTGTATTCAAATCCATTCTCTTTTCATTATCTGATGTGAAACTGGCTCTTCCTTTTGCCTATTATTCGCAGGAATTTGTTCATGAATACTTGTAGTCGTTGTGTTACATTGTTTGTTATGGACCAAATTTCCTTGCCTTATAACAATGTAGAATTTTACAAGAATTTTTATCCCCTTCTAATATTTGTGTTAAGCATTTATTTCAATAAATGCACGCCTCAATTTTCTGGCCCTATTTGCTATAGTTTTTCGCGCCACATTTTCTACTGGTAGTCATGACTACTAAATAACAAGAGTTTTAGATGTAACTTATAGTTCTGTTATATATGTATTGTTTGTGTAGTAATTTCGCTTCTATATTTATTTTTAAGCCAACCCTGCTTGCAAATATAGTCCAACCATTTAGTTGGCTTTGTATATTTGGAAATTATTTAATATGAAACATATGTCATCCTTGAAGTCAAAACATTAGAAATATTTAATAAATATCCACACAATTCACCTTTTCTTCTCAATTATTTTTAACATGATCTCATCGAGAACCAGGGCGAAATATAATGGACTAAAAAAGTAACCTCGTTTGGGTACTATGTTGGTATAAAATGATTCGCTTATTCTGCCATAATAATCACTATTAACTGGGGCATTGGCGTACACAACCTCTATTATTTTATTGAAGTTGATTGGTAAACCTTTGACTTAATTTTTTTTTCGATTGGACCAGCACTCATGGAATGACCCCAATTTATAAAGTACATTGTGCTGGAACTAGGAAAATAGGATATGATATCAAGTGCTTGTGGACATTTGATTTGTACCTCTCAGCGTAGGGTATGACAGGAAAGACATTTGTAGGGAGTTCGTTCCACATACGAGCGTTCGATCAAAGAACGAATTATTTCTGTAATGCGTAGTGCGATTCGCTGATATGTCGACCCCAAATGGCAATATAATCTTGCACTATCTTAACCGAGCATGAATTTTTATAATAAAATTCAATAACCTGCAAGCGTTGTTCGTTTGTAAGTCGATATATCAACAATGGTCGCAGTGCAAAAGGCCATCCTGGGCCAAACCCCCATTATATTACATTACATTACAAGTCGTTTAATGGTTAAATTAAATATTTATATATAAGAATTGCTCATTTAAGACTATTAGACAAGTTGATGCCAAAAGTATGCAACACATTTTTGGGCCATTAGTTATTTGGTTAATTGTTTATTAAGAATTTATTGTTTGTTTGTTTATTCATATGTGTACACATTGTTTATAACTACAATTTGACGCTTCAGCGCCTTAGAAATGTTTAATGAGGGTCTTGATAATGTAAATGTGTTTACGCAATGCGATTAATTAAAGAAACTTAAAAAAGGGGAAGAGATATGTGTATGTATGTGTATGTACATGTTGGAGTGATATTTTATTAAATAAGAAATAATTCTATTTGCTGCAAGAAATATTTCTCTAAATTTTCCCTAAATATTGAAACTCTTGTCACATATCAAAAGCATGCAGGTAATTTATTGAACATATGACTGCCCATATATTCTATTCGTAGATTAGTAGTTTCAAGTCTAAACTGGGATACTGCTACATTCCTATAATAATTATTATTGTTTCTTGTGTTGATTGCATGTCGGTATTTGGAAAAAAATATTGTTTGATGTCCCATACACAATTTATACAATTGAAAACACATATTAATAGATACAGTTTGCATATATCATAGATTCATGATTCATTAATTGCGGAGTGTTACATCCCTAAATAAAGTTTTAAGTTCCATGCGAGAATAAAAAACAGGCAGATGTTTTTTCAGGTTACAGGACATTTTTTAAAAGAGGTCTTACACTATAAAGAATGCTTTAATAATATTAATCAAATCAAATTATGAAAAAAATTAATATAAAAATTAATACATAAATTTTATTTATTTTCTTTAATCTTAAGGTCTCTACTTTTTTAATTTTAATTATCGATATTTCGGTTCTCATCGAGTACCATCTTCAGGATATTTGTTTGTCTTATATAGTTGATTTGTGCAGTTTTTATATATCCAGTTTTTATATTGAGCCACGATTTAAGTCTTACATCCTTATTCTTCATTATTAAGAAATTTGTCCAACAGCAAAATGTATTCCTTTGAATGGGGATATTTTTTAAGGGTTTTCGTTTACACTTGGAAATGCTAGATCATAATCAATTGTTGATATGCAAACATTATTGCCTACTGCCAAGTCAGATCATATATAAGGTGTGAAATGGGATCAATTATTCATAAAAGATTGGGAAATAAGTTATCACATTAATCATTAATTTTTCTAAAAGAAAGTAAACGTCGTTAGGGTCGCGCTCTGCAATTATATCTCCTTACCTTATGGTTTTGGTGACTTCACAGTTTTTTTCAAAGAAATGAATACACTATTATACTCTAGATATATTTCCCAATAGCATTAATATATATCCCAATATCTAAAAAAAAATTTAGAGGACGGACCTTGGATATAAACGAGTCATTTGTTAACTTGTTTCTTTTGTCCTTTATCTAAATATTGCAACATATATTTTAAAATTGAACATCTATTTGCTCAATTCAGAACATGTTGCAAGTGGTAGGTTGTAAGAAGTCCTGGAGTGAGTTTTTATTGTGTTTAAATTCAAATTGTCAAAATTTAAATGAAAGAAGAAAAAAGTAAATTTGACTTCAAATAAAAGTATAGATAGATGAATGGGAAATATAGTCTTTTCATTGTCCTTATTGCGGTTACCTTCAGTTTTTTTCTCTCACAAAATGCAAAATTCTTTTTAATTTTTTATAATATATATGTAGTTTTTTATTTGTGAAAATATTATGAAATTTCATATAAAATATTTTTAACAAAATGCACTCGTATTGTTGCATAAATTTATGCGTATTGTAGCAAATGTTTACGTACACTGAACATACCAACATTAATTTGTAAAAGTTATTAAAGCATCTGATGAGTAACAAGTGATAACTTGCGAACTAAACAATTCAGTCCTAGCAGGAACAACTTATTTGGGTTGTACTCTTCTCTCGCAACAGCTTTTTTCCCAAATTCTTTTATGCCCGGCACACGTGGAAATTGTCCGTATCATTGCAACATTATGAAAATCATATTTTTTCAAGAGCAGCTTAACAATATACGGAGAAAATGGAGACTAGAAAAATCTATTGAGAACTGGAGACAAACATTAAACTGAAAATTCTTAAATCGTTAGCTGTAACAAGCAAGATTCTGATGCAAGATAAGAAATCATATTTTTTTGGTCTCATCGAAAGATGACAAATTAAAATTGTGTACTCTTACGTGACACAAGAGTGTACTATTCATATGTGATCAGGCAAGATTCACTCTGAAAATACGATGTTTGCCCATATCTAATAATAACTCAAACATCTTCTCTGATGAACGAAAGTTTGACTATATTTATGGCTGACAGCAGCTAAAAAGGAACGTATTGGGTTTGTGTTGATTAAATATACAAACACTCATGTGAACACACTCTGGTTCATGTACGCACGATTACACATTGAGCTATCGATTCGTATTGATGGATTGGTGTTATCGTTGTGTGTGTTTGTGTGTGTCAACATTTGCCAAGAATGTGTGCTGATGACTATAAAACTGATGAAGTAGCAGAGTACTTTTGTACATGTGTTCAGGTGACAAATACCAACGCAACGTTATTGCAGCTCAATTCGCATGTTGTAAGTGTATTGTTCACATTTTAATGTAATAACTGTTTGACATTATGATGTGTCTACTTAAGGTCGTCATGTTTGAACAATTCTCTAGAGGCCACTTGTTTTATTACGAATATTGAATTATTTTTATGGCAAAAGAAGAGGTGGCATCAGCCAAATACAAAGCAAATAATTTTGCCTATCTATGTATCTATCAGTCTATCTGCCAAGTATACTTTGTATGTGAGAATAAATAAATATTGTTAAGCTGTACATATGCTAAAATTTCTATTTACCCTTCACTTGGTGATTGGTACCCACTGTCATTGTAGTCAAAGGAGGTTCATTATATAAAATAAATAGTTAAAAATATAAAATTTTCAATGTTGAACCTAAAATTTGGGGGCAAGTTGTTGATACATAGTAAAATATCAATTTTGCCATGTATTAAATTAAGAGCTTCGAAGTAGAGCAGGATCCTCTTTTGAGCTTCAATTTGCACAGGAAAAATGTTAGTACAGAATTTTCTTTTGCTAGGAGAATAATTATAATTTTACAATGATATTGTTCGTATTTTGGTAATAATTGTAAGAAGAATAAATATATTGTTCCAAAGTTATCAGTCAGTATATTTTAATCAACATATCCTTCTGCCTTGGCTATAACATATATTGGCCAGGTCATTCGTTCCGCATGTCGTTACTATCATGTCAAACTATCGAATGTGCAAAATTTGAGATTTCAGATCAGTTATTTTAATCCTGGATTACGTGCAACTGAAAACTATTGTTTCTACATCAGAAAAGATTACAAACTTATTAAGAAGTATGTAACACTTTGTGCTTTTAGAGATGCACAGATTTTGTGTTCATAATCGAAATCCTATTTGTGCTTCCCGGAAAATTTATATTTTCACATTCGATGGTTGTACATGGTAAGGACGATACGATCAGCGATTCCTTTTAATAATTTTATTCTGTGTTACTGTTCACATGCTTCGAAATACGATGTTGATAAAATTCGAAAATAAATCATATGACAGCTGATATTAGCCTCTGGGTGCAATAATCATGCCCTTAAGATATACATTGTTTGTGATGCTCATAATTGATCAGAAGCAGAACTATTTAGTTCTCAGCACTCTTTTCTGTGCAGGTAGTTGCTTTTGCTTCGACTATTAAGCAGCTGCAGCTTAAACAAACAAACAAATGCAGACTTTTTTCCACTTAAAAGTGTTTGGGCTTAGAATACCTTGTAATGAGCCAAATTGTACCACAACAAGCACATGCAACTGAGTATCATGAGATCCAATTTTAGGTACGGCAAACGAAGAATCATTTTATCAGAAATGAAAACCATATTTTTCTATAATATTCCTAGAAAATAGGTTTCGGTTTACAAACTCAATTTGCAAAAAAAAGAAATAAATGAAAATCGTGGCGAAAGGTGAATTTGAAAATTAGCAACGTTTCACTTTCCTATAATTTTACCTATAAATTCCATTTCGCTAAAATTATAAATTTTTAATTAATTTTTTGTAGCTGGTGCTACATGTAAATAAATAAAAATTGAATAAATATTTTTCAAAGCTCCAGTTTGAAGTAAATTTTCAGAAAGTGTTGTTTAACTAGACAAAGAATTAAATTTGATAAATTTTCTTAAGGTTAAAACTATATGATTTTCTCGCTTTTCTATTTTTAAATTAAATGGATTTTATTTGTAGCATATGAAATTTGTCAAAGCGTTCATCGAAAAACAGAAAAACCAATCAAATGGATTCACGATACATTTTCACCTAAAAGACACAAATGAAAATATCTGTTGTCTGTGTGAGTTTCTTAGTTTGAATCATATTGTATATGGAATTGTTCTTTGAGGGATTCTTATACATGTATTTTTTTCATTTTAAATCGCTAAAATCATTATTATGTTTTAGTTGCTTTCTGCGTTTTTTTTTTTGTACACAATTCTTTTCAATTTCATTTTATATTTAATCGAAAACAATCCGGGAGCTATTTTTGCCACCAAAAATACATTTCATAGTCAACGCAATATTAAATGAAATAACAGAAAGAAAATAATACTCCACTCGACAGTACACTTACACACACACACACACACACACAGTCAAATGGGCGTATAATCAATCTACAGTGTAGATTCCACACCGTAGAGGTACTGGTATGTGTGAATGAACGTAGGCAGCAGTTACAGATCCAAATAAAAACTAGAGAGCACATGAACCGAAAATATTGTGTAAATCTAAAGAAATACATACAATTGAAAAGATAGACAGGGGGCAGGGCAGGCAGGGCAGGCAGGCACAAAAATGTTCATAAAATTGCATTCGTGTGTTCATTTTATTTCAATTTCGTTAATGTAAGTGTATGTTGTATCTAAGTTTTCTCATTTTATTTCGATGTAGAATAAGGCATCTGTGTGTAAATAAATTGAATTAAAAAATCTGTGTAAAGTTCTTGTTCTATTCGTTTATTTGCTTCAATTTTTTTTTTAATTTTTATTACATCTTTTTCGAGATTTTCATCTCTACTCGTTTTAGCACAGTATCGCTTTTATTTTACCATTTTTTCGCCTCTTCTCTAGATTGTGTTCATATTCCACTCAAAATTTCATCACATGCATCGAAATTTAAGCGTTTAAACACTACGCAAGAGTTCACGGTGTGTGTATGTGTGTGTGTGTGTGGCAGAGAGACCAACATTTGATTAAATTTATCCATTGGTTTTGATGTAAATGGAAATGAATTAAGAAGAAAAAATATGGATTTTAATTTTCCTACTCGCATTTGGTGTAAGAAAAAATAGAGTTTAACAGAAATAATTTTAAAATTTTATTAAAACTGTTTGTGAAATTCTGTGATTTTTTTTTGCTTACGAAATTATAGAAATTATTTTATGATGGGAATGCTTGGACTTGTCCGAACAACATCTGCTTTAAGTATTAAATTATCTATACGTAGTAAGTTTTTTTTACTGATGGATGGGCTATGGATAACTTATGCTGATAATTTCGGTATAATAAGAAAACAAACCAATAAGTTCATTATATTTTAAAATTGCTGTCACTATATTTTGAAAAAAGCTTATTTTTCGTAATCGGCCAGTATAAGAGCTACCTTAAAAAGATTTCTTGTTTATATTACAAAAAATTTCTTTTATAAAAAATTTCAGAAATTGGTCTCTGTTAAAAAATATGTACAGATTTTTAAAATGTAACAATTAAAAACAAAGAGAAAGTTGTAGAAAGTTTTCTAATATTTTTAATAAATGGGCAAATATTATTTTCTGAAAATGATTTTAAGTTGTTCATATCAATGCAAAACTTTGAACTTAAAATATCCCAAATTATAAACATAAATTTTTTCTTGTGAATTAGTTGATTATTTTTTTTATAAGCTTCACCAATGTTTGTTGTGGTTGTAGCTGTTCATATGACGACATTTCATTGGTCGCTAAACCAAATCGTCAGTGAAGTTTAAGCAGACTGAAAAAATTCGACCTCGGATGTTTATGCCATACAAATCAAATACACGTGAGTCCATATTATTTTGCTTGCAACATGTACACAATTGAACACCCGTTGGTCGTTAATGATTGTGTTCATTCAGGCAAAAATGAAGAATTTTTGCAAAATGCATGGTTTGTTGTGGCTTTAGCTCTTCACATGAGTATAATTGTTTGTAGTGTTGTTTGTATAAAAGCATTCTAAGCCTACTATGATTATGTACTTTGTTGTGATTCATATACAATTCTGAATTCTCGTATTGTATTTGATTTGAATGGCATAAACATCCGAGGTTGAATATTTTCAAACTGCTTAAACTTTACTGACGGTTTGGTTTAGCGACCAATGAAATGTCGCTCTATGAAGAGCTAAAGCCACAACTAACAATGCATTCTTATTTTGTGTTAGTTGGTGTCATCTCTTGTGAGTATTTACATTGTCCTTTGAAATAACGTACCCAAATATTAATATGGAACAGGAACATAATTTCCAAAAGAAAAAATTTAGTTTTACAAGAGTTTAAATCAACCCTATTCACATGCTCTCAATCAAAAATTTTTACAAGATCATGAGCCTCATGGCTCCAATCTCCTTAAATTCCCCGGCTTGGCTTTCTGTCAAATAAATATGAATGGTAAAAGTGTATATGTATAAGTTTTGAAGTTTGGTATATAAGATCATTAAGAAGAACAGGAAATACGATAGGAATTAATGTTAAACTCGATTGATGAGATCCCGTCTAGAGCAAATCGTACAGTGCGATACCTAAGAAATCTCCATGTAAACCGATAGCAGTCATCACTGACATCAAAAGAAATCAGTTTTGGAAAAATGTATACGAATTTTCCTATGCATTTTAATATTTCTCATTATCTCGTATAAAATACACACATATATTATTTTCAAACTACATGAAATTTTTCCTGGCAAAATTGTTTGTGTCTGTAATAAGCACATGTAGTATATATACATATGTGTCTCTAATACATGTAGTGTACGTTTTTCAATTTCATTATTATATCATAATTTATATTTTAAATAAACTTTTTCAAATAATAAGAAGCTAAAACCCACGCCCTTTCACTCAGCATTTGTTTCACAATTGACTACTCACTAAAGAAAAAATTTACTAAACATGTACAATATATATATATATATATATATATATATATATATATATATATATATATATATATATATATATATATATATATATATATATATATATATATATATATATATATATATATGTTTTTATGAATGTGTGAAAATGATTTTGTATATGTACGTACGTATTCATATATTTAAATGATCATGTTTGCCGTAATTTGTTGCCGTAATCCACTATTAAATTATAAGTTTCATTTTACCACAGGATTTAAGATTGTGCGCGTGTGTGAGTTTGGTTGACAACATTGTGAGTGCAATAAAATTAGAATTTTTCGTTGTAAAATAGAAACTTCCTTATTTAAAAATTTGTACTAAAACTTTAGAGATGGAAAGTAAATAAATAAATGTTTTCATTTTTGGCCAAGTGCCGGGGAATGTAACCAACTGAAGAAAATCTAAATTGTGTCTATCTATAGTACATACGAGTAGTATGTATTATTTATATGTGTATGTATAAATAAGTGAGTACCATACATACACTGATATACGCTGTGTACAAAGATATGTCATGTACATATGTGTAACCAAGTATGCTTGTGTATTTATAAATATGTACAAGCGATTTGAAAATACCTAGGACAAGAGCCAAAAAGAATTATTCGTCTTCTTTTATATGAACTTTCGAAATGATGATTACAAAAATATTTTTGAATGACTCAAAATACGTAAAACTGAAACTCAAAAAATTCATTTAGTATGGCCATAATCGAATTGAATTCATGCTAAATACGTATGCTGAGCTTTTTTTACGAAATAGTGTCTTCTATAGGATGCAAGAATGTCAGTGTGTAATATTATAAAATCAAATATGTTTCATTGTTTGTATAAAGCTGTAGTATTTTACTATTATTTAGTTAAGAATCGGATTTCGAGCCACTGGCATATAGTATGGGGCAACCATTGGTAATGCCACAATACTAGGGCTTCAATATAGTATAATGGTTTATATTAACTAGTGTTTCTCCCCGATATAAAATTTACATCCCCGATATAAGATTTACTGTCAAGATAGCGGGCGCGTACATCATATTGGACTGTCAGTACTGACATTGTGATACTTTGGAAGTCTAAACGGACGAGTTTAAATCGGTAGGTGCATCATTATACAACACTTTTAAAGGTGGATGAAGTTCAAGCTGTGGTATCAGTCCTCTGAGTTGCAGGCTGAGGTATCATTTTTAGGAGGGCAGTGGACTGGTTGAACTACTATGGAATATATGGTAAGATAATCCACGACAACAGAGCTCAGGTGAGATCTCAATTGGTATACCTACGCGACATCTAATCTTGTATATTAATGCCGGGGGTCTCCAAATGAGATGGCAAAACATTCAAATCTGGAGTTAGTTTGGATGCAGTTGCACAGAGGGTGCTCGGAAACATAGTAGTGGAAGAATTGACTAGGGAACCCGGTATAGTGATGGAGTCCGGTTAACTGATCGGCCTGTGGATGAACCGGCGGGTGACCCGTTCAGATACGGTAAGGAGCTGACTAGACAAGGACTGTACCGATTGCGCCCAATTGTTGCAACTTCGACTACGAATTGCTAGTCCATGCCCAGAGACTAAGTTCCGCTCTGAGGATTGTTAAAACAGGGAGTAGGAGGAGAGTATTGAACTCCTCATCTGCCATTACTCTGGTCTTTCGGTAGAAAAATACAACTCACATGGGCAACCCGTTTCTACGAAATCTGGTGGAGACATTAGGCTGCGGTATAAGGGGTATAAACGCTTTTATTCTAGCATCATTTGAGTTTAATATTGGATCTGTTGATTGGATTTAGGCTAGGAGTATGTATGTTATTGGCCATCTTCTCTCTCTGGGCATCAGGAAGAGAGCTCGAAGGGCCCAAGTGGTCCAATTATACTTTGTATTGACTGGCGGCCTGCACAACCTGTAGAGCCATTTTGAATTGATTGCAAAAACATCTAGGAATCGAAAATTGACTATCAGACTGTCAGTCTAGTACACCAGCTACTAGACTTCAGGACCATCCATGTTCTGCTTATGGTCGATTTATTGGTTACGAGGAATATTACTTAGGGCCAAGACCTTTTATCGAAATGTAGCGCATTGAAAACATTTTACTTAAACATAAAGAAAATTTTTGCTTAAATTTCTTCGTCATCACGTTTCATTATTACCGGTAAAAATAATTTAAGACAATTTTTGTAAGATTATATATGTATATGTATATATAGTATAAAATTAAAAAAAAAAAAAAAAAATTAAATATACTGACGAAATAAAAAGAAAAGTAAAGAGTTCCTACGTATTGTATTTGAAAAATAAATGTACGTGTGTGCATGAGAGTCCGTGAGTTAGTGAATATGAATATCTAAGTATAGACAGCAAAAGGCAAAAATAAAAATACCCCACACTGCCACAAAAGGGGGAAAAGTTTGTAAAAGTCATGCGCAAGAAGTTTAATGATCACAACAACTGATTTTGTCGTTTTACACACCGCGTATGTGTATCAAGTGAATAAAGGGATGTGGTGGCAGCGAATTTAAGTAATATGTTTTAGCTTTTGGAATATATTTTGGGAATGCCTTCCTCTACTAAAGCGCTTCAATTTATATGTATGTATGTATGTAGGTATGTATGTATTTATGTATGTATATGTTTGGGTGAGTACGTTTTCTTCGTGTATCTGAAAATAATAATGATGCTAGTGAACTATTTTGAAAAGGAGGGAAGCATTCTCGTATTTTGCTAGTGTGGGTAAATGGAGAATATATTTAAACACATACTTACAAATTGTTATGTACGTATTCATATGTGTGCGTTGAGGTATGAGATGATCTGTTGTAGTATAGTATATGCCTTGTATTTTGTTCAGATACTAAAGATATCTCAACGTTTGCTAGAAGTGTAAGTGGTAGTACAGTTATAACGATATGAGACTAAGTAGAGATTTTTGCATTTTTATGTGCATTGATGTTTCTGAAGTCGATTCGTACGGATCATACATTTCAATACAAATAAGAAAACAAAAAACGAACTTTAAAAGTGGAAAAGATATTTTAAAATATGAAAAATAAACTGTTTTAAATAAAATTATCTTAATAAAAATGACAACAGAAAGGAGTGTAAAAACAGGCGAAAAAATAAAATAAAATTTTACTAAAAGTATTGAGCAAATAAGTGAAAGTAATAAAAAACAGAAAATGAGCACTTTTATTGTTATCAAAAAAACAAAAAAAAAAAACAAACAAAAAAAAAAAGAACAGACAATATTGCTTAACAGTCGTAATTATATAATACTGGATATACTGACTTTTCTAAGGTGTTTTTAACGGATAAATGAAAGAGTTTTGGATAGTAAAAAATAAATCGCTTAAAACGCCACATTTTTATGGTTTGCATAATATATTTTAATACTTTTATCTCTTGCCAGCTACTGCTGTTGTTGTTTTTATTTAACCCGTAATAGCGAAAAAACTGCCAACAACTAAAAAAGAACATATCAAATGTCATAATTCATGCTAAGAGAGTGCTTTATGGCCACGCTACAAGGTTGTTGTTGTTAAATTTTTTGCTGTACGGTAGTTTGTTTCTCATTTTTACCGTTAGACTATGTCGTCCATGAAATGTTATACATGCCTCAAAAAAAAAAAAGAAAAAAATTAAAACTCTTGGTGTTGAAAAACTATTCATACACACAAACAAGTTAATACGACTAAATATGCATGAGTATGAATGTGTTCCTGTAATTTAGTTGTTAGTATGAATAAATTTTTAGCATTTCCTGAGTATCAGTATACCCTCTGCGAAAGTGTGTGTTGGTATGAACTACTATAGATATGTATGTGTGCGTGTGTGTACATATACTCTTTCACGGGACGTGGTATTTGATGCGAGCTATTTTTCGCTGTGTAGCTAAAATTTATTTAAAAGTTTCTTTCTTTATGTTCATTTCGACTAAAATAAAAGTCTGACGTTTAACTTTTTACTTTTTTTAATATGATCTCTAGAATTTCTCAATTTTACTCACACACACACACACACACACAAACCTGTGCCTCAGTGTTACTATTTATGGAGAACAACAACAACACATACTGAAACACACATACACTCAACTAAAACACTTATAGCCTTGTTTGGTTATACGTGCGCTAATATAATGTGTCTCTGTGTATGTCTATCGTTTTTTCTGCGGCACCTAAAATTATAAAATATTCTAAAAATATTTAAGGCAACAAAAATAAGTTGGAAGTATTAGTTTTTGTTCCTACTCGTTTTATACATATACACACGCAAACTTCTCATATACACATGAGATTTTTCCGCTGGGTTCAGGATGAAAAATTTTTTTTGTTGGCATAGAGCTAAAATTAGAAATGAAGTTGTAAAAAATATACACAATAAAAGACTTGGAGTTTTTTGACTTTTTTAAATGACTGGAGTTGGTTAAAAAAAACCGCACAATAAAGTAAAAGTTTTTTGTTTGTTGGAAGAAAAAAATCCTTTAAAATTTATATACAACACAGCTCGTGATCTTGTACTAAAAGTGATATCCTTGTTAAATTGATTAATTTTTAGAATTTATTTTTTAAATAACCAACAATTTGAGACTTCTAAGCAAGTGTTTTGCATTCGTAATGGTTTCAATGCTTATGGTTTATAAGATTCTATACATGTTTTTATTATTAAATTTAAATAATTTTATATTTTAACTAAATTTTCTATGTGAATAATCACACGACTGCTGGAGTTATTGTATAACTAAGTATGTACATGTGCTAAAGTCTTACGAATAATTTTTATGTTTATATAAGAGAGTTTAAATAAAGTTTAGTTTCAAATTCAGATAATATTTGATTCAAATTTTAAGATTTTTAGTTTCCTTATTTTTTTTAAGAATTTCGTTTTTGAACATTTCTCCCTAAAGGTTGGAAGCCAAAGTGTAAACTTGCAAATGTTCCATGAACCTTCAGAAATTTTTATTTATATATTTGGAGTTCTTCTAATCAAGTCTTAAGGTAAAAACCCAGATTATTACCTTGTCTTTCTCGGCTCTAATTTCCAAAACGTCCTTTAAAAGAATATTTATACTCATAAAGTTTTAAAATTGAGGTTCACATGCGCGAGTATATTGTCATATGAGACGTTTCTAAACTTTAAAATTTTTTATTGGGATAGATTCCATTATTACACGAATTGCTGATATTATTACATGAAAATTTTAAACACTCAAAATGTTGAAGCTCTAGATTAAAGAAAGTGCAGATTTGCCTTCTTTGTATTTGGAACATATATTGTTTGAACGAAATTTTAGATTTTGTAAATTGATTTTCACATTCTGTAGGTTCATGCAAATATTTTGTTGGAATGTTTTTAGTGAAAAACAAAACAAAATTAAGTTTGTTTTATTGAAGTTCCCAATATAAAGGTTTGAAGGAAGTTTACATTTAATTTTAGAAAGTAAAGTCGTAAAGGGAACTTGTTCCAAAATTTTTAAAGAAAACAAAAATTAATTTTCTATAAACTTAAGTCAAAATTTATAAAATCAGACAACCAAATAAATTTTTTTGTGGTATATGGCATGTATAATTAAAAATTTCTTTCAAACATTTTTTGAAAACAACAATTTGTTTTTGCATTCGATAAAAATTTTCGAGCGAAATATCTGTTTGAATTAAAAAAATCAGACTTTCCATAAATAATTCTCAGATATGGAGAAATATTAAAAATAAAATTTATTAAAAAAAATAGAACACAGAATTTCATACTTGAAAGAATAGCAAAATTACACTGGGTCCAATTTTAACATACTCTCCAACATATCGGCCGGTATCCCACGAATAAATTCTTTAATACTGGCATCAAACGTTGCTGAGTTGTCCCTATAGACATGAGCCTTAACATAGCCAGACAAAAATTGTCTAAAGACGTTAAATAGCACAGGCTAGGCAGCCAATTGACCGGCCTCATACGTGATATAAACTGAACTCGCCTCTCAATTGGGTCATTGTTTCGCGTGCTGTGTAGCATATGGCACTGTCATGTAGAAACCATATGTCAACCAAGTTCAGCTCTTGTATTTTAGGGGAAAAAAATTATCATGGCGCGGTAGCGCTCGCCATTCACAGTAACGTTCCTGCCTTCGTCGTCTTTGATGCCACCGGCGTCAGTGCATTTTTCGGTATGCAATGCCTCTGGCTGCTCTTTACACAAAATCCGGCAATTTTGCTTGTTCACGTATCCATTTAACCAGAACGATGCACTTTCTTAACAGAGCTTGAATTTTAATAATAAAATTCCATAATCTGCAAGCTTTGTTCTTTTCTAAGTCGATTCATTGTTAAATTCTCGACCAAACTGACAGCTGAGCTGCCAAAAGCAGTGTTGCCAAAAAGAAAGTTTCTAAAAAAATCACCTTATATAATAATTGTTTCTAATTACTTCTTCCTAAATGCAAGAATAATTTGAAGAGCTGTCAAACGAAATCAGATAAAATAACTTTTTAGTTCAAATTTTACTACAGGTTCTGCCGTAGACTACTGACTAGTGTATAAGACTTCTAGTCAGGATCTCGCAGGCTGCACCCCCCTGCCTTAGGCTCTTAGTATTTCTGTTTCGGTTTTCTGTTTACTCTTCTGTTAGCAATTTTACATTGTCTATCTACCACACGTATCACAAAGAGCAAAAACTGCATGATGAATGTAACCTAACGTATTTGTTGTGACTTAAGTTGTTTATGTGCCTTCATTTTATTGGAGTTAATACCAAATCATCAGTAGACTTTAAAAATTATATTTGAAAAGTGTTTAACCTCGCCTGTTTATATAAGAACTGTCAATCTGAATATAAAACTAGAACACATCTAATTTTTTTTTTTTGCTAAAACACTCACGTAAAAACTACCCCACAATTATTTTCCCTGTGTAAACATCTCCTTGTATTTATTTTTATTCAATGCACATTAATTTGAACATAGATCGCAATTAATTAAATTGATGGCATTTAAAATGCTCAAAGTTTTAATCATTAAAACAATATTTACCTTAATTCATATTTTATTTTCCAGTTGTTAACAAAATAAATTAAAAAAAAATAAAACAAAAAAAAAAACAAATACATAAATAAAATGTTAAACAGCAATCAACATATTTAACAAAGAGGATTACAAGCTGGGTATTCAAAATAGTTCAATGAGCACAAATGAAGGATAATCAGGAATTATTTAACATGTTTAAAATAAACACATAAAATAATGACTTTTGTGCTGGAGCCCAACAACTGCGTATAGATTTGATGAGTGCATTTTTTGTATTGAAAATACTCGTAAGTGTGGTGTTTAACATGATTTCAAGTAAATAAATTATTTATTTACATACGTTTACAAATACACATTTTGGTTGTAATTTTTTTTAACAAAATATTTTCATAACTGATTTTAATTATAATACAAAATTAACGTTTAAAATATTATTATATATATGAGTGTCAATAATATTATATAAAGTGGTATAAAGGGGCCAAGAAAAACAGATGATGTTCCAGATAACAAAATAATTTTTTTATATAAAAAAAGTAACTGGGAGGGTATTGGATCTACATTTCTTTATTATATGGAGAGATAAGCTTTTCCAGAAGGGAAAGAGACTTCTGGATAAGACATAAATGCACAGAGGGAAAGTAGTATGGATATAGTTCTGATTTATATCACTTCTAATGACTTCAACAAACGCTTATGTCAGCTATAAGATTTCTTTTTTTGATATATATTCGCCGAATCGTAAGCAGTTTTTAATACGTTGAAAAATGTTGACTTTTTATACTTTGACTTTTGAATGAGAACAGTTTTATAGTCAAGATTAGTAGGGTAATGTTCGTAACATTCATGAGGCAATAAAGAAATCACTGATGCATGAAATACACATAAACACTGATGCGAGGATGCAGGAGCCTCCGAAAGTAGCGTTGTTATGTTGCGCTGTGTTGGTTGGAATTATGGTGGAATTTTTCTAATTGTGTTTGACTTGTTAACTCATGCTTGTTTCATTCTGAATCAAAAACATTACAAATATTAGCCTATTAATATAGAGTGTTGTAAGAAAAAGGATATTGAAGATGGTCACAGTCCGAAGATTGTTATGTTAAAAAACCACACTTGAAATGGGATGGCGGAACAGCTTTCCACATTCGAAGATCTATATATGTACACTAAGATATCAAAACTAAACTAAACTAAAATAAATTTAATTACACGATTTCTTTAATTGAGTTGTGATAAGTTGTTTAGCTCCTTGAAACCAGTTAGTTCGGGAAAATTAAATTAATTATTCTTAGTAATATCCTGCTAGGATGGTGAACTAAAAAACAGGATAATGAGAGTTTTTATATACATCCCTAAAAAATTCTTGCTAATTGTTGTAATCGTGTTCATTCCATAAGTGGCAAATATAGAAAGATAGAAAAATTTTGCACCGTTGCGCGTAGGATAGACATTGTGGAAATGGCTTTAAAAAAATCTGGAAATATTTATAACCGTGAAATAATAGTCTCCTACCGCGATTAAAAATGTCGGTACATTACAAATCTGAAGCGACATCTGACACTTAAGAACTATGAATTGAGAGGACCTTCACGTTCTTTTTTTGGGGAAGGTAATATTATAAAAAATTAAGTAAATATAAGAAATTGCAAAATGTAAAACTTTTTTTTTCCAAATAGATATTTGCATTTTGGTTAAAGTAATTTCAAAATGCTAAAATAGAAATAGTCGCATAAATTTGAAAAATGCTGAAGGTGAAGTTTGTTATCAAATTTTTTCCATTGGACGTGGCTCAAGTAATCTCCTAAAATAAATCTAATCAATAATTTTAAATTAAATTTTAAACTATAAATAGAAAAATTTGCATTTCTTATTAGATTTACGATTACGATAGTTAAAGATTCCACCGCTGATTGTTACAGAGACCTGGCTTGGTGAAATTACATTATTTTTTGTGTCTTAAATAAATATCTTTTGCTGATCGATATAGACTTTTAGACAAAAGTGAGCATTGGGCCATGAGTATCGTGAGTTAAATAATGTTTTTTGCAGAGTAAATTTTTAAGCTGGGGTCTATTCATGATAAATTTGTAAATCAAAATCAACTAAAGAGAACTTAAAAATCACAAATTGGCGATCTAAAAAGGTAATGTTGCCAAATTTAGAATTCTATAGCTTCCAAAAAGTATTCACCACATAAATCCTTTATGGTGTCCAGTCGGTGAAAATTATATAATTAGCCTTTTTTAATTGAAACGATTTTGAGATAGTTGCAAAAGTTATTAACATTCTTAAAAGTATAATAAAATTAAATTATTACTAGCAGAACTCGGAAAAAAATTTGTGGTCATCGTCTATGAAGGCATTACAGATTCGAAACATTGTAGAATACGAGCATGTGGAATGTATAAAAATTTGATGAAGAGTTTAAAAATTAAAACAGTAATTCCTTTATTATGTTTAATGGTCTGAAAATCGTGCAACATATTGCTGATTAACTTCAAAAAAAATCCATCTTAAAAGTGGAACTCCCTTGCGTGACTACCAGCTCTATCCCAACAGCCCTAGATTGCACTTTTCTATAAAAGAAAACGGTAAAAGATAATAAAGCTCTGCATGGAATACTTCAAATACATCCTTTACAATATATATTTTTTTAAGTACTTTTTTAACAGCAACGTTGCATTAAACATTTTACTTAATTCCTATTAGAACGTGCCGCATATATTGAAACAAACGAAATAAAGGTCTTAAGCACGTTTTCAAAATATCTCGTGCAGGTCTCTGTTGTGAAAAGTTCTAACAAATTTAAGATTAATCCTTTCAGTCGCTTGTCCGCAAAAGTAATAGTAATAATTAGTAATAATTATTATTAATGCAAGATGAAAAAATTAAATTCCACTAAAAATTAAGAAAATAAATTTTCTTAAGAATTTCATAAAACATATTTCCATAAAATATTTGTTTTTAAAAATTTTAAAAACCGCTTATTCCATATAGTAAAAAATAATCTTAATAATTCTTTAGGAATCTTATAATATTTACCAATTTAATTTAAAAATTAATCTTTCAACTTCCGTTAAAATTATTTTTATGGAGCCATTGCCCTTATTGTGGCTTCTTTTTTGTAAAAAAATCCATCATCTTAAATTACTGCAATAATGAAAAAAAAAAAAAAAAAAAAAATACACACAAATGTAAAATTTCCTTGCGGCAACACAAGATGCTGATTCCTCATTTAAATTTACTCATTATTGTTTTTGTTGTCCAAGTTACACTTAAGGATCAATGATCGCGCCTTTTTGAAGGCAGACACATATTGTCGACATGTGAACTGCAGACTTTTGTGAGTCTGATAGGATTTTTGCATGTAGAAATTTAAAACGCACTTGACAGTTTAAGATCTCTCGTACTAGTAGGTAGTAGGATTCAGTTAAAAAAAGGAGAAACACAACTGAATTAATTCTTCAAGTAGGTAAATGATTAAAGACAAGACACATTTGGAAAATACATGCCAACAATATTAAGCACATGTGTAAAATCACATTTGTAACCAAATGGATTTTGATCTAATTGTCTGTCCGTTTGTGTGCCTGGATAATGTCTTGTGTTGTATGAGTGTTTCTGAGTGCTTGCATGTGTATTGACCTGCGATGTCTTGTTGGTGCGCATGTGTGTAGCTGCAATTCCTACAACCTCTTGTCAGGATTGTGGAGATTTTTTTTCAACTAAATTTCTCCCTATTTTGAAAATAAATAAATGTACCAAAGCAGGCCCTTTGCTTTGGTATATTTTCTTAGTTTGAAAATTTAAAAATAAATATTTCTCTATAAAGTCTTGTTTACAAAGAAATTCAATTACAGTCGGGTTTTAAACTTCATCTAAGATAGAAGCCTGTTGTTAGTTTTCTTTTTAATATCAAATCTATATCTAAAAATAAAGTTTAATTTCTATAAATCTTTAAGTTCAAGAAAAATTATTGAATGGTAAAAAATGCAATTTAACTTTTTTATATCGCGCATGTGCGTGTTTTTTTTTACATTCAAAATTAAAGAATAATTTATGTACTAAGCGCTTAATTTTACTCTGCCAGTCTTTAATACCTCGCCCCTTAACTTGCAACAGATGCGACATAGTTTGATAAAGTGTATGTTATTTTCTTCGTGTGAGCACATGTGAAGTTGAAACAGCAGAGTAACAAAATTTTTGTGCAGCAAAAACTCTAAAACATGATAAATTTTTGTTGCAGCTGAAAATTAAGAAAGAAAAAAACTTGTATATAAAACCAAGTGCATAAAAAAGGAAGACTCATTATATATTATATATTGAGCGAGGATATTTAATGTTGCGAAGGTACCCTACATAATGTTAAAATCTACTGTGGGTCTCGTTAAGAAAGTTGCAACAGAAGGTACATTAAAATGACAAAGAATATTAGTTCTTATTAATTGTATGAAACAATAATCAAATCGTTGAACTCGTAAAGTAACTTTCCGTAAAATTTTGCTTAGAATTATTAGTAAAGAAATTAAATTTAAGCGATAATTGGTTAAATAAGTGATTAAAATTTAGCACTTGCCAAACTTTTCAGAGTCGACGTAATCGATTTGGCAAGTAAAGCATGCAATAAATACAAAATACGCTGTGAAAAGAATGGATGACATTTCCAAGAAATTACAAAAATCCATGAATGAATTTTTTCTACTCTTTTGGGAGTCAAGTAAATAAAGTTTTGACAAAATATGAATTACTTCTACAAATTTGTTAGACTCGATTGGAAAATACTCTTAGTATTGTTTTTCTCCAATCAATAACTGAATAATATAAGGATATAGAAATCGTAACTACTGGCAAGTATGTACGTATGCCTTTCGGATTAAAAATTTATTTCTAGTGGCAAATAATTAATACTAATTTAATAAAAAATAATTTTCTTTACAAAAGGACATTACAAGTATACTTTTCTCAGCATAATAAAAAAGAGAATCCTGCTATAACAAGCCTAAATTAAAAGTATTAAAATAGTTGAAATTAGCACAAGTTCCGTATTAAGATTTTCATGACTTTCAATATCTTTTTTAACGGATATTTTTCATATATTGTATGCAATCGCTTAGAAACAATATCTATGCAATAGATGAAAACCGAGGCGGTGTTTTAAAATTAACACTTCAGAAAATGTTTAAAGTGGAGTTGACAGATTTTACAAGCGAAACATCCAATTAGTACCAAAATCTTTACAAAATGTATAACTTTTTCAAATTAAAATAAACAATTTTTTTCGGAGACTAAAAATAAACTTTTACATTTTGCGTATAATATTATAGAAAAATTGCGCTTTTGAGGCATATTATTTCTATAAGCAAATTATAAATTGGAATAATAAATATAGATAATAAAATAAGGCCCAGGATGACGAAAAATTATATGAAAAATATAATAACAACTTCAGCAGGGGAGTTAGTGTGTAATATGATAGACTATCAGTTGAGAGACTGTGGGTTCGATTCCTATCTAAGGCTCGGGTGTGCTTCACTTTAAACGACTGAATGTCTATATAATCGTATTTGTAAAATCTAAGTAAAAGAAATCAACATTTTCCAAATCAATGAAGATAAGCTCTTTAAACTGAAACAGCTGAGGACAGTTCCGAGAGTCTAAGGACCAATCTCTAGCCTAGTTGTATTGTAGTATGCCCACAATAAGCTGTAACCAGAGAATATTTATATAATCACGGTCAAGAAAATTTGTTGTCGCTGATTACAGAAATATATATTAAGGAAATGCTCTTTGCTATTTTAATACTATTTATTATTAAGGATGTTTTTCTAAACGCATGTGGCTTTACAGTAACACATTATAAAAATCTTGTTGCTAAATGCAACCCCTACAACTGTGTCAATGAGTTCTGTTTCCAAGAGTATCAGTGTTCTTATCGAATTACAGAGATGCATAAATTGCCTTAAATTTAGATGCCTGATGTATATTAGGCTGTCCCAAACAAATTTTTTTTTGCGATTTTCATGATGATCAAGCATAATTTGAAAGCTTATGGGTTGAAGTATTTTTGAGATTTTTTTCAGATTTTTCGGAAAAGGTTTGGAGGTCGCTCAAGTCGAATGTTTCCCAAAAATCGGGTTTGACGGCCGTTTTTCTCAGTTTTCTTCATAACTTTGTCAAAAACCACAATTTTTCACTTTTGAGAACACAATTTAAAAGACAAATCAACAAGCTTTATTTTTGTGTGCAAAAACCACAACCTTTTGAAATGCATTTGTTTATTTAGGCACCCTACATTACAATTTTTCGTAATTTTTCCATAAATTTTGTAAATAACGCTTTATAACTTTTAAAATTTCTATAAAAATTAAAAAAAATGAAAATGCAGTTTGAAAGATAAATTCATTCTAAATAATTTAGAGAAAAGTTTTTTGAATTTGCTTTTACCGTTCCTGAGTTATACCCGTTTGTAGCTTTGTACATAAAAGTTTTCGTTTGCTTTGAATACTGAGAATTTCAACAAATCGCGAATTTATTTTCAAATATCTTACAAAATTGTTACTTTATTGTATCGGTAAGTCTTTCTTAATATTGGGTAGACCAAAAAATGTGTAATTTTATTTAAAAACAGATATGCATTTAGTGAAAACAAGAAGTGTGTGGCTTGTGGGAAAAACGATAGATGCCCTTCATCTCGGCCAATTGCCGACGAAAATGCAAATACTGCAAAGATTTTTTAAATTACATTTAATAGAAAAATATTCCATCCAAAAGAGCGCCAGAATAATAGCAAAAAATTTTAAAGATTTATGGAAAACAAATCAGGAGGTCTGTAACATTGCTCGTGAAATCGTAAAATTGCACTCGAAGTGGGTAATTTTAAGTAAGAATAAATGTAGAAAAACCGAAATCGAGATAAAGAAACGAGGGAATTTCTTGGACGACATGAAGAGCTTATTCAAAAAAGAAGCTCAGCATTTCAGAAGATCTAAACGATCAAACAGAGTTCGAAATTTTTGGAAAGAGAGGTTAACTGTATTGTTTCTAGTGATGACTCGGATGATTCAATCTATGAACCAACCAAAAAATTGTTCCATACAGAAGTTCCTAATTCCTCAAAAATGCATCAGGTTTGTGCAAGTCCTGATAGAACCGGAATTAGTTGCCGTAAAGCTTCGCTTATAGTAAATTCCTGCTCACATTCTGCTCAAAACATCGCAAAATTTGCATGCTCAAAGAGTTCAATTTGGAGGGTACGTATAAAACAGCGACAGATTGTTGCAGATTCCATTAGAAAATCGTTTGAGGGCTCAAATTTCATAACCGTGCATTGGGATGGAAAAATAATGCCCGACTTAAAGAATAAAAAGAAAAAAACTGATCGTCTCTCTATCAGTGTAACCGGAAGTTCAGACCCCAAGCTTCTGGGAGTAGTACCACTTTTGTCGGGAAGGGGAAAAGATCAAGCCGATGGCTGTGTTTGAAATGCTAGAAGCCTGGAATCTAACTCAGTATATCCAATTTATATCTGCAGATACAACTAGCTTCAATACTGGACGCCGAATCGGTGCATGCGCTTTACTTCGTCAAAAACTAAAAAAAGACCTCATATTTTTGGCATGCCGCCACCATATGTTGGAGCTTGTAGCTGGATCAGCTTTTAAGGCGCTGAATATTGAAGAACAGACTACATCACCACAAACAAAAATTTTTATCACACTTCAGCAAAGGTGGGAGTCTATTGACAAGTCCAAGTTTTCCGACTGTATAAATCACAAAATTGTTAAAAAAATTATCCCAGCACCAATACGCGAAGATTTGAGCAATTTTGATTAAAGACCAGCTTGAACAGATGCAACCAAGAGAAGACTATAAAGAATTGCTTCATCTGAGCCTAATCTTTTTGGGTGATACATCTAAGCCCTATGCAACGGTAAAAGCTCCAGGAGCTATTAATCGGGCTCGCTGGATGATGAAAATTATATATTCTTTAAAAATATGCATTTTTCGAAATCAGCTCCAATCTTACATAGACAAATTAAAAATTGATGCCTTGCTTGAATTTAGTTCATTTATTTTAAGAGTATATATTAAACATTGGTACCTCTGCCAATGCCCTCGATACGCTCCTCTCAATGATCTTAATCTATTAAAGCAGTTGGATAACTACAAAATTATTAATGAAGAAGTTGCATGCGCCACGTTAAAAACTTTTCTAGGTCATCAGTGGTACTTTACCCCAAAACTAGCTGCATTGGCTTTCTTTGATGAACGTATTGACAGCAAAACTTTGCATTTAATGGTAAAAAATCTACATACGCCATGTAGCGATAATGAAGTAGTAAACGCAATTTTAGTAGAAGACAACCTTAAAAACAAGGAAATTGAAGGATTCATTTCCAAAGCCAGTCTTATTTTTTTTCATGCTTGCAATATTTCAACTGATTTTTTAAAAACAGATCCAGAAAATTGGAAAGCCAACAAGTCATTTCAAGATTCAAAAAACAAAGTTAAAAATTTACAAGTGGTAAATGATGTGGCAGAACGAGGTGTGGCTTTGGCTAACACCTACATTAATGCCACAACCTCTGAAACAGATTTTCAGAATTTATTGCAGGGCATTGAACTACATCGTAGGAATCCCAATAAATGAATTTTGAATAAACCAAAACAAAAGATTTGATTAATATTATAAACTGAGTACAAAGCTACAAACGGGTATAACTCAGGAACGGTAAAAGCAAATTCAAAAAACTTTTCTCTAAATTATTTAGAATGAATTTATCTTTCAAACTGCATTTTCATTTTTTTTAATTTTTATAGAAATTTTAAAAGTTATAAAGCGTTATTTACAAAATTTATGGAAAAATTACGAAAAATTGTAATGTAGGGTGCCTAAATAAACAAATGCATTTCAAAAGGTTGTGGTTTTTGCACACAAAAATAAAGCTTGTTGATTTGTCTTTTAAATTGTGTTCTCAAAAGTGAAAAATCGTGGTTTTTGACAAAGTTATGAAGAAAACTGAGAAAAACGGCAGTCAAACCCGATTTTTGGGAAACATTCGACTTGAGCGACCTCCAAACCTTTTCCGAAAAATCTGAAAAAAATCTCAAAAATACTTCAACCCATAAGCTTTCAAATTATGCTTGATCCCCAAAAAAAATTTTTTTTGGGACAACCTAATGTATATAGAATATTATAATAAACTGCATAAAGGGAACTCCTTAGACAGTAGCATTAGATTATATAATTTCGAAAACAGCTGTAAATTAGAACTTTTTTCAGTGCTAAAAAACCGAACCATGACACATAATTTCCAATGGTTTTTCGCATTTTTCAAGCAAAAATTCTTTCTACTTTTAAAATTTTTTATAACTAGAGTATACAATTTTGTGATTGTATTATTACAATTTTTCCTACTAATACTCGAGGAACAAGAGCTTTGGCATGCAATTTCTGATGATTCTTCGAGGATTTTGAAAAGCTTCTCGCTTCATTACTGCTACAGAAAGTTCTTTTTGATATTTTGTATCGTTTGCTTAATGCAATACTATGGTATCGCAAAAAATCCTAGTTTTTATGTTACTGAGTAAAAACAAGATATTGCTCAATGTCCCCTTCATATGACGAAACAAAGATCATAACAAACTACGTCTGAAGCTAACAAATTAATACCAATTATGGCTTTTAAACAAAACTATCTAATCATGTAACATTTTCAAGTCTCAAAAATAGAGGCAAAGGTTTTCCCTTTCGAAACATAACCATGATTTCACTTTGATACCTTAAATGAGTGTTATGAATTGCCCCTGTGTTTCAAATTCTTTTAACTGAATTGAATTTGCCTAAATTTTATCGTGTCCATTTGTCATAAAATTATTCCATACACTCCAGCGACTTTTCTATAAGTCAGCTTAGCGTTTCAATAAAAACTGTCCAGAAATGAGTGCAGCTAATCTTGGAATATTTTGTGAGTTTAAATTTCCAAAATCATGATACTGCAGAATATAAAATTGAACACTTTCACTAAACGAAGCTCTTTATAGATGGCCACTAGATGTTGGCCTTACAACATTTTTGTTAAAAACTGTTATTTCAAGACTAGTAATATATTCGAAATGTTTAATAATTTTCAAATATCGCTTTCAATGCCCCAAGTCGAATGTCGAATAGTCGCAAGTCATTTAGTTGCACATAGTGTGCCTCAAATTAAACTACAATTATTCCCATCTATTCTTTTTAGTATCTGCAGCTTTTTTATTTATTTGTTATTGTTATAAATTTTACTTGCAAAACTATTTAAATTTTTTCATATTATTTATAGCTGTTGGGTGTAAAAAAATTTAAATACAAATGAAAAACATCTACATGCAAACTTATTTTAGAGGGATTTTCTTACCAAAAATCTCATCGAGAATAAAATTAAAAAAAAAATTATTAAAACTGAACTAAACTTAGTTATGAAACATTGCAAAAGTTGGAATAAAAAATAGCACAAATATAAAAAGAATCCCCAAAATAAATTCTTCCATAAAATAAATATAAAACTATGCCAAACCCAGAATGCAGTACTTTTTTTTGTTCAAAACTTTTAAGCCCCACAACAATTAATGCAAAAATAAAAATTAAAAAAAATTGAATAAACTTTTTAAATTTAGTTTTGGTTAAAAAGTTAACACTATTTTTAAAACAATTACAAGTGAATCTTTTTGTTGATTGCAAGTGCAAATGTAAATGTAAATGCGATTTTAATATCACAAATATTTTCCAGTAAATTGGAATAAACTGCTGTGAAAATAAAAAGTAATAAAAATTTTATGATATATAAATATGTTTATAAAATATTAAATAACTTGTGAAATTTTCCCCCCGATGATTAAAAATGGCTTTAGTTTTTTTTATCAATGAATAGTTGAATTAAAGAGCTGCTTCTCTTTTAATAATTTTTAATCAATTAGTCAATGGCCTTTAATACTTTTATTTTGTTTAATTATTTAAATCAACAATGAAGTCGAGTGAATTTTTTTCAATTACTCTATTAAGAATCGAAGTTGTTTGTATTTAATGTAACAGTTTATTTGAAAAAAAAAATGTAGGAAAAAAAGCCAAGTTGGAACATTTCTTGGATTTGAGTCAAATAATAATTTTTCACATTAATTTTTTCTATTTATTTATTTGAGTCTTCAGTCCACCTGCTTTGTTTTGTCTGTCTTCCATTTTAGGCCCTTTTGTTTTATTATCCTTCTTAGCCCTAATACGTTCGTTTGCAATTTTTCTTTCCCTTTGTATTTTGTGCCCAGAATTTGGTGCCTCAAGGAGGGATACTCCTATTCGATTCCATAATTTGATAATAATAGAAATCTAATTAAATAAATGAATTAAACTTAACTTTTTTTGCCTGAAGTATTATGGATTTGTTGGAAATAAAAAATATTCCCATTATTAATGCCACAAGATTTCATTCATGTGAGTGCTACGGCTGGCCTTGAAGTAGGTTTACCAGTCAGTCCAATTTTGCAAGACTTTGTTGACGAGTTCTTGTACTATTTAACGGGTGGATCGGTGAATCGAAATGAATAATTGCAACCCACAAGATAAAGTCTAAGGCGATAATACGATTACCGAATTTAGTGCGCAAAAAGTGTGTGACATGGTACGCCATGGTTGTGAAACCAAAGATTATCTAAGTTGACATCTTCAATTTTAGGTCATAAAAAGTAAGTAATAATGGCTCTGTAGAGCTCGCTGTTGAACAAAATGCCGTTTCCAATATTTTCCAAAAAAATGGCCCATCGCGGCTTCACTTTGAAATTCGTAACAAAATGTTATTTGGTGGGGTTTTCAATTACCAGATTTTGCCGCCTTGTCAAAAAAGAAAATGATTGCTCGACCAATTCCGATATCCGATTGGAGGTTCGGTAAGGTCCAAATTGAGCCATTCGAATCTTTTGGATTGAGTTGCAAATTTTCGTCTACAGCATCTACGTTTTCGTTGGTATGCACCGCAGGACGATGGAGACTGCCCTAGTTATCCAGTTTCTCGAAAGTTTTGCATAAATTTGCGGACAGCACTAGTCGTGTGTGCTTAATTTCTACCAATACATACTTCTTTTGAGCAAACGCACAGTTTGGGAAACACAGCAACTACTTTGGAAATAAGTTTGCAGGCCGATGGATTTTGGTTCGCGAAGGTATGAGACTGACTTGTAGGCAATATTTTGGACAGCAAAAATCGATCAGTTTTAAAATAATATATAATTAAAAAAATTGTTGTATTTGAACCACCCGTTATTTCGATAACCAGATAGTAGTGTAGGTATTGAGCTTTTCTATCAGTGTGGGTGTTGATTTGATTCTAACCAAAAACTTTTGCCGTTGGTATTGATAATAAATAAGAACTAAATAGATGATAATTAAAATCATTTTAAGACAATTTGGTTGCATCGAAATTTCAAAATCTTTATATATATATAATTTAATCACACAACTTTCAAATGCATAAGCTCTAGAAGCAATAAATAAGGAAATGTTCAACACAAAAGCGGCGGGGCTCATTCTTGCCACTACCGTTTATTGAGTCAGTGAGAAAATATGTATATAAAAATTATAATAAAAGTGAAACAAAATAACACATTAAAAAAAATAAAAAAATTAAATAAAAAAGTGTATGAACATGTACATAAAAAATCAAATATTTATATACAAAATATTTTCCATTATCACCCTCCTACAAAAAGAGAAACAAGCAGCCTTTGAAAGTTCCATGCTTCCTTGCATTCAATAGTATTTAATTTAAGCATATGGAATGTAAAGAAGTATGGAGCGATATTTGGCCAAACGACAATGTTCAAGTAGAGGGGTACAGAGGCTTTAAGACTTTAACATAAATTTCGTACTACATTTCGCACTTCGCACTATGCACTTAAAACATTTTTTTTAATATTCCTACATTAAAAACAAAAGGAACGAAAAATTAAATATTAAAACTGTCATAATAAGCAAAAGTTGATAACAACATTTAAGCATTTTAAATAGAGTTGTGAGTTAAAAAAACAGCAAACAAAAACATAAGAATAAATTAAGTATTAAATTTTTTTTGCATCTTCAAATTTTATAAAAAAGTTTTGACAATTACTCATGCTTTTTTGTTTTAAGTGCGAACGCAGTTTGAAAATTTTGTTTACGTTGTCGATACATAAGAAAGTGTAGTAAAATTAGTGCAATTCAAAATTAACCGCCTGTGGTTTCATGATTTGTAAGGCATCTGTCAATAAATTACCAAACATTTTTATACGAGTATATATAAGTAGATTTCTTAAAACAACAAATAATTATTTGTGTGCTTTAAGCTGTAGGTCTATTACCATATGGTAAAATGCTTGGCAAGTTGTGTATATATACAATTATCCCAAAAAAAATTATTCAAAATATTTCTAGGGACATAGAAAATCAAAAACTACAACGTGTATTAATTGCTTTCAATTTGTTGTTTGTCTTAAGTTTTAAGGTGTTAAATTAAATGAGTTAGAGGCGCTGTTCCAATCTTGGAAACAAATTGTCCTTGACATGCAATACCGTTTTATTAAAACCACATATTATCCACACCACTAATTTTAAAAAGAAAGAAATCAGCGCTAAAAGTATTCTCACATCGATGTGCTTGGATCACGGTGCATACCAGAGGTGTTTGTCAGTAGGAGATGTGTATTACACTTTTTTGTATTTCTCTCCCACGACCAATAACTATGAATCCTTTATTTGCTTGTTTTGATAGTCATTTTAGTGCACCGTAAAAATCAAATGTGTTTTCGGAGGTAAATTTGTAACTCGCAAATTTTCAATTTATTGAAATGATTCTTATATTATTATTTTACTTATAGGAAAACTGAGAGCTTACAAGGCAAATAATATATAAATATCGAGCCTTAATTGGAAAAAATCGTAAGTGACAAACACATAATTTTACAGTAGCGGCTTTTTTATTAATAACCTTTGCACTAAATTGTAGGGATACAGTATATAATTAAATCAGCGACAAGGGTGTTTGATTAAGCCAGTGATATATACACATGTAAGTAAATAGACAAATTTTATATGAACTTTTTGATCTACAAAACTCTTTTTATTGCTTAAGGAAGTGTATTGAAGAATGTTCTCCTGGATAAAAGCAGCACACCACCCAAAGGATCCAATGAAGTAAGTGATTTTACGTTAATTTCGTTTTTGTACTCATATACACAAAAATTTAGTGCTATATATATATAGAAATATTTGATTTGAATATATATATTAATTCCTGTTGGTTCTGTATAGAGCATAGGGCCGTGAATAAATATCTATGTTGGTGTCCGATTTATTATTTGCATGTCGGAAGCATATCTAGGTTTCGAGAGTAGAGTTTCAAAAGGAATATCGGATTGCACCGATCTCTACCTAAATTCTGAGTGCCATTGATACTCGAAATGACGAGTCATTGGTGCCATTAATAACAAGTAGCTACTGCCGGGTGTCGCCGATTTGGTTACGTGTGCAAGCGGGTGCCTATTCTTGCATCAAGCCTCTCGCTATATTAATGCCAGAGACTGTTCAAGTTTTCGTGGACTACTCTGCGTACAATGCACTATCAAGAAAAACTAAATGGATACGAGCCGGGACAGTGGTACCTTCTACAAAAAAATTGTATATATATACTTATATATATATGACTAATTATCATATATCTGCCTGACTATTATAGTGACAGTGCTCAAAATTTATGTGCTACAAATATAGTCGTATACCTCCAACACCGACATTATTAATAACATCTTAAAATTTTACGGTAAACATTTTTGAGAGAAAATGGAACCGACTTCAAAAATAGACACTAAAAATCTTTAAATAACTAAAATATTATTAAAAGGTTGTCCAACCAAAACGCACGATGTTAATTTCTCGCCATTATTTTGTTGGCTGTGTGGCAACATCTTGTTGGAACCACATATCTTCTATTAAGCGAACAATATTAACAGCAACTGGTTGGCCGACCTCATTTTCGTAGAAGTATGGCCCTATGACGCCGCCAGCTCATAAACCGGACCAAACCCACATTCTTTGTGGATACATCGGCTTTTCAACATTTCCTACAGACCCGGGTTACTAAAATTTGCGCACAATTCTCCCGATTGTGGACACATTTGGTCGATTATGCATTTTGATTTGAATTCCCATTTTCGTAAAAGGCTTCAACAATCTTTACACGCTGCTCAATTGTGTACCTTTCCATGGTTGAATTTTTCAAACATTGAAACAAAGAAATGTCAAATTAAGTTGGGCAAAAAAACTTTAAAGTGTGTCTCACAATTGACATCGTGCATTATGGTTGGGCCACCCTCTATATAATATCCTTGAAGCCGATGCCCAGATGATTGAAAGTTTCATTCAATTTTTTTTTGGCAAGATCTCAGTAAGTAAAGCGGCACATATAATATATATATATATATATATATATATATATATATATATATATATATATATATATATATATATATATATATATATATATATATATATATATAAATATATAAGTTATTTAAAAGCTTTTTATGGCTATTTTTGAAGTCGGTTCGTTATTTTGCTAAAAATGTTATTTTTTTGTTGGAATTTTTGTTATTGTTAGTGAATTATTACATATAATTTCTATATTTTAGTTCCTTTTTACTTCAACTTTTATTTCTTATAGCCGAGTTACAAATATGTTTTATAATTCATTTTCTATTTAGCACTTTGTCTTTTGTTAATTGATTTTTAGTCACCAACTTTTTGTGCAATTGAGCTTTATTTTCTATATATTTTAGTTTTTGTCATTTTGTATTTGTTGAATTACGCCTCATTTTCATGAATAAATAAATTAATCCATTTTGCTTTTTATTTGCAGATCATGGCCATTTTGGCCATAACCATTAGGCACCAAGGATTTCATAAGTAATCCAGGGGTAAGTGTAGCGAATACAAAAGCTTCTCCTTACCCAAGACCATCATGCGTGGTGAAGAACCACATCCTACTTGAGGTGGTGCTGTTGATAGCAGAACATGATGGATCTAGACCAGAGAAGGTCGAAAAAAAATCATTTATATTATATACATACATGAGATCATGAGGTTTAAATTTTGGAATATACACCGTTTAGGGTTTTAAACTTGGAAACCATTATTTTTATTTTTATATTTGCTTAATCATATTTTTATACAATTACAGGTACTACAGTACACCATAATGCACATGTGCTTCTTATATAAGAGGTACATGGGAGATGTCTAATGACCTTTTTACTGGACCAAATTAAACAAATTTCAAAGAACTACGAAATTTTGAAAATATTATAAATTTTAAATAATTCTTCTTCTTCTTCTTTTTCTTTTTATTAGGAACTATTATTAAAATAATTATATGCCTTAGAGAAGTGCTTTAAATTATTATTGATTACTAATCCATTTTATTCTTTTCAGGATATGTTTGAATTATTATCTATTGCTAATCAATTGTATTTTTAAGGTATCATTTCTCAATTATTATTTAGTGTATTAGTGTAAGGAATTTTTTAATCATTGTCTAGTACTTATCTATTATATTATTTTTCATCTTCTATTATATTATATTAAGTAGCTTTGAAGTCTATTTGAATCTATTATATTAATGAGAAGTTTTTTAAAACAATTATCTTTTGCTATATGATGATATCCTCTTAAGGTTTTATCATAACTATTGTCCATTATTAACATATCATGTTTATTAAGGCTCTCTCTTCATTATGTTCTTCCGAGGGGTTTTTAAAATATATAATTTTAACTTATTATTAGAAAAATGCACTATATTCTATATAATATAAGATGACTTATCGGATTCTAATATCATAGTTCATAATATCCATCCAAACTACGCCTGATGATTCTCGACTTTAACTGTAACAGTTTGTAATAAAAGAAGGAGATGTAGCAATAAAATTTGGTAAAATTTGCCAAGGACGATAAGGACCATTATTAATATTGCTCTTAACACATTTATTCTTGATATACATACTTTTAAACAATTTTGAATATATTTTCTTTGATTAAATGTTAAACTTATTGAAAAACTAATATATTTAAGCTTATATAAGATGTTTTGTCATATTCTAATACTGTAATTCATATATCCTTGTTATATTAGAAATTCAATTATAAACTAATACTAATACATAATCAATTTAAATTGTAAAACGAATAAAAACCCAATTTTGTTAACACTTCAGATACAGAGTCTCATTTTCATTATGTTATTCTTATTTGCCTATTTCATTGTTAGATGCAATTTTTAATTGATCTAATTCCGAAACTTCGACTTGGTATTAGTTAGAACTTTGATTTTTCACCTAAAACTTCTTGGTTGCTGTTACAAGTTTAAGTTTGTCGCGAATTACCATAATGGGACATTTAAATTTTTCTTTTTTAACTTTTTGAAAAAAATCATTCTTAAAAAGTTGAGTGCCCAAAACTTCTTATTTGTTGATTTATTGTATTTGCGTATGCTTAGTTCCATACTGCAATATAAGACTTAAGTCTTGTGTATGGGACGTCGAAAAAACATAAATAAATAAATAAATAAAACTATAAACCCTCGCTGGAGTTCTTAACTCAAGTCCCAAAGGTCTCAGCTACGTTGTACTAATACTCGTATTTAAATTTTTATGTTGCTGAGGTGGTAAAGGCTTTTGCTTATGAGAATGCGTTGCATGGGTTAAGACCGATATCAAACAAAAAACTGTTAATTTAAAATATAAACAATAAAAGAAGGGATATAGAATTTAACTACCGAAATCTGTTAAATCAGGTCCGTTCCAGAATTAAAATATAGAAAATAGTCTCACATGTAAATTTTTTTGTTGTTGGCTGAAGTGGTTAGAAGGTTAACTACAAAGTAATTTATGTAATTAAAAAATTAATATCATTAGATTTCCTAGTTTAACATCATTAGATTTACTGGTTTGGAGTTGTGTTAATTGTTGTTGGACTGGTTAAGTGATGAAGGCATAACACTGGTCACTTAACAGTAATAGCGATTGATTGATTAATAGCGATTCTAAGGTAATGTTTACTGCATCAAGGCGCATTCCTTCGTCAGTAATGTTAGCAAGAAACGTCAACGAAGTAAAACAGTTAATAAAATGGCTACACATACAGCTTAAGGGATTTAGTGCGTCTACTTAACACCAAAGGCGCTGCAACTTTGCTATAAAAAATAATAAGAATAAACAATGCGGAATAGTCGAAATATAAAACAGAAATTAAACTCTCTCTCTCTCTCTCTCTCTGTCGTTCAATCCTGTCTTCTAATTTCACCGCCTGTGCTCTCTCTCCTATCCCCTTCACAAAGAAGTAACATCTTAAGTAAAATGTAGGCGTTAGTTGCCTGAGAGTAACTTCTATTAAAAAACTGCCTGGCATTTCCCAAAACCGAAATGCCTGTTGTTTGTCGTACTGCACTTGTTCCTGAAATCTTCGCCTTGGAAGTAAACTAACAGGAATTCACCTTGAGTGTGGGGTTAAAAAACTACCTTTTGCATCAAATTTATCATATATACAACGGGTCTTTCATTAAGAACTACCTATATTAAAATTTATATAAAACAATGTGTGAGATATCCAGTCGATCTTTACTCTAAAGCGCCTTATGACGCTCTTCCGATATTTCCAGTTTTATATGAGCCTAGCTGATAAATCAGCTTGAATTTGAGCAGCTTTGAGAGCCGCTGCGGTTTATGGATTATTTGTACGAGTATAGAACTGTAACTTAGGAAAATCGCACAACAAACATTATAGCGGGGTTAAATCGCACAATCTTGGTCGTCTGTTTGCATTGTGATTAACATGCCGTCAAATCACTCGTGCAGAATATTCAATGTGGCATGATCTGTGTGACACATAGCGCCTTCCTGTTGAAAGTGATGGGCTGTCCAACATCGTTCACAAAAAAATATGGACTGATAATAGTAAAGCGCTAACTGGCAGTTATCAGGCAGTTTTGTGTATGATTTTTGCCCTCTTGGGACGTTCGCAAGAAAGTTTGTAGTACTTTTTTGTCCTAAAAAGTACTACAAATCAAGGAGAAGTCACCAATACTGCCACATATCCTTATAACGCAGAGCAGTGACAATACATCCTTCATTTAGTATGAAAACAGCAGTTATATTGTTGTTAGAAGATTTAAACAACAATGGCTGAAGTAGATCAACAATTTTTGCCTTACGATTTATTTTTACTCATACATACATGTGTACAACATATTAAATTACATACTTACAAAACCCAATCCCATGTCACTTTTAACTTCAAACAAGATAAATTTTGTGAAATTAACTTGAAATTTTTGGCACACCTTCACTAATTGTTCTTCTTAACTTTCGGTAAAATTAAGGATATTTAACAAATTCTCATCAAACGAACTTTTGTTTATTGTTCACGTACGAATTTATCAAGACATGTGCAAAAATAATATGCCACAAGCACGTAAGGCATTGTAAAAAGGTATGTTAATGGAAATTGGAAATAGGTAAAGAATATTAAAGCCTCAAGTTGTGTTAGTGAATCGTGAGCAATTAACTTGAGTTTCTAAGATGTTGTGACATGTTTTATATATTTTTGCTCACAATATTGTGTAACAGTTTTGAAATGGACTAAGACATTTTAACAATACAAAAAAAAAAAAATGCTTTCGTCGTCTACTTTGCATTGCAACAACTTCCGGCGTAGAAGGGAAGTGCAGTCTAACGACTAAGTTGAAATCGTATTTTAATGTAATTAAAATGCAAAGTCGTGACATACAGTACTGGGGATAACATTTTGTATGCATTTGCTGTTGTTAAATATTAAAAAACTTGTGCACAGACATATATTGTCTGTTATTTTTTACAATAATGAATAAATATGTAATGTAGATGCTCTGGTATTATAAGAATAATTTTATACACTCACGAAAATGTTTGTGCTAAAAAAGTAAAGTATTGTAGTGTGATTTGCTACATTTAGGCCACGGATTGGGGTTGTGTCAGAGCAATTCACATTATGAGGCATATTGAGATTTGATATATAAGGAAACATTTTTTGAAGTTAAAAAAGTATGGAAAAATATTCCTATATATGTTCCCATCTATCCTATAAGGAGCATAGGGCCTCAATGAATTGGTTGAACATATTCCTGTCTTGTGCCAACGCTCTCAATTCGGCCCAAGTTTAACCCATTCCAGCCACTTTTACATCGATTTGCCTTCTCCACGTATGAGGTGAACGTCCTCTTCTTCGGCTTCCCTGCGGGTTCCAGTCTATGGCACTTCTTGCGATGTTATTCGTTGATCTTCTTAAAGTGTGACCAATCCAGCGCCATTTAGGTCTTTTTATTTCTGTGGCCGCGAGTTGTTGGTTGGATTGTTCCCAAAGTCTGCCGTTGGACACCACTCTAGGCCAGAATATTCTCAATATCCTGCGAAGACATTGATTCACAAATACCTGGATCTTCTGTGTATCTCGAGGGGCAGCATTCCATGTCTCGCAACCGTAGAGCAGAGTGGTCTTGATATTTGTGTTAAAGATTTTTAACTTTTTGCGTTGAGAGAGTGAAGACGAATTCCAAATTTGTCTTAAACGACCAAAAGTTTGTCGCGCTTTCTATACACGGTTGTCAATGTCTTCACTTGACCCACCATTTTTTAAAAATTATGCTCCCAAGATAACACAACTGACTAACATCCTCTATTTGGTTATTTCTTATTGTAAATAATTCCTGAGACGACGCATTAACTCTCAGTGTTTTAGTTTTAGCAGTGTTGATCTTGATTCCAGCCGCATCTGTTGTTGTCGTTATACTTCGCTGTGTTGACGCAAGATTTGGGAAGCTGTGAGGCAATAGACAAATATCATCTGCGTAATCAAGATCGTTTAAACAGCCTTGCAGCCCCCAAGTAATTTCCTTTCCGTCTTGTAGGGCGCTTTTGTGAATTGTGTCTAATACTATATTAAATAGAAGTGGTGATAAGGCGCATACTTGGTGAGCACCGATTTCTACTTTTACCGTCCTGCTTAACGTTTTACCATCTTTAATTCGACAGCTGGCATTGTGGTAAAGGCACCTAATAAGTGAGATAAATTTAAGAGGGACGTTTTTGCATCGTAGTGCGCTCCAAATCACATTGTGATTTTATTTATCGAAGGCTTTTCGAAATCGATAAAGCATATATAGAGTGATGATCGCCATTCAACAGATTGCGATAGTGGATTTGCGAGGTCTGAATCCCGCCTGTTCCTGTCTCAGTGCCGGTTGGGCGATGACCTTATTGATCATACAAAGCAGAGTAATACCACGCCAATAATTTAAGTTCGTAAGATCTCCCTTCTTCGGACATTCATATGCCACACAAATTTTTAATTTTAAATGTTTAATTTTATTTGACAGTTAGGAGTTTCAGCTCTGTGGCAAGTTTTGTGTCATTCGATGTAAGGATATTTCTGTTTCTCATATATCCCTATTTTCAAATCAGCAAATTTTTGAAAAACTTATGATAACAAAAAAAGCGAGAGGTTACAAGTGCTTTCAAAATAATAAATTAATAAAAAAGATAAAAAGTTTGGTGGAAAGACCAATACATACCAATACAACCAATTGGTAGCAAGGAAATAATAAATAAATGATACAATGGAAGTAGTTTTTATTTTCACTGTTTCAATTCATAATTTTTGTTTTCATTGCCACACATGTGTACTGTTGATACACATTTCAAACGTAAGTTGATTCCCAGTGACAAAGAAATTGTTATAATTTGCCTTGTAAAAAAATTATGAGTCTACTTTTCTTAATATACATGTAGATGACATCAATTTGGCAAATAGTAATCAAGTGACCTGAATTTGTGCCACGTTCAAATCATAGTCAAAATATTTTAATTACTTTCGTGAAAGATGTACTCGTATGAAAACATTTTACATGATTTTGAAAGAGATATTAAAATAAATTTTAACTTCCGACGAAAAATCCTTAAGTCTTCTCCTGCAATAAATAGTTTTCGAGGGTATCGTTATCATAAGGCAAACTTAAAGCTAAAATTACATATACATGTATGTACATATGAATTTGATATAAAAAAGTATATATGACAACCGCCAGCATTAATGCCTTTGGACTACATGTAATTATTTTCGAATGAAATATTATACTCGAGTAATTATTCGTAAAATTAAGAAAGAAATATTTTTCGATATGTGGGAAGTTCTTTAACTTTACAAAGCTTTAAATGGTTCATTGAAACTGGTATTAAGAAAGCACGGCCTTAATGATTAGAATAATTGAAACGAAACTATTTTCAGTGGAATGTTTATGCATCAGTATGATATTATGCATTGCAGGGGTGTATGTGGTATACCTCTTCCAGATTATGGCAACGTTACATTGAATACTTCTTCATGTACATATGCAATTGGTTAGTAGTTTGGAGTATCGCTCATCTCTTTTGGAACATATTTAATTGATTTTTTAAGGATTGAAATGAATGATCTTGCCTCTGGTGTTTTTCCCCTTTTCGACCTCTTGTAGTGTTTACTCTGATTATTCATGTGCTCAGTGAAATTTTAAAAGAATCCATGGAAATTATAAAAATCAAGAAAAAAATTTCGTTGCTCATCTTTCGCTCTACAAGTTATCGCTCTTGCTGCACTGGAATAATGAAATGTTAGCGATGACTCTACCTGCATGTATCCCTTATACTAGAGTTCTTTTAGCTCCTATGAAGACTGAAATAGTTCCAAGAATTGACTGATGACATCACATGCTGGCTGTGGTTGAAACTGATATTACGAAAACAGATTTGTTTGTTAAATGCAAGGTGTTTGGACCTATTCTAGATGGTGATTTTCAGTCATTCGATAAGATTATTATATTCTGTCTTCCTAAAACTGAGACCGCAATAGCAACTCATTGTAAGCCTATAATTTGTCTATTTGAAAAGCTCCACTTCAGTAAGCAGATGCAGTTTCTTAAACCATTGATAGTTATTTTTTGGATATGCAGTTGCCATGCAAGGCAGTGCACCCAGCGTTAATCCCAGATATAAGGGCGAAAGAGAATTTTGATGAGAATTACATTTTTCTTGGAAAGTCCGTTTCGCAACATGTAATTTTTTTCATGATAAATAATAAATTAGAATGATAAACGTCATTAGGATGGTTTATTTTCTCTGAATTATTTAATTTTTAAACAGTTGCGAAATTTTTGTTAAATAAAATTTATATACATATGTTTGTGATATTGCGAAAGGAGATATGATATGAAAAATAGTCCCACAAGTTTTAAGAAAATTTTTAAAGCCATTTTTTATAGCTAAAGCTAGATCTAAAGTTTTTTTATTAAGTATTATTCATACATATTTCATACGTTTCCTTACTAAATGCTGATGAACCGATTAAACGTGTTGCAAATATACGACACTATTTACTCGCAATTTATTCCAAAAATACTAGTTCTTATGTTCTTATGCCAATGAACGGATACACCAGAAGCGAGTGTATATGACTGCATTTGGTGGCATAATTGTGCTTACCATGTGTTGCATAATATCGTTTGGAATTAACGGTGGATCTTTATGTGGGGATGCTGCAATTTTGCCACGAATTGATGAGCTACACGTGCACAACCTTTGCAAACGAACGTTCTCATATAATCCATGCTTCTGTGTGTTTGTTTGAATGTTTAAGTAAAAGCGGCACTCACATAATGCTTGTATAAATACACTGAAGCTGTGGGTTACAGAAACAAACAATATATTGACTGCACTTCTTCTTAGTTGCAGTTCTTAGAGAAAAATGTTGTTTTTTAATTTAAATATTTCGAAATGTTGAAAAAAATATGTGTCTACATAAACATAGCAACTCCACTCGATTCACGTGATCTTAATATTCATGTAGTTTACAACGCACGCAAATGTGGCAATATGCATACAGATGCAACGCACACACATGTTCAAATTGAAAGTCTTAAAGCTCTTGGTTTATGATTCGGGAAAATATTTAAAATTGCTGATTATGTTATAGAAATTGATAATTTTTTTAATGCTATAAAGTTTGGAAGAAATGCTCCATGAGAAGGGCAAGATAATGTGGAGATGAACTTTGTACTTTTGGGAATCATAAGAATGTTTCACCGAATGATGAATTTTTATTTTATTGCTGAAGCAGATAAGGTTTCTCGTTGTTATACTATTTATTTCTCTTATGTTTTTTTATAAATTATATTGGTACCCCTACAGAAGGAAGGCATCTGACATTAATCATACTACATGGGTGATTCATAGGTTCTATTACCCCAATTTTAAAACTTTACAGAAAGGAGAGTTTCCTTTTACTTTGGATAACAATTCATGAGAAATATAATTTTGCAAAAAAAGTTATTACTTGTTTAAAAACCATATGAAATTTTACAAAATAAACTTATCAGTGACATAGTATGCTCTTATTATAAAGATTTTCAGCTTTAGCTGCTAGACTTTTAGTCCTTCCAATATATTTAATAACTTTTTGGATTTCGCCAACTCGTATATATAAGTATCACTGCCTTTTCATATCTCATACCACGAGTATGTTTAGACAAATTTTCGCCTAGAAGGACACTTTTGGGCATAGTAAGTATCAAAATTATTAGGTGTAACACCGCTCGAAGGGAGTGTGAAGCAATTGCCCAACAATTAAAAACTTGGCCTTTTACAAAATAATTTTATTGTTGTTACAGCTCACAGGGCAAGTATTAATCATTTATATTAATAGGCAATTAAAAAAGGTCCTTATTAATTCGCCTACATCTAGAATGCTCTGTTCGTGTGTATACACTATTTTAAATAATTACGTCTATTGGAAAGAAAAGGGTGGGCAGAATGGTTAGAATTCTTTCTTCTTTTTAACCGACTTGAAAAAAGGAGGGAGTTACCAAAACGTGTATATTTTTTGAATTTGTTTAGTATTTTTATACGCAGAACTTTTTTATGTGTGAACCAATTTAAAGTTTTTTTTTTGTTTGAAAGGGTTTGCTTGCAGTTTGGTCCACTGAGTTTTTTCGAAACAATTTACTGTCGAAGGTCCCAGGTTCGAATCCTGCCGCAGAACTCTGGCAGTTTGAAAGGGAGCGTACAACAAGCCTTCACTGGCTTAAGTGTATGTCGTATGACATGGGCTATCACACCCTTCGAATCAACCTAACCTAACCTAACCTAACCTACTGTCGCATAACTCCTCTATTTAAGGATCCATTTTGAAAATTCCTTTTTTATTTGCAAGTGTAGCTTTTAGTTTTTTAAGAAAATGTTTCACTTATTTTTGGAAGTAAAATATAAACTAGAAATGGATTATGTCGGGTTTTAGGCTAATCCATTCATGCTTTGTAATCTGTTCGATTGGATCTTTGTATGGAAGTCGTTATTTTTTGCCAGGATTATTTAATAAAATGAAACAGATTTAATTGAATATAATAAAGCAAATTTTAAGTAAAATTAATCATATTTAGAAATCAAATATCATGTGCCTCTAAGCGATATTACGAGATAATTAAGCTCGACAGGTTCCAAGGCGTGGAAATATGTCCAGTATTACTAGTGCGCATAACAAAATCGGTTGGGATGAGGTTGAGGTATTGGTTGTAGCGTAGTATCGCTGTAGAATTTAGCAAAGAAAAAAACATTTCGCAATCGCTAGTACAGATATCTCAGAATCATCTATAAACACCAGTAGTTGCTTTGATTGGATGCCATGGAGGGAATCTATATTTCAATTTAGGAGATTATATTTATTTGTATGTTCAAGTCCTGTACAATAATAATTAATATTATATCTAGAGTACAGCAAAATAGTATCGAAAAGTTCAGATGAAATGGCAAATATTAAGACGAAGAGGAGGTTGGGATCTCTATTCCCCTAAATTTTCTGCTCACTGTAAGATCTAGCAGAAGAATTTTTATGAGATATTAAAAGGATAAATTCGTTCATCTGGATATCGTGTTGGATTATAATCAAACCTAACAAAGAAAAATGAGCTAAATTGGGTTTTTCTTCCTACTTTTCCTCTTCTTCTTTTAGGACCAACTAGGAGCAGCAGTAAGGCAGTACACGTTTGATCGCTAAGCATGCTTCTATGGAATTTTGTATATCAATCCACATAAAATATTGTAGTATGTATGGAAGTTTTTGTGTTTTCTGATCTGTATCCCATATAATATTGTTAAATAATTTTAACATTACTTTCTCATTACGAATTAAATACGTGCACAGAACTCATTAGCCATAATTTGCATTATAATGTTTTAGAGCTGCGTTTGTCTGCCACGTTTAATTGTGTGTCGTACATGTTGCAAGTACTTAACGATTAGATTCAATTAAATAATGTTGCAGCAATTGAAACATTACAGAGCCACACTCATGCACATACAGATAGGCTTTATGCGCGCATACGACAGTGAAACATATTAACATCACAATTACCCCACAAGTAGGAATATGGTTAAATAGTGCTGAAATATGGTGTTGCTTCAACGCCTGTTGTGACAATAACGTGTCATCATATACTCGTAAAACACTATTTAACCCCCGAGGTAACTATCTAAAATTGTATTCTATATGAACGGACATATTGCCAACAAAACTTTTTTTCTGTTTGTAAAAAGGACTTGAGGGGCAGGGTTGGAAAGAGTACATTAAAACTTATAAGGACGAAAGAAATCAAAAACTTAAGAATTTTAAAAATACTATTTTTCGGTAAAATCAGCAGGAATAAAACAAGATCAGCACAATTTTAATTTCAAGGATGGAAAGATAAAGTTATTACACTTGTACACCATTTGAGAGGCCATATTGTTACCTTCAAGGAAAATTTAGGGCATTTTTACATTTTTGTTGTTGAAATTTTTCATTGGATATTACTTACTATAGCAAAGGACTTGGTGCAATCAAGTGTAAGCGGGGTCAATGGCGAATGACAATGCCATCAAATAGTTCATGCAGAATGTCCAATCAGGCATGAACCGTGGTGCAGTAGCACTATCCTGTTGAAATCAAATGATTTATGTGACCATATTATCCAATTCGGGTTGGTAGTCATTGACTTTTAGCGTTGGTTTGGCCAACCGATGATGCTGTAAACCCAAACTCGGCTCTAAACAGTGACTTTTTTGGGATACACTCTTGTATCTCATGTGGAATAGTATCGTCCAAATTTGACAATTTTGTTTGTTATTTAAAAATAAAGAATAAATATGGCAACCACAAAATGGGCGATACAACCCTTTCGGTAAAACAATTTTTTCATTTGCACTTACTGTTGGGCATTCTAACCCCATTTCCGATAACTAAACAAAATAGGACGAATAAATGACAGGTAATTTAATACATTTAGCTTCAACAATATGGCCGCTAACGAGTTTAAAAGTTTCTCTTGGAAGATCCTATATAATAATTTTTCTATTATCCTTGATCTATTTTGTTGCGACAATATCCTGCACTATTGAAATATACAAAAAACACTCGACACTTTTCGGGCCTCAATCAGAATATTGAAATGTTTTTTTATATGAGTAGACTAGTAGAAAATATGATCACTGGAACTTTCCAGCAGATAAGTTGCTCGTATGTCTGAAGGAGTCATCTCTGTAATAAAAGGTAGAAATAATAAAATAATATTATACTTTTGAATCAAATGGAAACGGACATAAATGCTCTAATTGAACTTAGAAAAGATTTTTGGGGTACAATGGAGACAAGAAATGATTTTATTTCTAACATTTTTACGATGCTATAAAGCAATTTTAGGAAAAATTTACACTTACATCTTAATAGACACGGTGCCGAACAGTGCTGATAGCAGAATTTATCTCACAAAATTGAGCTCGAGCTAAAAGTTCGTGTACCAGCCCTATTAATGCGTAATTGTGCAATGGCACAAGGATACATATCAGACAGCTGGGAGGGATACCATAGAAGCGAGCTGATTCCCTGAATCATAATTTTACTTAAGAATCTAACATTAACATTTAAGAGCCTGCCGATTCCCCTAAAGTAGACGTTTACAAAGACCATTGACAAGTTCAATTGCCAAACACTGAGACTGGCAAAAATTCATTCGAGATCTCCTTGCTCAACTTTATGTCGGCTGCTTCTCTAGAAGATCATTAATTTGAAATTTGTATTTCTTGTAAAATAATTACTTTAACTACTCAGAAAAGAATAATTTCTCTCCGAATGAGGAGAAGTCGCGGAACATGTTAGAAAATAATATATACTAATTTTATATTGACACAATTAGTTAGCTATTATTTTAGTGTTGTTTAATATATTCCACATTACCATTTTCATTTTTAACTATGCAAATTTCAATATAAGAAAAGCTTTTTGTAAGTTTTATCTAACTAATTTCAAAACATTTAACAATCCCATCTACGAAAATCTTTACTTTCTACATGAGCAGTTGGTCAACGCGTTCAACTGTTCGAGCACACGGACGCATCAACTAACGCGGACACTTACAAAATACGTAAAATTAAATCAACTATCATATTTTAAATTAGCGTTTGTCATTTCACAAAGCCAACCTCAAGTGCAACATTCACGCAATAACGATTATGTTAGTGGATATACCATAATGCCTTCATAATTACACTTTAGAACGTAAACGTTCAGGACGACAGGACATTGCAAAGTGCAGTAGTAGAAAGGACATGGCCATACTGGGCTACTCATACATGCAAAAATTTCTCTTGCTCTCCCATAAGTCCCCACAACCAAATATCGTAATCATCATTATCATTATTGTTGTCATCATGTACCATGTTATTGTCCATAAATGTCGTTGTGTGTGTTCATTTGTAGTTGTATGAGTGAATTAATGTGTATGTTTATATTTTTGTATATTTTTTAAAATAAATATGTGTATGTATATTTGAAAAAAAAAAAATATTTAATGTTACAACTACGAAGAAGTGAAATGAAGTTGTAAAGAATACCAAGAACATTTAAAAATGTTCCTCAAGAGAGTGATAGAGTCCAGGATAGTCATTATTACCCTACAGCAGAGTGACTTGGCTGGAAAATAATCGTTTGCCAGAGAAATATGAAAATGGAATGTATTTTCAATTATAGGCCTTATAAAGAAACGTCCATATATGCATATTTATATCAGGACTCCTGAAAAACATTCCGCATTGATATTTTTTAAAGGACATCAATACGGAATGTTGTTTATTTTATGCTGGGCTATTTTAATTTTATTATTTGAGGTTATCGATATTTTTAGATGTAAATTTTTCATTATTCTGCAGTAAAGTACTTAAAAGAGGTTTGCATTTTTATTATATATGTACTAGCTGACCCGGACAAACGTTGTTTTGCCTTCAAAATTTATTTTCACTGCAAGTCTGGTTTCGTTGCAAAGTCATTGCGGATTGATATTTCGAAGGAGAATGAAAGGTGCACTAAATCGGCATAGCAAATAATGGATTTATTTATTATTGATAGCTAGGCCCGATCCACGTTATTGACCCCAAATTTTTTTTCGTTTGACTCCCACGCACTTTTCACGAAAAGAGGTTATATTTGAGTCGGTATCGGGCTAGTTAACGCCACTAGGCACTGATTAAGGACCCAACGCCTTCAGCGAAACATAGGCTTATCGCGCTAATCTCTATCGGGCAAAACACAAAAAAACTAAATATCAAACTACACAGAAACACTCCTCACGCCCCATAGAGCATGTATATAAAGTTTGGTAAAAATCGGTCCAGTAGTTTTTGAGTTTAGCGATCACGAACATACACGTAATTTTTATATATGTAGAGATAACGAGACGGCCTATAGAAAATTTTTCGGTGTCATTAAAATTTTCTTGGAGAATTTTTAAGTCTTGTACTTTTATACATTTTATTATTGTTGATTATTTATTTCTGCGGCAAGAAACAAACGCAAATCGCTTGCATTTAGCAGAATCAAATCTCAAGTCATTCCAAAATCAAACCAATTAAATGAAGAGCATCTCAAAACTTGAAGTTTTTGTTTTTTTTCATCGCAACGCAGGCAAGGATTAAGATTCCTTGCCATTTCAAACAATTGGAGGACCTTGGTACAGACAAAAATATTATTTTTAGTAAATTTATATATAATAGTCTTCCTATTTTTTTATTCTTATTAAAAGTCTTTTGTTTGTATGGGCTTATATTTCATTGACGTTAACTAAATTGTCAGTGAACTCTAACTGGATTGTAAGCAATTAGATTCGTTTGTTAATAAAAGGTCAATATTCAATCTTATATTATACAATTTATATTCGATACGAGTGTGAATTTGTTTTATTTCTCTTTCAACCTGTAGGCAAATAGAGTCCCATTAGATGTTAATGATTGTATGACTGGATTTAAGCTATGCATTTTTATTATGAAATTTTGTTGCATGCAACTTCTTCATGAGTAACACTTTCTGTTTACTATATAAAACGCTGACTTTTGAATAATTCAAAACTATAAACTTAAATATAGCGTGATATAAATTCGTTAAGATTGAAATTTTTTTGCATTGTGATCACGACCATCCATTGAGTTTCGACAGACAAAAAATTATTAAAATCTTGGTCAAGTGTGTATTCCTTAGCTCAAGTGCTTGAATCCAGGAATAAGTATTTGTGTGTCTTTGTTTGTATGGCAGTAGTAGGGTCTTGTATATCTTGTATACAAGATATTTCTTCTACTTTTACACAACATTTACATGAACTGATTAACTTGCAAATATATGTATTAATATGTGTGTTTATATATTCATTTATGTTGCTGGTTACTGCCTTTGCTGTGATAATGTTGCTGCAATTGTTGTTCGTTATTTAGTTGATTGGTTGGTAAGTTGCTTTGTATTGTGTTGTGTTGTCATTTCTTGATTGTATGGGATAATGCCGCATTTCTACTCGTACAACTAATTTATTTTATTATTAATTTTAAGTGTTTTTGTTTCTTAATATCAATTTTGTGTGGCTATGTGCAACTTGTCGCACATAAAATATAATTAAATGAATTATAAAATGATTATCTATGCTTGAATTTTAAATGAAGCAGCAATAATTTAAATTGTTAAGATAAAACACGCAGGAGCGTGTTAGTCTTAAAAGAGAAATTATAAAATATGATGTAAATGTTATGTGTGAATTACTTTCACAAAAAGACTAAATGGTTTAAGGCTAAAGGATATCCATAAAACAATTAATGACATATAAATAGGACTATTATTTATATGTAATTGTAAATATCGTTTTTATTATGCCTGGTGGTCTAAATTTTTGTCAGGCTCTATCGTTGCAACGATTGACTTGGAAGTTTGGCAGGGAAGGATCTTAGGGAAGTTAAGAAGTAGGGGAAGAGAAAGGTTGAAATCTTGCTCCTTGCTCGTATTACGCGATTTCTGTGGAAGCTGGCTATAAATGAAGAGAGATGCAAGTACCGGCGCCAAATATGCAACACAACAAAATTCTATAAAATGCCTTAAAAAATACCGAGAACCACCAATTTATTTTCTTTAAAATGGTATTAAAAATTGCACTGTTAATATAAATACTTTCCATTATTTTATAAATGGAAGAACGAATTGCTTTTGGGTTGTTCGTGTAAATTTTATTCGCACTAGCTTTCAGCGCACGGAAAATTCTCAAATATGATGATATACTTATAGCAAGACACTGTAATGGAGATGAAAGCCTAAAAGAAAATTACTTTCTATAAACATTCGTGACATATTTGTAACATCAGCTTGTGTGAAAACTTTAATGTCACATATATGTGGCAATGAGTGCCAATGTATATAATCAGGTCTATTCCAGAATTGAAACCAAAATATTTAGATCGCCTTCTCTCGCTTGAAGTATAAGCGGAAAAAAATTCCTTCCAACGCCGTTTAATTCTTGAACCAATACACCATAATTTTACTACATATTTTGCTTTAAATCTAAATTCTCTCTTTAGTCGAGCGTTCCCTACTTGATTTAAGGAAATCTATATTTTCCATATCCTTGATACCTCTTCGGTTTGATTCAAGTAGGATTGGCTAAAAATAAAGTCTTCAATTATCTTTTCCTCAATATTTCGTCACACAAGATAAATGAGACCATACACCATTTACTAGTTACGCTTGTTTCATCAAATATTTACTAAGCCTGAAGTCAAACGTAATATTTTTACCGTGAACTCTGTACAGAAGAGCTTATTTTTTAGTTTTATCATAAAATATTTATATATTTATCTTTCGCCTTAGGCTTACTTGGTATCAAAGAATGACAGTGAAAAATTGTTTTGACACACTTTACTCACACCTTTCTATACGTAGAGTGTGCTAATGTGTGCACTTGTGACATTTTTATATGTAAAATTGCTATGAAAATGTTGCGTATAAGTATTAGTTCAATTTTAACTCAAACGTATTCGCACATGTTTCTTTGTTGTTGTTCTTTAGCTCTTAGTATCTTGAAATCTCTCACCGATGTAATTGTTACAAGTCTTCATGGCTGTTTACAACCTAGAAAACAAGTAAAAGTCTGAAGGGGAAAATCTGTTTGAGTGATGGCTCAGGCAGGATTGTGGTGTTAGTTTTGGTCAAAAAAAAAAATAAATTCTCACAAGCAATTGTGTGTGAGCAAGTGCATCATCTTAATGCAAAAGCCATGCATTGCTTATATACAAAATCCATATTATTACTCGCGAACGACCCATAATTTTAATTGATTGCATGACATTGTGTTAAAAATTCCTGAAGTACGGTGTTATGGTAATCAAAGGGTACATTGACATTTTCACTGAACATGGTGTGCAATTTTCGTTCGTGGCGCATACATATAAGCTTTTTAGTGGGTGCAGTTAGGCTTTGGTTTCGGCGTTGTGGCCATATAACAATGACTTATCACTTTTTGAGTAAATCAAGATTTGCTATTGACTTCACTCAAAATCTTTTGGGCGATGCTCATGCCACCGTTCTTATGGCCAAAATTCAGCAGGAAATCGCCAACCACACCACATATATTCCAAGTTTGAACTGTGAATATATATTGGGTATGATTGCACCAATATACGATAAGAAAAAAATCGGCTTCAGGTATAAACTATTTATTTGTACACACCTCGCATCAGCCTTCGAAGGTTGCAGGTCCGGCTCTGGGTGTTTCCGCAGACAAGGTATGTAGCTTCGCAGCTTGTGCTTGTAATTAAAGAAAATGTTATCCCTGTATCCGATAAGACTTTGCTATACATTTTTTGCAAAGAATTCTTTACTAAACTAAGGCTATGACGTGCATCTTGTTATCAGAATTTTTATTTATTTTTCCATCTCCAACATCACAAATATATTATCAGTTTTATGTTCACATATCAGGATTTTTGGTGTGTCAAATGAACTTATAGAATTACACTCCTTTTAAATAAAATATTCATGTCGAATTATTTAATCATGCCTGAAGAGTAGTGTGCGTATGTATATTTCGCGATACTGTGTGTGCACTTATTTCTTCCTTTAAAATTTAGCAATTATATTACAGTAAAACTTTGATATTACGAACTTCGTTATAACAAAAAACTCAATATAACTCAATTTTTAGCTGAGTCCCTTAAAAAACCTTTTTATTACAAAGTTTAAAAGTATAAAAGTATAAAAGTTAAAAGTATGTTTCTGGAACGCAAACGGCATTCGCCAACATAAAAATGAACTTGAGCACTTCCTCACGGCAAAAAATATTGACATAATGTTGGTATCTGAAACTCATTTGACTTCGAGAAGCCTTTTTAAAATGAGTGGCTACACCTTATATGATACAAAGGACCCGAGAGGAAGAGCATGCGGAGGATCGGCAATTCTAATAAAGTCAAGACTCAAACACTACATTCTTGAGAACATTTGTGAGGACCATCTGCAGGCAACAAATATTTGCATTGAAAATTTTTGTACAAATTTCGTGATATCATCCATTTACTCCCCTCCCAGATTTTCAATCACTGAGGATCAATACGAGGATTTTTATAAAACTCTTGGCCCTTGTTTCATAGCAGCTGGCGACTACAATGCAAAGCATACGTTCTGGGGGTCGCGTCTTAGTACACCTAGAGGTCGAGCATTGTTCAAAACAATTTCAAAAATGGGTTTGGATGTCATTTCTAGCGGGGAGCCCACTTACTGGCCTACTGACACACAAAAAATTCCGGATGTTATAGATTTTGGGGTCATGAAAAATATCCCTAGGGATTTAATTCATGTTGAAGCTTCACATGATCTCTCCTCCGATCACTCTCCCACGATCGTTACAATTTGCAGCCCACTAAGAAGTGACTTACCTCACCCATATGTGAAGATGATAAATCGTGTTAACTGGCTGGGGTTCAAAAAATATCTCAGTAGTCATTGTACGGAAAACATCAGGCTTAGAACTTCCGATGATATTGAATTCAACATTGCCAATCTTACTGAAAATATTAAACAGGCTGCTAAACATGCCACTACCTCCTCTCCGCAGACTGGGTTTAATAGAATTTATTCTGCGGACATTGAACGTCTCGTATGTGAAAAAAGAAGAGCTAGAAGGGAATGGCAACAGCACAGATCACCCCAACATAAAATCAGACTTAGAGAATGCACTAAACGACTCCATGAGTTGCTTGCATCTGAAAAATCTGCTTCTCTTAAGAACTATCTGGAAGGTCTCGATGTCACAGCAGCATCTAATTACTCCTTGTGGCGCGCAGCTAGAAAACTTAAAACACCCGTTGAGTTTAAACCACCCCTGCGCACTTCGACCGGAGGTTGGGCAAGAACCAATACTGAAAAAGGTAACATATTTGCTGAGCATTTAAAACACGTATTTACCCCAAACTCATGTACTGGTGCTGTTGATTTGCCGAGTGTAGTTGCTCTACCCCCTCGACCCATGAAGTTTAAGATGCGTGATGTACAAAAACTAATTGCTGAAACCAACCAGAAGAAAGCTCCGGGTATTGATGGCGTTAGTAACAAGATGCTGATGCAGTTGCCTCGTGTTGCTATTAGAATCCTGTTGTTTATTTTTAATGGTATTTTACGACTGGAGTATTATCCACACAGCTGGAAACTTGCCATGATCAAAATGATTCCAAAGGCGGGCAAAGATCTTACCAAGGCTGAGTCATATAGGCCAATAAGCTTATTGTCAACAATTTCAAAGCTTTTTGAAAAGCTGCTCATGACAAAATTGTCCCCAATTCTAACTGATAATGGGTGCATACCGGACCATCAATTTGGTTTTAGAAGTCAGCATAGCACCATTGAACAAACTCATAGATTGGTTCATTTCATAAGAAGAGCATTTGAAGAAAAAAAGTATTGTTCTTAACTCTTTATTGATGTCTCTCAGGCATTTGATAAAGTGTGGCATGAACGCCTAATTGTAAAATTGAAGACATATCTGCCAATAAACATTGTAAATCTATTGGAAAGTTATATTATTGCCCGGAAATTCACTGTTGTGGAAGAAGACTTCATGAGTGAGCCCGAAACTATCTCATCCGGTGTGCCACAGGGGAGTATACTGGGTCCAGTTTTGTATTTGATCTATACCTGTGATATGCCATTAAGCAGTAATATCCTCACTTCTACATTTGCTGATGATACAGCCTGCCTTAGTATGCATGAAAACCCTCACGAGGCATCCCGTTATCTTCAGGAACATATTAAGCTGTTGGAACTGTGGTTGAAGTTATGGAGAATAAAAGTAAATGAACAAAAGTGTGTTCATGTCACATTTACTCTACGAAGAGACACTTGTTCCCCCATTCGAATCAACAACCAAGTTGTGCCTCAACATTCACAGGTGAAATACCTTGGTATACACCTTGACCGACGGCTTACATGGAAACACCACATCGACTCTAAGCTGACACAAATGAAGCTTAAATTAACTCAGATACATTGGCTGATTGGTAGAAATTCTACCCTCAGTCTAGATTGTAAACTTTTAATATACAAGTCGCTTTTGAAACCCATATGGTGTTACGGAATTCAGTTATGGGGCACTGCTTCAGCTTCCAATGTAGAGAGAATACAACGTATGCAAAACAAAATTTTAAGGTTAATAACATCGGCTCCTTGGTACATGAAAAATTCTATTTTACATCGTGATTTAAATATGCCACTTGTGACCGCTGAAATTGCAAAATATGCAGGCAAATATTTAACAAAACTCGAGTCCCATCCGAATCCGCTTGCACGAAATATCTTGAACTTTCCTGGACACGTCCGCTTAAAAAAGAGGGATACTACGGCCTTAACACGCAACGCAGATAAAACTTTTTGAAAATAATTTTGTGCTTAACACGACATTTATGTATTTTTAATTATTATCACTAAGTTTATGTCCGACACTGGTTGGGCCTAATTATTCTATCTATATTTAAGATTTGAACACTTTTTGTTAGTTCAGTTCTGAAGATACAAAAATAAAATTAGTGGGAAAAAAAAAATTACAAAGTTTTTCATACAAAAATGCTCTATAGCTATGGCGAAAAAATTCTGAGCTATAAAGCCTCTATATAGCGAAGTATTTTTTCAAAAGCCTCTATACAACGAAATTATAATTGAGAAATACATACATAACATTTTAATATAACATTTAAGAGTGTAAGTCATTATCAAAAGCCTCTACATAACGAAGTCTTCAACTATAGCCTCCATACAACGAAGTCAGAATAAAGCCAAATTAAATTTTAAGCAAAACGGGGAAGTCCCTTTTAAAAATAGAATTTGGACAAAACAAAACTGCAGTTATAACGGATTTTTTTTAGTATTTCTTTAAATTTCGTTACACCAAGGTTTCACAATACATACGTATAACGAATCAATAGCTATAACGAAGTATTTTTCGATCACCTCTAGATTCGTTATATCGAAGTTTCACTGTAATAAATACGATATAAATACCATATATATATGTGTGTATATGTGTGTGTGTACATATGTATCAAAATTGAAATATGTATCCAAGATATAACATTAGTTAGTGACTTAACCCCATTTCAACATTTTAGAAATTTTCAGAAAATTTATTTCACAAACATTTTAGGCAAAAAACCAATTACTATTGTATCAGGCCTTTAATCGAAAAAAAACTTATTTATATTTTATTTACAATGTTAGTAATTCAGTAGGGTTTGATTATTATTCGAAAACATATTTTTTTGTGGAAATAAAATTATTTTCTCTTTAAAATTAAGTAAATTTTTTTGAATAGTTCAAACACAAATTAAATTCAAATTATTTTTATACATTTATAAGCATTAATTTCAATATCGCAATGAAAACTCTAATATTAGTAAAACATACACACATGCAAAAATGTACGCATGCATTTATTTATGATAAACATAAATTAAAAAAAAAACTCCAGAAAATGCCTTCATGTAACTTTATAATAAAAACCAACATCAAACACGCAAATATTACCACACGCATTCATAGATACGCAGAATGAAGCATTTGAATTGTCGAAACGTGATTTGTGTAGAAGAGGAAAGTTCATAGTTCAAATATCCACTGCATACAAGTGCGACGTCTGTTCCTGAATAATAGGATCCAGCAAAAGAAAAAACCGTAACGGTTCGGGAAGAAAATAATTTTTAGTATTTCTTGTAGCCTACATGACTACATTTATTTATGTATGTCGGGTCATTATTTCTGGTTGGTTGCAAACAAATGTCAGCATCTCAAGCTTAGATGGATGGGATTGACATTACCAGACTCACCCCATTGCATTAATTTCTTTGGACCGCCAGACCAATCTCAAACATTTTTATCACGAAGAATGATATACAGTCTGGCATTCGAACCACCGTCATTCGCTTATGAGCTTGCAACAAGACGAACTTGCTGCTTGCTTATCGCTCAGTAGCATGCCAATACTTCGATGAGTCGACCGATTCTGCATTGATAACGTTTAGGGTTGGATTTAGAATTAGTTTGTTTAGCTGCTGGCTTGGTGGAGATGAAAATTACTGTGTCAAAGGATCCAAACAATAGTTGAGTCATTCCAGTATTCTAGTGTGAATGGCATATTCTTACTTTTGCTAGCTGGGTTGTAGAAACAGAGTGAAATATTAGTGGCAGGGTTTTTGTTTGGATGTAGACCTTTCACCTGGAATTGCTCTCCTTTACTAAGATACCAAATTTTTTTATAACCAGGTCACGGTGTAGTGAGTTTAATGCTATATATATATATATATATATATATATATATATATATATATATATATATATATATATATATATATATATGTATATATATATATATATATATATATATATATATATATATATATATATATATATCCAACTCGACATGTACCCTAAATTTCTTGAGACTCACTGATAATTTTGCAACGCATTGAATAAAGTAATGTTTGATAATAGTCCAAACTAAATAATTTTTATTTTTTTAAACTCACCGATTTTAAGAGAGACTCATTAATATTCCCCCTTATTATATATGTCATTGTCAACGTCAAACAATGTCGACACCAATATGAGTATTTTTCCAACTGCACCATCGATATCGACAACAGTTATGTATTATTTATAAGCTATTGCTATTGCCAAAGCTTGCAAAAAAGCAAATGGCCTTCAATAATATTCAATTAATATCTACAACGGCACAGAAATGATTTTTTTTATGTCGACTTGATGTGACAATGATGACAACAATTAGAATAGGGGAGATGGTAAATATTTACTAGCATATTGATTATATTTAGATCTTCTAAATGAAAGCTTAACACGATTCAACATAAAATGCAAGTTTTGTTATCCATATGAGAAATTTTAGCAATAATAACGAAATATTAATGTCCTATTTCAATTGAGTTACGGAATTCTGTTACCACCTTCGTATATTATTGCAATTATAAATAAATACAAATACACAAATGTATTTTATTGCATTGACAACAAATACATTAAATTTTACCAACAAAACATTTGTGTTCAATTTATGTTAATGCGTAAGGCAATAAAAAAACAACTACACCAAATCCTAACAAATTCAAATTACAAGTAATAAGGGTATTCACAGACTACTTTGACAGTTATTGCAAGTACAGATAAAATTTTAAAGCGATAAAATGGAATTCTACGTACAATCATCGCCGCTCTCTGGTTGTAAAAAAAACTTGCGCATTCACAGGGATCTAAACATTTCAATATCACAAGCATACTTTTTAAGAAAGTAAAATAAAGTGTCCTTATACTTTATTTGCCGAATCGATGAATTCCAAACGTTACGTCTAAAGCACTTTTTCGACTCTTTATTCTTATTGTTAATAATAATGAATTTGAGTATTTCTAAACTAAAAAATCGCTTTTCAGAAGTAATAAACGAAGAAAATTTTTAAAATTATATAAATTTTAGCTTTTTATATGCAGTTGACAAATTTGTCAATTGACCCAATAAACGAATATATAAACAAAATTTTCATATAAGTCCTCACTATTCTAAATTATTGAAGTCACACTCATCTGATATAAAAGGAGACTCTCAACACGGGAAAATCAAATGACAACCGTAAAAGGATTTGTAGAAATTTGATTAATATTGAAAATATAATATATAATACATGAGAAAAAAGTTGAATAAAGAAGTATTTGCATTCTCACATAGTGATACTTCTAAGCATTGCATGCTTTAATGATGCCTCTTAATGTAACTTTTTTTTTAATATTTTCGTATTGACTACAAAATATTTCCGCATTACATTTAATTAATACAATCTTATTTGCACATGCTTATATTGGTTGCAAGTCTGTTGGCTTGTTTATTTCACATTTTTAAACTAAAAATATTGTCCAATTAAAAATTTAAATAGTTGTATTTATAAAATCATGCATGTACACTGGGTTGGTGGCCCACAAAAATAAAACCCACTCAGCCGCAAATGGCCATATTCTTTCATTTACAAAAATGTATGCATGTATCGAATACAGTAATTGGTGATATATGCATCTGTATAAATAATAGTACGTATATTAATATATGACTACATACATAAGTTCCTCATATATATATATATATATATACATACGAAAATTTATATGAATATTCATATGCGAGATACACATTAATGGGAGCGGGTATGAGAATTTCTATTCTGTATTTTTATATACGAGTCTGGTTCATTATAAAAATCATATATTCATTTTAGCCAATATTATGATATTATTTGGAATATGTAGTGTAATGCTTTAATGCAAAAAAAAGAAATTAATAAAATTACTTCGGAAAAAGTGCTCCCCAATATCCTCTTTATCTAAAACTAAGTCGAAGTTATACCAAAAAGTGTTGACATTTTGCCAAGTTCGATATTTTTGATATATGACTATGAGTATGTTGCATTGTCCTATAGAATTTATATTTCCAGAATATAAACTTTGTTAACTTATTTTATAACTTTCTAAGGGACTCGATGCTCAATCTTTTTTTCAAATATATATTAAAATATAAAACAGGTCAAAGGAAAATAAAACAATAAATTATATATCACATTTAACCGTGAAACTTGGGAACAAGTTTCCTAATATTGTTGGAGCTCTTCTACTATCCCAATTGTATCGATGTATCAGTAAGTCAAAAGAGTTGGAAACAGATTGTGAAACAGTGGTCTATACATGAAACTTATTCTGTATTTTCGGACAGTTAAAGGCAGTATAAAAATCAGCTCAGTCCGGAGTTTTTAATGTCCAGGGCAGCCATAATTACACAACAAGAACTATTATTAATCATACGTCTACGTGTATTGTGCATTGAGAATTGTAAGAAACCAAATCAATCTCCTATTCGCATCACCCTATTTGGAAATTTTTTCTAGATCATTATAATGAGTGCCATCAGTCAATAGGTTTGAAAATAGTGAATGTTGTTGTCTTTTGTAATATAATTTACGAAATTTTATTGGTTTTAGCTAGACAACTAATCTTTATGGTAACAAATCAATTAATGAAAATATAGATTTTCCAATGTATTATTTTTTGTTTAGTTCCATAAGCACAGGCGTGAAATGTATGACTGTTTCTTTAATATCGTAGGCAGTTCTAGGAGCAGTTTTTGCGATTTATAAAATTTTGTGCAACAAAAATATTCTCTTAAAAACGAAGGAAAGATTTCATGTGAATAAAATTTTTTCATATTTTCTACACTTAAATTAGGTTGGATTAGTTGCTCTTAAATTTTATAACAAAAAAAAAAAAAAATTATTGTGACAATATATTATATATTTATATGCTTTCGAGTTTATATATTCGTAATTCCCCAATTCTCAGTCAGCATTAGTGTTTGGGGTCGTAATTGGCGTTCAATTATTATTCGATATTTTTCATTTGCTCTCGAGCATATTGCATGGTACTTGTTAATCTAATGTATATTTATTCCAGTCGATGTAATGCCTCAGTTGCTATATGGGCTTGAGGTAGTTTCAAGTGCTACGATTACGAAGTTTAAAGTTTTTAAACATATCACAAACACAGTAGTGAGATCTATTTTTCTATTTGGAGGAGGGAGCATATTTTTGAGTACTCGAAGGAAGAAAATTTGTTTACGGTTTAGCAGACACTGACGGTCAGAGGGTAAATTTTTTTAGTTTCTGGCTCTTTTCCTATTCGGCTGTGGAGCCATTAAATAAAACTGAATTTAATTAAATATTGAGTAAATGAACCTGCAACTGTGTATTATCGAAAGTGTCATCTTAATTTAGATATTTGAAATCACCAATATCGATTAAACTATAATATTCAAAGGCTAGAATTTCAAATTTATTATCTTCTCTTGAATATAAACACAACATATCAAATGATACACCTTAACCACATACTCGCTCAATTGAAATATGTGCCTTAGATATGTTGCATTATCCATGTGGTTTTTTTAATTACTGAGTAATTCAGTTTATTGCTAGATAAATTCATTAGAATAAAATCAGTTTTTAATCAATAAAATTTATTTTTAATTTTCGAGGATATTTAAGGATTTTTTTGTGGATTATTCAAAAAGTACTTGAATGTCCTTTTAAGCAAGGATATTATTTTTAATATGCATATTTTTAATTGAAATTTGATTTCTGTATTTGTATTTTTAGCTCTAAATCTGAATGTTATTTAAGCTTATTAACAAATATGTTGCAACAAACATAGATTTTGGGGGTTTAGATCATTGATTAGACCATCATCTATTTGGTTAGCCTGATTAAACCAGAAATGAAATAGATTAGAAACCAATCCATATAATAAAGAAACTTTAATTACTGCATTTTTATACCTGTTTTAAAACTAACAAAATTCTTTTTATTTAGTTAAATTTTAAAAATTAAAAGCATTTGTCCTCATTCATGAAAAGTGTTCCACGTTGCATCGTATTATCTTAACCAGCTACTGTTATAAAAATGTACCTTTTCACAAAAAACTAATAATAATTATAAAAAAATTGCGAGTATCTCAACTTTATTTGTTCATATTTGCATGTTTTAGTGCATAACTTTTTTCTCAATGTTTAATTTATATATTTTTAAATAAATAATTTTAATACCTGGTGTATTTTTCAACATTTGCATAAAACTTCACTCGCATATAGATATGTAAAGGGTACTTTTTTAGACAATTACATCTTCAGGTTGGTAATATTATTTAGGTTGCTAATTAAGTTGGTAGATTACAGTTGGCTTGTGCTTCATATGACTTAACATTTTATAATAAATTCGCTCACAATGCAAGTCTTTGCTAATTAATAGAATTAATTTATTTATCAACTAACTTTAGAAGAGGAACACTGGAAATATTAGTTACCAAGTTCTTGCGATGTTATACTATTAATTTCCTTTCTTAGGAGTCTATTGTCTACGCCAATAAACCACAAGCCTCTAAAAATACACACCCTTTATTTGAGCGGAGTGTGCGAACAACAATGCAAATGTTTAAAGGGGATAATGAGGAAAGCCACTGCTTTATATTCCGAACAGAAACAGAAAAATATCTAAAAGAACAAGAATATTTCTCCCATGCCAAGGGGAAGGAATGTGCAACACAAGCGCAAATATCCATAAATGTATAATATAAAACTGAGAGAAAAGGAAATGAAATGAATTATCCCCTACTGATTATAATTTCTGTTGTAATAGTTAAGGAATTGCTTAAAATTAAAATAAAAATATAAAAATAAACTATTCGCAAAAATTTTCAAGCCAACAAACTTGGCCACAATGGTAATGTACTGAGAAACTTGCGTAATGAAATGAATGTGTTCTTTTTTTAATTTTTCATTTGTGAGAGAAGAGTTGACAATGGCTTTTATTTATTTATAAATTTGTTTTAATATAAGAATAAAGTTTGGTTATTTTTAAGAAATTTTTAGCTTTATGCTGCTGAAAGCAATAATAAATATTTAAGACAAACCGTATTAAAGATATAATAAAGAAATATTTGATAAGTTGACAATTTGTTAATAGTTTCGTACTATTATGTACATATTGGTCTATCATATCGTATAAAATTAAAACTTTTCTAACTAAACTAAGTATCTTGAATTTATTTGCCAAAGCTCTTATCAGTATTGTTAGAAACTAAACCTTAAAAATTATGCCAGACTTTTTTAACAAATATGCTAAAATATGGCAAAAATGCCTAGCGAAGCATAATGAAAAAAGTAATTAGTTGGCTTAAACCAGGCTCTAAGAACATATACCACTGTCTTTCCAAAACTTTATCCTACAAAAATGAGACATCTTTTATTACATTTTTATTTTAGTTTTCAAGCGAAAATTAGTTCGATAATATATAAAAACTTATTAAAAATTTATTTTTAGGAAGGTTAGGTTAGGTTAGGTTCATTGGAAGGGTGTGATAGCCCATGTCATACGACATACACTTAAGCCAGTGAAGGCTTGTTGTGCGCTCCCTTTAATTATCAAACACAAACTGCCAGAATTCTGCGGCAAGATTCGAACCTGCGACCTTTGAACTACGAGTCTAGTACACTACCTACTAGTCTACGAAGGCATTTTTAGGAAACTTCGTTAAGAGTATGCAATAATACAAAATTTTATCTTTAATATTTCATTTAAACTATTTTCAGCATTCCATTTGTTGTTATTATTATTGTCATTAAAGAGTTTATTGGTTGAAATCTTCTTAATTTATTAAAATATAATATTTCCATTTTGCACCGATCAATATCAGAACCTTAATTAAACTTATAAATCTTTTTCCAGAAGAAACCAATGGCTTGCATATGCCCACTTTTATAAGATTGAGCTGGATTAACATATGTCCTGCCATCGGGAGTGGACTGAGCAATGCACGAAGATGAAATTTAATGTCTTGTTCAAGTGAGTTCATTGCACGACTTAAGGAATCATATCTGAATACTACCGGTCGCCTCCACAGCTTGCGTATAGGGAAAAGTTACATAGATATGCGCAGCTATTGTCGTGGGAGTCATGAACATTCAACAGTTCCGAGTGGAGAGTTTCAAGGGGTTTCCTCGTGGCGTCGGACTCTTAAAAATTTCTGAGTGCCAATATCCCAGAAAAAGCGACTGTTTCTCATATCAGAGGCAGCTGGACGTAGAGGTTGGATTTTGTAACAAGCGGCTCGCTATATAAACGTGATGCAAAGCTTCTAAGCTAGCCCTCCTGGAGGCCATGCTGGCAGCCTCGGTTCTAGGACCGGGTGCAGAAGTCCAATTAAATACTCATCCTAAATCAAGTGGTTGCCGAAAGCTCCAGGCCCTATTCTCCTTATAGGAACTAAAGGAACTAACAATAATAATAAACATACGTTAATCGTCTTCATTTAACCAAAGGACACATAGACGTTTTAACCCATTAGCTACCACGTTCTCCGCTATGCACGACTAAAAAGTTTGAAGCGCTACTGATATAAAAGATATTGTAAATGTCCCTAATTCTCTAGAAGTTCGCTGAAATTGCCTCAATAAGTGATTCGTAAATTTGGATCATGAATTCAGAAACGAGCATTTATGACTACAACTATGATGCATGTATAACATGGTTTTATAAACGTTGCAATACAAAAATTATGTGACTTTTGTACCAAATCATTGCGGAACAAAATCGTTGACCAATGCCACTAGATGGCTAAAATCTAAGAAAAATTAGATCAAAATAGTTCACGCCTGCTGTAAAAGCAATTTTAATCATTTTATGGGTGCTGGTGAAAAGATGGACTGGAATATTAAAAGATATAGAAGTATTATAGTATTCTTCTATCCTTACAATTTGTGTAGATAAACGCAATAATAGAATTGAATTTATTGACGACTACTTGCAAGGGCATATTTGCAATAAGCTTTTATATGATGGTGAAAGTCGTGGTATATCTTCCCTAAAGAAGATATTTTGGAATGTGTTCCCGAAATCGTAAGAAATGACGATATAAAATATTATCTACAAAGAACTCTTGAAAGAAGAAAGATAATGTGCAGTGTGCAAATAAAATGTGAGAGAATAATGTGGAAAATATTAATAATATTTATATGTAAGTGTTCACACACATAAAAATGTAACAAAACATTTTTTTTAACAAATGAAGGGTATTTTTTAACAACTTTCTTTCTAGCAGCACTGCTTATGGAGGATCATCTGTTAATGTCAAACGTGTTCTTTTTGGTTTATAATTTAACCATGAATCGACCTAAAAACAAACAACGCTTGCAGGTTATTGAATTTTATTATCAAAATTCATGCTCGGTTAAGAAAGTGAAAGTTTTTTTTCAGCGACGAAACTCATTTCTGGTTGATATGCAAACAAGCAAAAATTGCTGTGAATGGCGGGTGCTACCGTGCAATAGTTGAATTTTTTTGCCCAAAATAGAAGATGGTACTACATGTCACACAGCACGCGAAACAATGACCCAATTGAGAGTCGAGTTCGGTAAAGAGTTTATTTCGCGTCTATGGCCAATTTAGCGCCTTTAGACAATTTTTTGTGGTGCTATATTAAGACTGATGTCTATAGGGAGAACATCGCTACAGTTTGAATTATATAGATTATCCTATCAACTCAAATAAAGATTTCATATATTTTTCAAAATTTTATATGTTTTTAAAAATCAAATCTGAAATTTCTTAAAAAAAAATTATCACTTTGTATCCATGAGCATAATTATATGTGTTAAGTTCTGCAAAAAGGATATCATGTTATATTTTATTTTTATTAATTCTATATGTTGTGTATTTTAATATTTTGTTGTATTTTAAAACTAGCAAAATATGTTCTTAATATGCAAAAATGCATATATTAGAATTTCTTAGAAACTATTGAAAATGCTAAAGGAGGTGCCATGCCTAGATGCATTTCGGAATGAATAATATATGAAATCTAACGTACAATATGTTAAATTGGCAGCACTGGTTTCAATTTTTTTTAAGTATTAAGAGAGATCCTGGTTGTAATAAATTCACTAAAAATTTTATGAACATATTTGGAAAAAAAAACAAAATTTCATTGTAAAAAATCCTGGCTAATGATTTAGGCCAAATTTGGTTGGAATTTGTTAGAATAAATTTAGCAGAATTTTTTTGTAGCATTTTCACAATGCCATTTATAAGGATTTGGTATTTAAATAAAGGATATTAAAAATTCCATAGAATTTTTTCAAAATTTATTTTCAGTTTCTACTTACGTTTTTAATTTTGTTTCCTCTGCTTTTGTAACCTCTTCCAGTTGATAATATTAATCTTTAAAGCAACTTGTATCCTTTTTTTTTTGCTTTGCGCTTGTAACTCAGGAGCCACATGGTAGACTTTGTATTTTGCAACCACTTTGGGAGCAACAGGAACAACAATTACCTTAAAGCATTCAATTTAAATAACTGCAAAAATTGCTTCGAAAGCTATTTCACGCAAGATGTAACAACAAGCCATGTTAAGACACTATTACAACCTTGTTACGCTTCTTCAAACACAAATTTTTGCATAGATATGGAACATACAATTTATAAATGCGTACGAAGGGATAAATATATGCATATCGTTAACGTAAATGCCAAAGGCTGTCGGACAGGAAAGTATTGGAAAGGTTACACAGATAAATACAAAATTTTTAATATTTTAAAACAGAAAATTTTCTAAACTGCCACAATTTTATTTTACACAGTATTACATGTTTAAGGTCATATATTTAAAAAAAGTGGAATTCATCATATCAATAAAATGCACAAAATAATCGTAGAACTCGCACCAAAGCTCCCCACTATGCTACCGGACAGAAGGATGTCCATGGTAGTATTAATTATTGTTACTTTGGGTAACAAAAGTTTACAAAAAAGAATTATAAATTAAAGATAAATTAACATAATAGTGATTATAAATGTATTCGTATTTGATTAATTATCACGGTTTTGACATTTTTATATGACCAAAGTTATCTGTTGGCACATACCCCATTTGCCCTAAAATTAGTTTAATTTCTTAAAAATATACATAAATATTAAAGACTTTTATACTTTTAAAATTATTATTGTATCAGAGTTACGTATAAATAGGCTTAAAACCAGAAATAGCACAAATATTGTCTGAAACTGTCATTTTAGAAATGATGGAAATAATGTGTAAAAAAGCAATAATTAGGAACTTTTATCTGAGACGTTTGCTTTTGTGCAAAAAGTTCTTATACGTATAAACCAAGCACACTCATTCGAGTGTGTCCTAAAAATTTTAATTTTCTAATGACTTGAACCCACAGCTGTCATTGGAATATTCTGATGTTAATGCTGTAGTGGCACTATTGCTTGCATCTGCAGCTAAAGAATTAAATTAACACTCCAAGCAGCCACACAATTTTGCAGTATGTAAATATATAAAAATATACTATTCAAATTACTTTTCAGTAGCGCACATATTGGGAGCATATATGGTGTCCCGTCAGGATCAAATTTAAAAAATTTTTATTCATATATTTGGATGTGTTTTAATCAATTACTCAAAAGAAGCTGAACGAATTTTAATGAAATTTGACATCTCCATATTTTTTAATTTTTGCTTTATATTCACAAAAAAAAAAACTCTATTTGAACCATTTGTTATAACGTATAGAATTTTTTGACTTCAATTAAAAGACTCCAATTAAGAAGACTTTTAAGAGAAAGTTTATCTGAACACCTATTTTTCTTGAGTAAAAAAATCCAAATTTTATCATGGGATACACCGAGACGAGTTGAATGCGTGTTTTGAAGCTTTACCTCTGGTGCCGCACGTTATGAGGCTTCAACATGTTTGACTTGACATTGATTTGCAAACAGGTACTTATGCATCGAAAATGAATAAGTGATAAAATTTAATTTCTGAAACTTACAAAATAATATTAGAAAAAATTTAGTCGACAAAACTGATACATATATATATATATTAATAAGCTGGAAGATGAGCAATAACGATAGCACTGGTTGCTCCATAGAACTTTGTAATATCTTGAACAAAACAAACATTTATTCCCATAAGTTCGAACTAAAAATTTACTTGCCAGTCTTGTGGATGTACAAATTCGATTGAATCGAGATTATGCAAGAGCGCAAGGCTACGCACAAAAGAGGATGAAAGGAATATTACGCAGGAGATTGTTCCCAGCGAGTCAATTAGGGGAAAGAGCAGGTTCATCAGCTGTAACTCATTGTCTATAAGAAATATAACATTTACATCTAAGATCTTTTAAACTTATTGAACAATAAACAATATTAGCAGTAAGTTTTTCCATATGATTTCTTGCTTTAAGTTTTAGGGTTTTATGTCAATTCTACCACACAATTACGCATGCGTGACATATTTCGGTGTTACGGCAGAAGTGTTAGTCAGGTATTTTAGAATTTTAGCTGACGATACGTTACTAAGGCTTTATACTTATTTTGAAAAAAGCTTTCATAGTTCTAGCCGGTCTAACAACTATTGTTCATATTTTATATACATATACCAATAGAAGATACATGTACATGTATGTGTGTATATAAGAAATCAAATTTTTGTGGGTGTGTGTGAATAAATAAGGTTTTAATAAAGAAGATCAGAGTAATTGCTTTTTACATAAGTTGCATAGAATTTCCTTTTTTATACACATACTCGTTCATATTCTTTTTGAAAAGCTATTAATTTTTAGAATCTTGCTCATTTTTGTTTATCTTTATGCGTAAAATTTTATATATAAAATAAGGATTTTAAGACTGATAATTTTAATACAATTGAATTAGTTGCTTCAGAGGCATTGAACTTTTTCTGTAGGAGTATTTTAGTTCCTATTTTTCAATTTGTTTATTTTTATCAAAATAATTTCAATAATAAAATTATATTCCATAATTAATTTTGCCTCACTGATTTTAAGGCTTAACAGAGCATATTTGGAAATATTTCACAGCTTTTGTACATTCAATTCAGAAGGAGCTGCCATAAGCAAAAATAGAGATTTATTGATCTGGACGTGGTTTAAATTAATTTGTTATGACTTTTACAATTCTCGTTATTGTAATATATTCTGTACTTAATAGAGTGGATGATGTCCTAAATATTATATTCATATCTTAAAAAAAAGTTGAAATTTTTTAATTTTGAATACAATACAATAAATACAATGTACTAAGACTTACTTACCAACACATTCATATTTTTTCAAGTTGAACTCAAATTTGATATCAATTATCCCTTTCAGGTCTTCTTGCAAATAAATTATAGTGTTTCCTTTTTATTTATAATTTTCCTACTTCTTTTTAGAAATTCTATTCAAAACGTTTGTGTGCAGAAACAACAAATAAAACTAATAAAATTAATAATATATAATTTTTATAATCAAGCGTTAGGTCTTGATTATAAAAATTATATATATTAAAACAAAAAAGGTCGAAAAAAATAGTGTTAATTAAAAATTAATAATAATTAGGATTAGTTGAATTTTTAAATCCTCCCTCGTGTCGATTTAAAGACCAAGGAATATGAAGAATTATCTGGGAGCATTTTCTGTTGTTTATTTGATGACGGGGTCTTGAAAATAAAGTTGACAATTAGGTTGCGTACAGCTACATATTCTGCAAATTTGTTTCCCAGAAACTCAATAAGAAATTCTTTACGATTTTGGTTGAAAAAAAAAAAAAACAAATTGACCGCATTTTAGAAAAAAATTTTAATAAGTATTTCAGGGAATGTCTCGTATAATGATATCAATGCTTAACATTTGAAATTTTGATATATTAAGTGCATATATGTTGCTCTTATTTTTACATTATAAGATGCATAAGCCAGTGTGATACCGCTTACAGCTTCAAAGTAATAGTACCCCACAGTTTGACTAAAACATGTCCATTGAACATATCGTAACTCTGAATCATGCCATCGGATTGTAGTTTAATTGAAAACTAAAAAAAGTTAGACTTTCCTTCTTACCTAAAACGACGTAGCTTTTTATTGCAAACAAGTCTAAAATGAGAAAATGTCCTTTATTCTCAAATATCATAAAAAAGGGTTTCTAGATTTTTTGAACTTTTTTTTACAGAAAGTAGACATACTAAAAATTTTGAAATGATTTCTTAGTGTCCTTAAAAATTAAAATTGTTTCGTTAGTTCTAAATAAATTTTTGTATATAAATTTTTGAATGACCTTATTATAATTGTTTTAAGATGTTAAGAAAAAACCAAATGCCAGGTTTCATTTCCTTAATGAATTTGATGTAATGTTTCATAGAATATACACTTAGTACGTTTCTAAACAAATATATATGTATAAAGAAATTAATCGTCTTACTTAACAATCAAGTAACAGTGTAAATAATGTGAAATTTTTTAATAATAAATAAAGGGTTTTTTTTATTCTAATTGATAGTTTTTCTGTTAAAAAAAATTATTTGAAAATAAGCAGTATATAAAATGTTAAGAACTAACCATATTATGATTATGTTTATAATTGTTACAGTTTGCAGTTTTAATATATCACATCATTTGGTATTCTATACATGAATTTGTTTTTAAAAGTTTGTGAATTGTTTAATTGCTTGCACATTTTTCATTGTGATATTCTTTTAAGAATAAAAATGAGGGATTTGTTTCAAATACTCACACCAATAAAGGTAGAAAGTGAAGGCGATTAACATTCAAGTATACAAGGAGACTCTTAAAAAATCTTTATATTTTTCATGAAACCACATATTGCAAATATAACATAAATAAATATAACATAACACTTAATGCATGATTAAAACTAAATTCTGTTTACTCCAATCGGGATCATTACTTTCATTAACACATCCATATAAATAAAATATTGTTTGTTAAAAGTGCATGTTATGTTTTCTCCTATTTTTGTTCGGAAATACAGACGGATGTGCAATATATTCAACCCCTTTTTCTTTAATTGTTTTTATTATTCTCGTCCGTATATAAATGAATGTATGATGGTGTGTGTGGGGAAGTGTGTGAATAGTAATTTTTCCACCAAATCGATTGTTTGCAAGCAAAACTCTACACCTCCATAAACAATATTATTACAATTTTAATATTGTTCGATACACGGAAAGAAAAATTATGTTCAAAACAAATTGTGGCACTTTATGATTGTAGAAAAAATTTTAATAATATTCGTGCTTCTAAATTTTATAATAATTCGACGTACCTTTGATTTATTAGTCTAGATATAAAGGCTTATATTTTGAAATTTTCTTCATATAAAAAAATTTAACAAGAGTTAATGTTCTAAGGTCAGCGAGGAAAATTCAACGTTAATTCCAACCTACAAATTACAAAAAAAATAAAGGTTTGAATTGAGATTATAAAAAAAGCAGACAATTATGTCACTTGAATTATTTAAGAAAAAATTAACTCTAATGCTTTCTAATGACTACGTCTTGATTCCAAGGTTATTAAATTTTAAATGTTACCAGTTTTTAGTGAAAATCTTCAATATGAAAAAGTTTGGAGGGTTCTAAAAATGGAATCACAAGTTGTACCGGACTGGCTTATGCATTCTAACACTCAAAGACCAGGCCGGTATTATACACCAAATGTATGTAGATATTAAAAATATGTCACAAAAATATATCAATCTTAAACAGATTCATTATCACGCGTGTGCAGGTATTACTCTCGACCAGGATTGTATATATTTAGAATAAAAGCAAGCGTGAAGCGCGATCGTATAAAAGTTCTGAGGAGTTGAAGGCTTTTCTAAAAATTTCCCTAGCTGCTCCTAATGTCATATTATATAAATATTATTTAACATAAAATCTACGAGTATATTAAGTTCAATACTCAAAAGCTCCCTACAAAATGGAAAGTGGTGTCCAACAGCAGTCTTTGGAAACAATCCAACCAACAACTCAGTGCCACAGAAATAAAGAGACGTAAATGGCGCTGGATTGGTCACACTTTAAGAAGATCAACGAACGACATCGCAAGAAGTGCCATTGACTGGAACCCGCAGGGAAGCCAAAGAAGAGCACGTCCAGCTCATACGTGGAGAAGGCAAATCAATGTAGAAGTGGCTGGAATAGGTAAAACCTTGGGCGAAGTGAGAGCGTTGGCACAAAATAGGAATATGTTCAACTAATTCATTGAGGCTCTATGCTCCCTATAGGATCGGTGGGAAGATGGAAGGGTACGATATTATGATTATATATAATACTGATAATTTTATAGTCCACTAAGGTAATGTTACCGTATGTTATCATATTATTTTTTATTATTTTTGAAGGAATTACTTAATTTTAACAATCTTATTACAATACAACATTAGAATTACATATTTGTAATTATCTAGAGTTTTAATCAGTCCCAGTGAAAAAAACCTAAAGTCAATCGAAAGAAACGGCATTTTTATTGTCGACAATATTTTAATTAAAATAATAAATTACTTCTAAAAATCTATGAAATCTAAGTTTAAAACCTTAAAAAAAACTCATTTATTTAAATCTACATGGTGACATTTATTTCCAAATAATAATTTATATGGTTTTTGAAGCTCGTGTTTTTTTCATCTCCCATAAAATTTTGTCTGTAGACAGACTGATTTCAGCTATTTACAGTTTTAATTAATCTTCTACTTACTAAATTTTGCTTTGTCCCTTTATAGTACTTTTAGCTGAAGGTGTTTGCTCGTGTGTCCCTGCAATCCCCACGACATACTCCGCGTCACTTCCTCATCGTTGTTCGAGTGCTCTAATCCTATCTATGCATCTCTCTAGATTTCACTTTACTAACCTATCACCGTAATCTCTATCTTACTATTTTCTATTCGATTACATGGCGCATAGTTGCACGGTGTTCTTTCAATATACGTACAGTAACCGATAATCGTTGGTTTCTGGCCTCCTCTCTTGTTTTGGATATGTGCTTTTGTATTGGCAGCTTTCATTAGGCTATTATTTTGTTTTGTTTAAAAATATCTCAATGGTACGAATATTGTGTCTGATGTGCTGTTTATCTGTTCATTTTATATTCTTTCCTCAAATTTTTCCTTTTGGTATATTTCCATATTTTCCAATACGTTCAGTCGTCGTCCTTCATGTTATAAATGCATCACTTTGAACATTTTTGTAATGTGTTCTGGTATACCATTACTGTCAAACATGTGGCTCGCAAAATGCTATTAAGTTGATGATCCTGTCTCCCTAGGTCTCCTGATGTAGTCCCATATATATTCCCGAAATCTTGTACTGATCTTCTGTCTCGTTTATCGGATGTAATTGTGTTAGCATTAACAGGTCAATTTATATATCGCCTGACTATCCAAAGAGCCTTTTTCGTTCATGCTATTTTGTAACACTTGACATAAGCTGCTCCCGGTTATGAATGCCGTGATAATATTTTGTTTCCTATAAAAATTTCGCTAACCTGTATGTTGGTTTGCCACTTTTCAAAGTAGTACCCTGTTCCTGTGCCTTGATGCGTCCCTTGCCTGTCCCGATGGCTCTCCAATCACAAAAAGATTACTAAAGATAACACATTATCGAAACCGGTCTGATTACCTTCAAAATTTTTATTTTTATTTATTTAATTTAATTTTTATTTATTTTTTATTATTTTATTTTTATGTGTTTTATTTTTGATTCCAATATAATAAATACTTAATATTGAAATTTATTATTTGAAATTTATTCAGTGAGGCCCATTTCCCCATCTAATTGTTAAAGTAATTTATTTTTTTTTTTTAACATTTTGAAACTGCTTAAATTTTACTGACAATTTGGCTTATGAACAGCTAAAGCCAGTTTAAACAAAATATTTCGATACAATAAAAAAAAAAATTACATACTTTATTAAAATTATTATCCTTGCAAACGTAAGAAGTTTACGCTTTGCAACATAATGAAGTTCCTAAGCCGTTGCAAAGGATTCAAGATAGAGAGATTTTTGCAATGATAAGCCTAATTTAAAATTTTTGGAATTATCCGAATCCACACTACTTCCGGATTAAAATTTTTTTTATTCACTTTATATGTTTATTTATTCACTTTATTATTCACTTTATATGTTTTCTCTCAGTGCAAAAGTGTTACTGCTGCTTATGAGCGTGAAAATATCTCTGTTTTTTCTTTTCTTATACTTTGAAGGGTTTAACAATAATTTTTCATATTCTGACCACAAATGTGGCTAATGGGTTTTTTCGTTTATTATTGAAAATGCTGACATGGAATAAAGCATGTGAAAATGGAGAAAATAAGTAAAATAAAAATATTTTTTTTTTAATAAAACGTTGGTGTTCCTTTTTGCTTATTTCCTTCAACCAGCATTTGAAAGCTGAGTAGTTGTGGAAAGAAGAAAAATAAAATTAATAAACTATTACTAGTAAAAATAAGTTTCAGCTTGCAAAGATTTTCAATAACAAAACTTAATGAATAATTTCTAATCAGTACGGCAAACCCATAGCCCTTCTCTTATACTTCTCAATTTATTTATTTATGCTGTCACTGTCGCCCTTAAAACCATAGAATAAATTAACAGAAAAAATAAAACTTTTATATAAAATAAGATTGCCAAAATTAAATAAATACAACCTCTGGCTACGTGCATAACATGGTTGATGTCTAAAATGTTGTGCCATTATAACCATATTGCTCAATGTAATATTGTATTCCATTTAATTCCATACCATAAATACTAAACACTTCAATTTATCTCAATTCAAACGCTTGTTTTTTTTGTAGGTCGAATTGTTTCCAAATCAAATTAAAAGATAACAAGGTTATTTATTTTAGTTGCTATGGAGCAATAATAACCTGCGGTTACGTGAATTCCTATATAAATTCGTAGCTTTGAAATATATTTGGAAATATTTGCTTTTTGTTTTTTCATCTTTATATTACGTAGAGTTTTATAAGCAAACAAAGTGAGATATTTTTAATTTTTATCGTGAGATTTATATTTATTTGAAATGTCATACCACATGAGTAGGATAGTATCCCTGCAGGATACATAGAGGAAACAATATTAGCATTGCTTAAGCCCTGTGTAATTTAGAAACTAACCCAATGAAAAAGAGCCTCCAAAAAAGTCATGGAAATGCTGAATTTAGGATCTGAAAATTGTATTTATTTGGATAAATCCAATGATTATAAAATTGGATGTTCTTCTTTTTAAACCCCATTCACTGATTTGGAAGCTCCGATATCTTAATTATCTTGATTAGTAATAGATTTTTATGGTTATTCACTATTAGAAATAAACTGCGTACATGTTTTTGCATCAATGAATAAAAAACAAACAGGACAGCGTCTCGCAGGGGGCAAATAGAGGAGTATTTAAGTTCTGGAATTGTATTGTTTTTTTATAACTTGCGAAAACTGCAAATTTTACAAAAAATATGATGTTATGAGTCAAGCCATCAGCAAATGAACTAAAAATGGTGCAAAAATATATGCAAAAAATTTGTATTAGTGGAATTAATTTACATGCAACCATCGCCAATTAAAAGCTGGCAATGATATTGAAATACACATGAGCTGTGAAGAGTCGGTGTAGCGACCTCCAGAACAACGTTGTCAAAATCATCTGTGTAGATTGGAATTAAAGTTGATCTTGGAGTATTGCTTCATGACTAATTTTTTTCTAAGCAATTAAAACGTTACAGACATAGCAGTCTATAATCTATACTAAGAGCTTAAAAGTACGTTCGAATTAAATCGATTGGAACAATTTTTGGGGATCTTTATATTTTGTTCCAGTACTGTTCTTTTCTTTCGGAAAGTAAATGGGGATCGATCTGCTCCAAGGTAAAACATAGCACTAGAGCACACCTCCTTACAGTACACAAATACCACTCTATACAATATTTACATTTCACTATGTCATCTAAGTGCTTGGTAAGCATGGTGACTTCTAGAAATACTTACGAGTATAACACCTTAGATTGATCGGATTGATGGGATTGGGTACATGAAAACGCCTATCGAGCCACATGTATATACAGAAATCACATTTTATAACTACATGAAGATAGTAATGAGTTTAATAACATATTGCTAATTATATAAAACTCATAGAGCTCAAACAAGAGCACATTAATGCTTAAACATGTGTTATACGGCTACAAGAAGCATAGAGCCGTAACAAGATTATTCCAATACAATCGATCTGATGAAGATTGGATGTTTCAAATTGTCGTTTCCAGCTATGCGATGGTCTTCCTATTCGTCAACTGCCTTGCGGATATCAGTCTATGGTTTGTTCTCCTATATCTGTCGATAGTATCCGCAATGTATGTCCAATTCAACATCATTTACATTTTCGGATTTCCACATGGATCGGTTTGTGGCTTGCGCTATGGTTAGAGCTCGTTGTTTGAAATTGTTCTGGCCCAATATATAATACAGAACTTACTATAATACCCTTCCAAGGAAAAATTCTTATTAAATTTTAGTCCACCTAACGTTATTGATCGTTAAATTTAAGACCGGCTTAAGTTTTCGATTTAAGTGCAAATTATAAAACAAAAAAAAAAAACTATTTTGTTTCACTGTGAGTAAAAGGTAACTTAAATTCATTAAAGCCAAGAAACCCCACTGACACTGCAATTGTGGCATAAAAGCTCAGGCAACTCACCACTCAACACCGCCTTGAGTGTTTATGCATGTGTCAACTAATTAAAACGGAAACAATTCTATATTAACATTCTGTTGTTCCCTTTTGTTGTGCATGTTGTATTTCCGCTAAGTGTTTTTCCTCTTTAGAATATAATGCTACGTTTATTTTGAAAGCCTCGTTAAAGCAAAGGTATAGTATAATGCATTAGCGGATGGAAGCAGAAAATGATTTATTAATTAAAGATAATATATAAATTTTATGTATTTGAAATTTAAAAGGTGTAAAGTAGCATAACATTTAGTTGATGAGCCTAATTGTGAAATCTGAGTGGTTCCACTAAAATTATAATGGCCTAGATCATGGAAATTTTTCCGCCTTGTGTACGTATAAAAATATAAGAATTCATCTTTATATAAGTAAAAAATTAATTCGTTCATGCCCTGCCTTTAAAATAATTTTGCCTCATTTTCATACATGTTTATGGCAAAAACAACAAAATGTAGAAAAACACATTAAGGACAAAGCAAAAGTTTTATAAAATACGCGATAATTTTGCTTTTTGCGGAAAGAAAAGATTGTACAAAAAAGTTTTATTGTGTGGAATGTGTTGTTTTTTCCTGTTATTGTTGTTTTTAATAACTTGACTTGACTTTTGTTTCTTTAACAATTTCTTTTCTTTTTTATAATTTTTGTTATTCTTCTGCCAACTAAATGTGAATTTTTTTGTGTGGTTTTGTTTATAAATTTAAATTTTTATTTTAATTTAGAGCATGTATTTAACTTTTGTTATCATGTTTGAGATCGAAAAAGACTTGTACAGAAAAATTAATAGAAACACATTAAAAAGTTTAAGATAAAACGAATAAAATTATGAAGTCAACACATTCCAAAGCAGGTTGGGATAACAAAAATTTTGAATTGGAATTTAATTTCAATTAAAAATTGCGTCTCTAAAACTAAAATCTTTATAAATTACATAATTACTAAAAATTAATTTGAAATGGTTTTTAAATATTTAAAATTCAAATTTATTCTTTCTTGTTTTCAAACTGCAAAGATTTGGTGTATATATAAGTACCCGTCGCATAGGACCTCGACGATTCGGTTTAGCGACCAAGAAAATGTCGGCATATGATCAGCTAAAGTGGCAACAAACAATAAATTGCTTATGAAATTAAGCTCAAACATTTTTATTTTACAAAATATAAATTTTTAAAATGGCAACAATTAATAATAACGTTATTAAAATTTTTTTGTTTAGAAGAAAAATATTCACAGCTTATTTCCTTCAATTTTCCTTTCTATTAATTTAAATTGTGCAGATATACCTTAAGAAAAAGTGAAGCACAAGATAGTGTCAAGGATTCTCATAAAAGTTTTGAATACAAGATTTTGAACCTAAAAAGTATTTGTTTCAAATTAAAATTTTTAGTAAATAGTTATTAAAAAATTAGCATAAATATATTACAAGCCTTATAATTCTGATAAAATTATTGTAATTCCTTTCAAAGAATTTTATTTTTATTTAATGTATAAAAAACTCATAGCAGTAGTTTAACAAAAAGTAGATTAGGTTAGGTTAGATTGATTGGAGGGGTGTGATAAGCCCATGACTTACGACATACACTTAAGCCAGTGAAGGCTTGTTTTGCGCTCCCTTTAATTATCAGACACAAACTGCCAGAGTTCTGCTGCAGGATTCGAACCTGGGAGCTTCGCACTGTGAGTCTAGTACACTACCTACTAGCCTACGAAGGTCAGTTTAACAAAAAGTAAATTCGTATATATTTATTTTAGCCACTCCTATAGGGTGATTTTTTAGCAACTTTCTTTATGGCAACACTGCTTTTGGTATCTCAGCTGTTTTCGTGTAACGTGTTATTCTTAAACATGTTCAGTTTGGTTTATAATTTAACCGTGAATCGACTTATTATTGACTTACAAAGGAACAACGGTTAAGAAATTGCCAATTTTTTTTATCGGAAAATTGTGTTCAGTAACGAAGCTCATTTCTGGTGGAATAGATATGTGAATTCTGTTTGGTGTAGTTTATGGTCCGCTGCCATCAAACACGACGAAGGCAGTAACGTTACTATTAATGGTGGGTGCTACCGTGCGATGATTACAGTTTTTTTTGTGCCCAAAATACAAGAGCTAGACTTAGCTGATATGTGATTTAAACAAGGCGGTGCCACATGCCATACAGCACGCGAAACAGTGGCCCAATTGAGAGGCGAGTTTGGTGAACAGTTTATTTCATATTTGGGGCCGATCAACTGGTAGCCTAGATCGTGAGATTCAATGCTTTTAGACTATTCGTTGTGGGGCTATGTTAAGTGTATAAGGACAAGCCTGCAACGGTTTATTCGTGAGGCACCGGCCGATATGTTGGAGAGAGTAAGCCAAAATTGGACCCAGCGAATAAACCATTTAGGCGTAGCCGCAATCAATATTTACATGAAATCATCTTTAAACATTAAATTATATAGATCGTTTTATCGACACAAAGATTTCTTATATTCCTAATATTGAAATTCATTATTTAGGATATTCTCTCCAACTAATCGTTAGAAACAATTAGAGCTTTTTGTTGTGGCTTTAGCTCTTCATATGCCGACATTTCATTGGTTGCTAAAACCAAATCGTCAGTGACGATTTGATTATTTCTTATATTCCTTTTGATTTTATGTGTTATTTTTTAAATGGAATTCAAAAGCTTTTAAAAATTACTTTTCCTTTGTGGCTTTGTCATTCATATTTTACTGACGCTGCTACAAAATATGTTGACACAATATCTTGTTTAATTAATATGTATATATCAATTTATTTTTAATGCTCTAATATCAAGTATAAGTTCAATTAAATAAATCCTGATAAATTCACCAAAAATAGATTTAGAAACAAAAGAAGTGAATATAATGAATGTTCAAATTATCAGGAGGATATAAATTTATATACAAGGGAAAAAACAATAATTAATGCAATTTGGTTTCAATTTAATTTAATCGTATTTATTTTAAAATTTTCGATTACTAAAAAAAATATTTTATTACTATATTGTACATCAATGACAAAGAGCTTTCTATCCCTACCCTAGAACCTGGAAAATTCAGAAATATATAATAATTTGAATTGTAAAAGCTAAAATTTTTAAATTTTTTACGACAATCGTTTCTCAATAAATTTTTTTCGGAAGATTATATTTCTTTTTTGAAGCACAAAAATCTTTGTTTCTGATTATTGGGATTTTCTTTAAGATTTGATTGTATGATTGAATTTTTTTAACTGTGCAATGTTTTAAAACTGTTCAAATTTGAATTTTAGATATTTGTCTTTGGTTAAATTTTTTTAAAATTGTGTGCACATGGGTTTTTAAATAAAAACGATTGCTGGATCGAAGATCTGAAGAGTTACGCTTTCGAGTTAATCAAGTTTGATTTCCAACTGCTTTATGTTTCAGATAAAGATATATCCCATGATGGAATTAAGAGGCTCATGTTAGAGGTCTGATTATTGAAATGTAAGTGTTTTGGTATTGTTTTGGTTTGTTGCTGAGCGTAAGCGATCTCATGTGAAAAATTGTCCAAAGGAATACAAAAAAAGTTATTGAGGGAGTTGTTAGATCTTTATAGTTTCAGAAGGAGGTAGAATAGAAAAGAACAAAGAACTAAGAGTCCTTTGTATTCACATTAAAATATGTAACAGCTGCTTTGATACAGAAAGTGAAGTGTTAATAGAAGAGATTCGCTATCACTTTGTGGCTTCAGAATAAGCATCTAGGAAATTGTTTTTCTGAGGACGTATTTTGTCTCAAAAATATGCCGGTGACCGGTCTATTAATCTTTGCAAGAAATTTCATTTGCTTTTCAGTATCCATAATATATAGAATTTTTGTGAGAATGTTTTTATCGTAAGTATCATTGTGTATCAAACTTCTCACGAAAGTAGTTCATTGTCTTTATAATTGCGGTTTGTGTATTTCTCAACATATAAGCCTTCTGATTGATCTATATTCATCTTGTTGAATATTGTTGTTTGGTGAAGTCTTATTCTATATAATTTCTAAATGATCTCATTGAAGCACATATATGTTTCAAATAAATATTATAGAAGAGTTACTCAGCAGCCAGTGGATACTATATTAGTCTATGAGTCTGAGTGCCCTCAGCACAATTCTCACTTAAGACTCTTTTCTGGTCCACTTCAAACAAATTAAGATCTTTATTACTACCACTAGCCACATTTTTGAGTATAAAAAGTAATTGTTTGTGTTGCATTAAGAAAACAAATAGATATTATTGAGCTTACAAATGGCATCAGATGCTTAAAATGTTCTATGCCTTCCAACTCTGGGAGGGTGTTGTAAGAACTTTAAAAACAAACCGTAACTAACAGCCTGGATAAATACAATTGTTTGTGGTAGTAATTTCTGATATCTTTTTGTTCCATAAGAAACAATTTAAATGCTAAAGTGTACAAGCACTTCACCCTTAAGTTGGTTTTTGAGTATAAAAGAATATAAGAAAAGAAACATGAAGTAAAAGTAATTAAAAATTTCAAAAATTAACGATTTTATTTATAATTATACGTGGAAGTGATAATTTTTAAAGTGAACAGAAAAAATAAAATTTTAATATTCTCAAGGCGCATAAGTTCAGTGAATATTTCTTTTATGGTAGAGAAGAGGCCTGAGACTTCATTTGCATTGAACTGTAAGATTTTTATTTTATTCCATTCCTTTAACCATGTAGTGGTTATTATTTCTGCTTTTCAAACAGGATGCAAATTTATAAATGCTGAAAATATTTTCGAAATTTATGCATGTATATTTGATTTTTTATTATTCTTTTAATCGTGTGTAACTACATGATAATAATTAAATTACCGCCGTTTAATATATGAATATCTGTTATTGTTTTATTTAATTTCTAAAAAAAAATTTACACAATTAAACTTTTACCTGATTCTTCGAACTGCATACATTCGGTTAATTGAATTTTATTGATCTGGATCCAGTTTAATTGCTTATTAATAATTTCTTGAAATAGTTTTCTTAATTTTTTTTTTTTGCACCAACAGAAAGGAACAGTACAGTTTTCGATGGTCGCCATATTATCATTATTTGTGTTCATATATCTAATAGCCACTTGCAGGTGGCTGTTAGAAGTCGGGAATAATGAGGTATTTAAGACACCTTTTTGTAAAGAATAATGCAAGAAGTGCATGTGTCTACTTTAACATGCATGTACGTACGAAATTCCCATGTATTAGAAATTTATATTTTATTGAAAAAAAAGCAAATGTGGCGTACTGCCACTGTGTGTGATCTTGCGCCTCAAATTATGTTTGGAGCCTCTCGTAGAATGACATGGAAATATGAAGAGTCTCATCAGAGATTCTATAAAGTCCAGTTCTTATTTAAGTATTTATCGTTACTACTAAATAATGATCATTTATGTATTAGAAATAAATAAATAAATAAGTCGATAAAAAATATTAAAATTAATGCAAAATATGGTGTCATGAGTAATTTTTCGTGATAAAAAATATCACTCATACGCACCTTTCAATGCAAGCTTTCGTCAATATCTTTGAAATTTACGTACATGTGTGTGTATGTATGCATTTTTATACATGTGTAAGTATAAAAAAATTACTTCTTTCTTGCTGAAAGAATCTAATTTACTCGTATACTGCAACATTTTGTGTGAAGAGCCAGTTCTTAAGTTTGAAGAAAGATTTTTATTTGTAAAAACATATGTCTAATGATAATTTCGTTTAAACGAAAATCAAAATAATAACGTCTCTGTCTGCAACGGCAAAGTTCAAAGTTGTTTCTATATGTGTATAGCTTTGATATTTGCCCACACCATCAGCTGAAGGTCAACGCGTCTTTGTTGATTCATCCTGTTATTGCTGTTGGCAATTTTTTATCAGCTACTAAATGATGAAAGAAACAAATTCGATTAGCTCCGCCAAGAACAACATTATCTCACTTCTGTTGAAAACTCTTTCATTAAATCTTTAAAAACATTATGTACAAGCAAAAATAAATGTCCTCAAAATCAGCAGCATATTCCTATTTGACTTTATTTATTTACTTAGAACTTTTATTAGTACAGGCTTAGTGTTTAAGTTATATTTTTAAAGAACTCTAATGCAACTTCTTATAGTTGTTTATATTGTTTAGTGGAATTTCATTAATATATGTTTGTATGTAAGTTTACAAACAGTTTTTTCTTTGTTTGTGGAATTTTATCGACTGTTGATGTTTCCTTTTGTTTGTCTGTTAGTTGTTTGGTATTTTTATTAACTTGTCCTAAGCACAAGTGAATTTAAGACCATGTATTTTAGTGGTAGTATTCTAGCAGATTCGTTTATTTGTGGGGTAGATAGATAAGTTACGATGAACAGTATTTGTAAGGGAGTGCCTGAATGATTGCCTGTAGATTAAACAGTTGTTTACAAATATTTGTAGTCTTAAAATTAAAAATTCTTTATTAATTTGTACTATTTTTTTAATTTATCATGTGCTATAAATGCAGTTACAAATCATATTTCAACTTGCTTTAACAAGCATAACCACTGAAGCCCTCGTATTGCAAAGAGAACCGGACAAGACTGCGTTAATATCCGTTTCCTAATGAAACTTAAGCATGATATTATCAGTTTTTATATAAATAAATGAACTATCCCTTTTTCTTTTGCCACTGACTGTAACCGCCTTATTACTTTGAAGTAACTGCTGTTAAGGACACAAACTTTGCCGATTCTTTGTTGATGCCCTAGTTGTTGCTATTTTTATGTTTGTTACTTTTTATTGTTAAATGTATTTGTATTTGTATTTTTTTATTTTATATTTCTTTTAGATTCTTACAATTGTTTTAATCCCCTCGTGATATTGCAAAAGTTCCAAACATTTCTTTTCTTTAGCTTTGTTGTTATTAGAAGTGATTAGAGACTTTGATATTATTTTGTTCGTTTTTTTCCCGTTCCCCTTCTACTTTTTTGTTTCTTTGCCATAAAATGCATTGAAGTCAAGTGTTACTCTTAGAGCAAAAAGCATACTGCATATTGCAGAGATGGGAGACAACTAAGACAATGCTTAGAAAAAAGTGCAACAAAATTTTATTCATTATGTTTGCTTTTTTGTGGTTTGGAGCAAGAAAGAAATTAAGGAAGAAAATAGCAAAAAGTAAAAAATAATCTTATAGTATACACATACGAGGCTTATTTAAAAAAGCTTAGCAAGATAATGTAATAAAAACTATGAGTTTCACATAAGGACTTCTTATTTTAAAAAATCCAAAAGGTAAAACTTTTGTACAAATAAAATAATTGGAAAATTATTACAGAACGAACAAATACAGCGTTGGTTTGTTCTTTTCAGAACTACTTATTGGTCAGCATGTGAGAATGCTTTGGATGGAGAATGCGCTAAATCTAAAGCTCATGCTATTAGCAGGCGTTTCAGATTAAATGGAAAAATCTATGAAAATTGCCCTTTATTCTACAGGAGACTTGCATTTGGAGTAGGCAATTTAATTTGATATCATTGAAAAAATTACTGATTTATTAGCCAGTAGACTAAACAGCTTGAAATATTTTCGCCCAAGTGCATTTAATACGTCTGTCTCAGTGATATTAGTGTGTTTAGGTTTTAATCCAAAATAAATACAATATTGAGTATGATTCCATAGAAGGCTTTGGGCTTTCACATTATGATTCTAAGTATCTTTACATCTATTACGAAAATAGATTATGTTCCCTTGCAACTTTTAAACAATTGATTCACTGGGGTCAAATGTAGTCTTATTGTGACGGCGGCTAGGGATAAGTTAAGGTATTTTTATATCCTATATAACTTTGTACGGTTCAGCATTTAATTATTTTAATTAACAAATTAGTCAATTTATCGTCTCTTTATACATTCCAGCACATCCACTAGCCTCTACAGAGTTGAACTACCCACGCGATCTGATGTTTAAATGGACACATTTCTACATTAGAAAAGGAATTATTTAATTGGCTATTTTTTTGACTTGTTTTGACAAATTTTGTAGGAAGATTTAATGGAGGGACTAGGGGATGTCTTAATAATGCTACTAATGTCAAGCCAAAGGGATCAGGTAAGTTCCCAACAACTCTTCGATTCATACATGGTTGTTGATGAAACATGAATTTAGTAAAAGAAAGAAATTTTTCCAAATAAAAGCTCTCTAAAGACAGCCGAAATCGCATGACAGGATTGTGACCAAAGGTTTTTGCGATGTGTACATGAAGTATGGACCGCACTTAAGGACATAAATAATAAAAATGTGACGTTTATGCAGAGGTATTCGCAGATTAAGGAAATCTGGTATATATTTAGTAATGGAATTATTATGTACCATTTGTTGCCAAAAATGTTGTTAAATCATTACTTTTACTTGGGCTCGCGCCAATACTCCATTGGTAAAAATTTAAAAGAGAAAGACTTCAGTGATTAGTTTCTTTCCGAAATTGTATCAATTTCGAACAACATATTTAACAGGATAATTGCCTTGCAGATAAAATGTACATAGAAATGAGATATCTACGGTCTACACAATTATGGACACCATGCAACATACAAGTGTTTCTATGACAGTGTCGTTAGACATGTGAATTGCTTAAGAGGACATGATCATATCCATCCATTTGGATCTTTAGTTTACAGAGTCTTATTGGACATTTTAAATTTTTTGTTAGTTCAAGGACCCCTACATAAATTTTACGTTCAGAAATTTTACTATATCGAGAGGTATGCGGCCTAGATTAAAATTTGTTTTCCAATAAAATGTATACCCGAAAAAAAATATATTTTAATGTTTTGGCAAACATTTTATTGGCAGCCCCTCGTTCATGTGAGCTCTAGCTTGTGTACAGAAAAGCAAATTAAAACTTTTCTAAACAAAGAATTAACTATATCATCAGCGATAAAAGAATTTCATTGGGAATCAAGAGAAAGAAATAAAATAAACTTTAATGAAAGAGAAACATATTAAAAGCAATGGCACATAAAATATATATTTCTAATGATAATAAGCAAAATAATGTATAAAATTTAATGAATATGTTTGTATATTTGGAAGGCGGTAAGTTCTACACAGAGAAAAAAGTTTAATTGCAAAGCAATCTTAGCCATAGAATATGTTCCTTCTAAACATTTTTTAATCGAATATCGTATATTGTTAATATTTTTAGATCTGTTAGCATATTTGTAATGAAAATATTTTCCCCAATAGCCATGATATTGTTATTTAGTATCGAGTATTGTCACGAAAAGCTTTTTATGTTTATCTGTTTTTTTTTGTGTTCGGTTGTATTCTATTTGTATTTTTTACAACTAAAGTTCCTAAAATTATGTTATGAAATAAAAGCTTGAATTTGATAAGTCTAGTCAATAGTCATTGGAAGTAGTATTTTGTGACGTAAAATATGTGTGGTTGTGCATATGCAATCAGGTAAGGGAAGTCTTACTACTATAATCATAAAAATATAACAACAACAGGGATTATGTAGGTATAATTAACCAGGCAAAGTAAAAAGATCACAAAAAATGCTCTACACAAGGAATAAAAACAAAACAGGGACTTACAAAAATGAATATGTGTTTGTTTTATATTTCCTATCAATTTATAATATTGTTTCAATAATTGGAAGATACGGAGAACCAAGTTTCATGAGCCTTATTCCATAAGTTGCACATATTTTCAGATTAAAAGTCCGAAACCACGATTTTAAGTATCTCGCAGACGGCTTAAGAGCTTCATTATGCTTTAGCAGGACGCTTTTTTCCTTTATGGAACATTTTGCAAATAAATTATAGTTGTAAGTTCCTCTGTATTTAAATAATTTGGCAAATGGCAGACGTGGGAAACATCGTCATACAATTTTATTTTTTGCATAGTTTCCTTCCTAATATTCATTGGTGGAAAGTGGAAGATTTTCCATTTGACTATACGCTAAGAATTATGTATATTTTAATTATTGTAATATGAAGAAATACATAAAATTTTTATTAACTTCTAAATTTTTTTAAGTATTATTATTATATTAAAATGTATTGCTGTTGGACTTATGGGCCTATGCTCCCTCGAGAAATGAAAGGAGCATTCTTTACTTATTTATTCCGGACCTCTTTCTACCTTGCAGTGTAGAAGTTTTTGCAAAGATTTTTCTACTTCAATCTATCTAGCGCCGTTGTTTTGGTAGATTTGGGCTCGATTCCTTTTTCTGTCAATAGTGTCCTGCCAAGTTATTCTTCTTCTTCCTCTGTTTCTCGTACCATTCGATCTTGCTTCTAAAACTCTTTTAGGCATTCGGTTCTCCTGGCATTCAAGCCTCATTTCCAAACCACCTTAGCTTATTGCATTCAATTTTGTTGTTCAGCGGTTCCGTATTTAAGGTGGCGCACATAATGTTGTTCCGTATTCTGTCTCGTCTTGTTTTACCGCAGACACGTCTTAAGTCCGCCTATGCCGGTCCCAAGACCGGATGAGAAAGGAAGAAGGAATGCCGCAGCATATTAAAATAGAACTTCGCATGGAATCAACATCGTGCAAGTTTCTGCGGTGGTTCATCCTGGGGAACCTTAATTGAGAGCAGCCTTTTCAATCAGATTAGGGGACAGTGTGCCAATCCCTCATATCTCCGAATTCAATTAAACAAAAAACGCAAATAAAGGAACATATTTATATAAACGTATATACATACATATATACTGCTGAAGTTGCAAATGACTTGTTTGCCATATTGTTTTTTCGACTCAATAGGTATCACCGTTTTTGCTGCGCTAAAGTTCTAAGCTCCATATAGACCAGAAATAAATAAGCGAATAGTCATGAAGGCAGCTTACGACCAAATATAGATCGCATATCTTGTTATTTTCTTGCCATGCACTCTTTCAAGGTGTTAAAATTTCCCTATACTTAAGAATTTGATGCTTTTCTTATAAAAAGTTTCAATATAGTTTCAATAAAATAAGAGGTATATTAACAAAATTGCCATTAAAGAAATCTGTTCTATCAATAATCTTACTGCATTAGATTTACATGTCTAGTTTTGTGATGAAATGACTTGCAATTGCTTGCATGTACATTTTAAGTCATGTCTTTGAAATTACTTGATTTGATTATCATTAAATGACAGAATTAAATAAATTCTTTATTCGTTAAAATTTAAATTTCAAATTCTAAATATAATTAAAATAACTTGGCCATAAAATATCCCGCAACAAAGTGCTTTGCTTCATACAATAAATTTTGTTTTACTCAAAAGCTTTTCTACCTTTATGTAATCACAAGGTATATAAATTAGAATTTAAGAGTTTTTAATTTATGAAAATTTACACTTCATTAAGGAATAAACTTATTTTTTTGTATTCAAAATTTTAAACGCAATTGAACAATTTTTTTCTTTTATTGCAAATTACATTTATATTCAATCACGTCAGTTTATAAATATTTTCAAAGTTATTTCGTAAGATACTGAATAATATTCCAATACCTTGTTTCCGTTTCCTATGTGTGTGTAAGTTGAATATAAATATGTATGCGTGAGATTGTGTGTGTATGTGTGAGGCAATTGAGATTTATCTTCGTTTCCCAATTTTCGAGAATTCCCTGCAATTGAAATCTAATGCAAATCCACAGAAACCAAGAAAATCGAATTAAAGTAAGAAGAATAAAATTGAAAGGATTTATTTGGTAGATTCTTTTAATTGTAATGAATTAATTAAACAACTTCTTTTATACTCGAACGTTTATTTGTATGCAAAATTGATTTTCATCAGATGGTTTTCTATTTTTAAGGGTTTTAACTTTATTATTTCAGTTTTAAGTTTTTTTCTCTTCTTCTTTGGCAATTCAATATTGAATTTGAAATGGTTTTTTACAACCCAACAGCACTCTTTACCAATCTTGATAGATTTGGTGATTTATCTTAATTAAAATTAAAAGATATTTTAATAGATATTTTTTTTAATGAAATGGCTGCAGTAGAATACGGAATATTTATATAAAATATTGAATAATTGAATAAATTGTTACCAAAAACTTAATATATGCAAATTAGAATGTTCTAGATATTAAGGAATTGAGGAAGATAAGGTGACTTAACGTTCTATGGCTAAAAATACTTTTCAAAGTCCATATTGAAATGAATTTGTTTTGGTATTATTTCAAACATTATTTAGAAATAAATGTTGAAATAAAGCAAGGCTATTGAAATTATTTTGTAAGGATATGACACCTCCTTTTTTGGATTGTACATGATATGAATTGCATTGATTATTTGGCAGAGGAAAATAACAAAAGGAGTATATTCATTTAATTTTTGCAATCAAATGTTAAAAACAGAATTAAAGCTACAATGCAACTAGATTATGAGGAAGAATGTTATAGTTTTTGTTGGGAATCGAACCTACTACTGGCTGATTGCTCAAGAGAATAAGGACTCACCATTCAAATTACATCCGTATATAGAAAAGGAAATATTTTAGAGTCTGTATTAGAACAGATGAGAAGGATCTTTAGAGCAGCAATGCATATTCAAGAAGATGTTATAAAACTTAGTCAAGCACACCAATTTAAATACTTTAGGCCAGATTTGCTTTTTAAATAAATTTTTGCTATATTTTTTTATATTTTATTTTAGCGGCAGTCCCTCTCATGTGTAAACTGACCTTCTACAAATCTAGCAGGCCTAGAATATGTATCACATTTTTCTCGATCATACCAACAACAAAAACATGCATTTGCAATCTGTTACAGTAGAGCAAATATGCAAGACTAAAATTCGTAGCCTGCAGATCTTATATACGTTTACAATAGCAACCAGGGATGGAGAAGCTAATATGATATTCTCATGCTAATTTTAATTTAAAAACTCAATAAATATTTTCTGTTTTTAGCTGGCAGTGTAAAAGTATGCGGGTTTATTTTTGTATTTCAACCCGGTGAAATGTTGCATTATATCAAAGTAAATTGTTTTCGTTTTTTTTGACAAGAAACAAAAAATAAAAATTATTGAGGTAACGCAATGCTTGACCTTGGCGAAATACAAAATTAGGCTCATAATACTATTGCTCAAGTTTATTGCGTGTATTTGCATGTCTGGGTGTATATTTGTGGCATCGTAGTCTTCAAATGGCTGGACTGATTTGAAATGCTACTTTGAAAACATCTCAACTCAACTTACGATCTTTTTCTTGAAATAATTTTTTTTAATGAGTTCTAATAACATTTATTTATTAAATGTTTGTAATTTACTAAATGCATAAATATATTTCATTTAAAAAATTGTGAAAGGATTACCAAATTTTTTTATTATTTATATAATAAAAAAAAAATTATACATTTTTGAACGTTGAATAATATGAAAATAGATAAGTTTTTTACTTCTTCAATGGTTCGTTATACTATTAGCTAATATTTTATTTCTATTCAATATACTACAGATATTTATTATAGTTTTCCGATAATGAAAAAATTGCATATTTCATCCTTGATAACATTACAATTGAGAAATAACAGCCACGATATTTTACGGCGCCAGCAGCCGTCACTGAAAATGTCAGTGGAATTAAGTGTCACAATATTCAAATCAATTTATTTAAAATGGTAATAATTTACTTATAAATCAGACTTCCATAACTGAAATAACTTATTAGAAAATCTATTCAAAGTCAGATTATATAGGGTCACAATTTTAGTGTTTGCGAATTCATTAAAATTTTGTCTACAGCTCAGGAAAAATTTCATTTTTGAATTTACAAAAATTATCTTTTTTACTTTATTCAAACATCTTAAATGAAAAAACACAGGTACTCGCCCTTCGTACAAAAATCTCTAATATACATCTTAGACTTGGATTTATACTATAAATAGTGATTTCTCGTTTTATTATTTTTTATTTTTTTAGGAATAATTGTTGCCTTTATAATAATGGCTGTCAGTTATTCTAATTTTTCTTTTTAGTTGTTACTGGGAAGTGTTCACGTACTCGAAATATTTATAATGAAAGAGGAAAAAAGAGAACCAAAGGAAAGGAGTTTTTTGTCTTAAAGCTTAAAAAATAAATTGATTTTTCTTAATACTCTGCAAAACTTTGGCTGAATTCTCCACGTAAGTAGCAAACAAATTCAAATATGATATTAAAAATAATATTTGGCACTTTAACTATCCTTTTGGCACTTTAACTATTTTTCCATTGCTGCAGTAGAGAGTCTGTCATTTATGAAACAAAAAAGTAATATCTCTTATGCACTCATGTTTACGTGTAAATGCATGCACGTATGTGTTGGTATTTGTGACATTTTGGCACAGAGTGTGTGATGACAACTTCCGTTCCTAGTAAGTAATAATTTTGGGCATAATTTTTAATATTTGCTTAAGTGTTTTCCTGCGCAAGAATAAATAACAATATCTAGAATATATATCTAGTACAATTAACCGGCATTTGCCATAAATTTTTGACATTTCTACGGTTTATACTTTTGGGGATGTTTGATTGTTTTTTTGTTATTAGGGACGTCCATATTTTTTTAGGATGAATATTAAATTACAATTTTATAAAGAAGTGTGCCAAAATTATAAGAGATTAACTGGAAACTGCAGAAATCAGCAAGAAATATATTTTTAAACTTAAAGAAATTTTTTGTTTTTAGATAGATATCAACTAATATTTCGATTAATTGAATTTATTAGTTTGTGTTGCCTGAAGTGTTTTTCTACGATTTGAGCGGTGTTAGTTATACGTGCATACATTAGAGCTCTTAATAGATGAGAGTCCTTTATATTATCTGTCTTTATTAGATAGAAAAAAAAAGTTTTGTAAAGAAGAGTACTATTTCTTAGACAAAAAGTTATTAATAAAACTATATTATGTTAATGGTAACATTTGTTTGTAGATCACTTTGGTGTTGCTTTACTATTTTTCGTCTAGTTGGACGAAGTCGATATTACGTAGATTAAATTTAGTTCTCCTTTGGCCCTTAATTCATTTTGAAAAAGCATGAAAACCATTGAAACTTCCCACCAAACACTGATTATTACTTCAGTTAAGCAAACTTCATCATCTGTTGAAGGAAGTGGATAAAGGAACACAGTCTGCAATATTTAAAAACTACTGGTGATATAAGAGCAACATCCAAGTCAGTGTATCGGACATATTACCATTACAAGGTACCACAGTTCCTGCCACAATTTAAAAATTCTATATACCGAATAGGCACGATAGGAAAAAAAATTTTAAGCAACAGTAGTGATATTTTTTTTTTCGTAATATAAAACACTTAGATCGCCATAGTATTATTTAAATATTCTGTATCGGTCTCAACGTGGAGGTCGGAGCTTGGTCATAATCCCAAAAAAAAAAGATACAGGCAACGCCAATTAGTACAAATCAGACGTATTTTGATGATCAAAAACAACGCTGGCATAAATAAGATGTGTGTAATTTAAATTTATAAGTCCTTTATGCAACAGACCTGTGGATATGATAAACATGTTATGATTATTATGGTGTATAATTCTAACATCATGAATCCTTATTCTCATATTTTAATCAAAATAATGGTGAGGAAATCCAATTGGGTTCATTTTAAAATTTAATTACTCAGAAATAGTGTAGCAAACGAAATAATAGTTTTGAAAAATTTTTCTATTTTTAGACCTCTTATAAAATTAAAGACTAATTTTCCTCAGTTTCAACTTTCCGATAAAAAATTCAAGCATACTTAGTTCTGGAATCATAAAGATCAGATTATGTTTCAAAATTTACTTGTATAAAGAAATTGAAACGTTCTGTGTAGTCTGGTCACTGTGCGAAGCCTGGCTTGGATGTATTATTTATCCTTATGCGAAATCCTTTTCAAGATTAAAGGAGTTTACTTTATCGATTTAGTTATTGGAGATGTCATATAATTTGAGCAATATCCAATTGCTCATATGTTTTTTTATGTCCGAACAGTGAAGATGATTATATTTTGATTCTTATTTTGAAGTTGTAAAATATATATAAAATCTTCTAATATGTGAAGCCAATTGCTGAAATCTCAACTTGAATAACCCTGCTCTATTCAGTAAGACTCGAATTTATTCTTATTTTAAATCGAGGTGTATAAATAGACCATTGAGCAACTGATGCTCAACTTGGATCCATGTGTATTACTTGTTGTGGACCATGCATGTCTGCCACTGAATATGCTCTTTATTAAGTCGAGTTCTTTGGCTTATAACGAACACTCTTAATACTAAATATCACTTGAAGAACTTAGCGTTAAATAATATAAATAAAATTAAAAGAAATATATTTTACTTATCGATGGCTTATTTTCATTTTGGTCCTTGGTTACAAAAGCCATAATTACTTACTTCACAAAATGTTTTCACTCTCCTTTACTGCACACTCCCTCTGTAGGCCAAATGCTTCCAATTTCAAGCACTTCATTGGTTTCTTCTCTGCCATTATTACTATCCTTTTTTGAGTTTTTTTCTGTTTGTACGCATTGATGTTCTTTAGTTGGCTTAATTAGTTTTCTAAAGTTGTTGTTAATGCTATTATCCTGGCTAAAGGCTATCCTTTCGTAGTCCTGTTGTTTTTGCTGTTTTTATGCTCTATTTTATGCGCTTTGGTTGGAGGCGTTGACAGAAACCAACTATTTTCAGTTGGTTTTAAGGCAATTATCGACAGTTTTTTGTTCTGTGTTTATAATGTTTTGCAGGCTTTATTGATAATTTTCTTAAAGGATATACAAACAGACTAATTCTCCAAGCACAGGTTTAATTTAAAAATTAAATTATAGGATATTGAATAAAGATATATATATATATATATATATATATATATATATATATATATATATATATATATATATATATATATATATATATATATATATATATATATGTATATAATATGTATATATATCCGTATTTGAATATATTTCTGTAAATTTCACTGTAGTCTCAAAATTACAATTATTTCACATTCTGGCAAGCATAAAATAACATTTTCCACATTTCACGGAAAACTTTTTTTCTGGTATTTAATTATGAAAATTGCTTTAAAAAATCAAACATAAATTCAAATTAGAAATATTTAGATAAGTTAAGTAAAACTTACTTTACAAAATATCCTTGAATTAAAAAAGTATGTTCACCACCAGTCACTCCCACTTGTGCCCTCTAATATGCACAAATATTTTGTAGCAGAACGACTCTTATTTATATGAAAGCTGAAACAAAACATTTGTCTAATACGCAGAAGTAAAAAGCATTAGATTTTAAGGCATCATCCATAAATAGAAAAAGGAAAAAATACATGAACAAAATTTACATTCAGAAATCGTTATTTAAGAAAAAAAAAATTACAAAAAAGTTGTTGCATGAAAAAATCATGCGGAAAAGTTATGGTTGGGGAATAAGAACGAAACTTTTCTAAAATAATTTTAGTTTTTGCAGAATTTAACTAAATACAAAATTAGTTTATTAGAAGAGAAGCTACATATTTGTGTAGGATTATTTGAGAATAAGGAAATTCCATTTATAGAAAATAAACTAAGCGGATATCTGAGAGAATAGTTGCAATGTGATTTTGCGATAAAGTTTTGATCGATTTATTTAGAGTTTTGGTGGAGATCTAACCTTTTAAAAATTAATTTCTGGAATGGGTGCGCTTGACTTCGTCTAATTTTTAAAAGCATTTTGGATCAAATTTTGAATGCAAAGTAAAAGGATAAATTGAAAAACTGTCATTAATTTTAGAATAGAAGAAAATCGGTACAAAGACAGGTATGTGGCAAAATATCCTTAATTCTAAAAGCTTAAGTTCAGCAGTTGCTAGGAAAATAGAATTTAAATTTGCAAATATTTCGTGAATAAAGGCTTTCACCTGTGCATGGTACTTCATTTCATTTAACTCGTATAATCTTATTTTCAAATATATATATTGTGGTACATTAACGACTGAAGCACAGCGCAAAGGTCTAAGCTTTGTTAAGATTGTGTCTAAAAGTTTTAATATTAGCTCTTACATATTGGGGCGAAAATTTATATAAAATTTATGGATTTGATTTTTTCCTTTCTTCGCATTCTCACAATGATTTTGGCTTAAATTAAGGATATATGGGAAGAAAGCATGTCCTTGCACTTATTGAGACGAAAATTTACCAAAATTTAAGCTTATTGTTTTATATTAATGTTATTAACTTCAAATTTTTCTTAATAGCAGCTACTTACATGTTTCATTTTTTTTGGGAGTACATCTAATTTGGTCGATTTGTTATATGGCTCTTTACATATTTCACATATGTAACGACGTTATCTTCCCCAATTTCATCCTGACATTTTTTATTTCCTTTGGGTCCCAACTCTCAGCTATATTTTCCAGTCTGATTTCAAGATAAGCTTTGGTGCAACGTTTGCACTTTTTCTTATAGTTTAATTTCATATCGCTTATTGTATATCTACGTATGAAATAATAATTACTAGTGCACACAAACCAAAAAAAATATGAAATTCACTGATCGTGGAACTCTGTAGTAATTTGTTATAAAATTTTGTTTCTATTCTGACATTTTTTTCTTCTTTATTGACAATTTGAAGTTAATACATTTTACTAGACACAATCCTTCGAAGCAAAGCTTGTCTGCAGGATTAATTGACATACATAATTAATATAGTATATTAAATTGTTTGCTTGAATTTAAGAATGACTAAATATATTTAATTGAATTTAAGAATAATTAAAGATATTTAATTCATATGTACAATAATTAAATAAATAAATACTTCATTGTGAATTTAAGAAATAATTTTCAATAATTTTTTTCCTTTTAAATTTATTATTAATTTGTAGCATCGTTATTGGTAATGTGTTAAATATATAGGGCAGTGTAACATATAGGGTGTTTTTTTGCATAGTTGTTTTTGAAACTTTCAACCTTAAATCGGCCTTCTATTCTTCTTCTTGTACTGTAGCAGTGGTCAATTTCCTTGAGGAATCTAGTGTCTTTGTAAAATTCAGTAGCTAAAGTTGTTTTGTATATATTTTGGACATTTAGAACGTTTAGTTCCTTATGCAAGAAATTGTTGTTGGCGCTGTTGTTGTTGTGAGCATATCTGATGGTGTTGATATCATTGTTGATGTTGTTGTTGATGTTGTAGGTATTGAGATCTATATTGTTGATAATGTTGTTGCTGTTTGTGAGAAGTATCTTAAGCAAACGATTTTGCGTCTCCTGTAGCTGTCTACAATGAGTTGCATATCCCCATGCTGATATTCCATATCTTATAGATATATGACTCAGCAATGGCGAAGTAAGCTTGACGGAGAACATCATATGTAGCGCAGTTGCTTAAATGGTAAAGCATGAAGGCAGACTGACGAAGTTTCTTTTGTAGATAATCAACATGTTTATTCCATTTGAAATGATTGTCGACGTATACACCTAAGTATTTATAAGTTTTCACCAGTTCTATTTGGGTATTGCAAGTTTCACATCTATTGTTGTTCCTATGTAGACAGTTTGTATCGTGAAATATTATATTTATACTTGTGTCGGGAATGTGTGGTGGTCTTATGTGCATGATTTTTGTTTTGTTTGGATTTATGACCAGTCCATTACACCATGACACCATTTTGCTACGATATTGAGTTGATTTTTCATTCTTTGTGTAGCATTTTGGATGTTCACGCTTAATACAATAATTGCTCTGTCGTCTGCATAGGCGAATGTTACACTATCGTTAAGTGAGTTGAGCATGCCATTTGAGTATAAAATCTGCAGAATAGGTCCAAGTTTTGACCCTTGTGGTACACAATATATAAAGATTTATAGTCAAAGCGATATTTGAAATAATTTTAATTATAATTTTAATTTGTTTTGCGCTGTTAAATTTATAAATAGTTTTATTTGTAAACACTGTTTATATGGATTTCTATTCACATATATTAAAAAAAGTAACAATAATTGTTATTTTAAAGCAACACTAAGTTTTATATATGAAAAAAAAGGCAATAAACTATCCGCACAGACATCCGTTCACAATGAAGATCCGAATGCACGATCGCATGCACTGACTATTAACTATTATAATAAAAATATATGTGTTCCCAGGCGAGCAGAAGTTAAGTTCTTATGCGACAGAATGTACGTGTTTATCATAATAATTAATAACTAATTTATTTGTAGTTTTAGTTCTTTTCAAAAATATATAAATATAAATTAATTGATCTATTAGAATTTTATTACTTATTATATTGTTTTTTATTAAAGTGGAAGCCAACTCATTAGTAAACTTAAGCCATCGTATTTAAAAAGAGATCAAACTTGTGTGTTTAAGCAAGAAATCTTAAATGTTGAATGGGAGTCACAAGAATAAAATTATAAAAGGCTTCAATGAATAAAATTTGTAAGTCCACAATGATTATAATTTTGTAGATCTCATATAACATTTGAGAGTTTTTATATAAACATGCGGAATTAAATGTCATACAAACATAATGATTGAAGTACATTGATGGGTTGGCGTTAGTATCAATGTAATCCAGACATATTGCCAGTTTAACCCACAATAAATAACAACTGTTTCATTTGCTTAGACGAAATGAATTACCACCCAAGTAATGGTATCTTTCAGATGGCATACAAAGTATTCGCACATTTCTAAGTTTGTGATTCTATATAAACAGGAACTTCCCTAATGTAGGCAAATCCTTGTGCTTCTATCTGATTTATGATTAGAGAAAATTTTACAAAAACAGTGTATAAACATTTGTAAATTAGTTTCGTATTTTTAATTATATTTTTACGTAGAATCTTTCTTAATTTAAAAAAAGTAGAAAAATGCACAAACAATAAATACAAAACGTAATATTTGCGATGTAATAAAGTCTTTGTAGCATAATTTCAATGTGTAAGTGATGGGAGCCAAAAAATCAGCACACGGTTTAAAGCTTCTAATACCAAAGCAATCTGATTGATTATTTAATGGCAATATAAAGAATTTTCAAAAAAATTATTCCTTCAATCACTGTGTCCTTGCAAGCCAGACAACAAACTCCAAAGCCAAATTATACTGCAACAAAAATGTAATTTATGGTTCTTAAACCACAAAGTTATTTAATTACTAAAGTGCAAGAATTATAAAAAAAGAAAATTTACAAACGATTCGAATATAAGTGAACTTTCATCGCATATATAAAATAATAAAATCATAGAATCAATCATTAGAAAGTATTGTTTGCAATTAATCTTCTTAATTTTTGATTTAATAGCATTTTGCTTACTTTTTTGTCATATTGATAAAAATTCTTTCTTTATTTCACGCTGTAATAAAGCATAATTTGTACTGAAAACCACACTTGAGCATGTCCTTAAATGCCCACAATTAAAAGCCTCACTATTTGGTTGTGCCTTTTTTTGAAATTATTTCCTCTTACTGCTTTTATCATTTCCTTAATAAATATATACATGCAAATGTATGCTTGTATACGTATATGCATTTAGGAGAAACAATTGTAGGAGTAGTAGTTGTATTAGTATTAGTACTAACAGATGACATCGTATACTCGTACTTTTGTGTAGTTATGTTAAACAGTTTGTGGCTTAATTACAATGACCAGTGTGAAAATTTGCTGACGCAGTTGACATAATTGAATGGAATAGGAGAGGGAAAAAAAATAATTGTAAAAGAAGAGAATATCAAAGTTGACCACAACCACAACCACAAGCCATAAACTGACTTCTACATGACACCTTCGCATAATTTTGATAAAGCTTTTTTATGCAGCTGCAAATAGTGCAACATAAAAAGTACTTTGTTGCTTTTCAAATTGTTTTCAGCTCCGTTTTTAAGTGCGGTTAGAAAGTTGCATGTGCAAAGGAAATTCAATTTAATGTATTAAATATATATATAGGATATATATGCGAGCAATAAAGGATTAGATTGTATACATTTGCAAGTAATGTCTTTAGTTAGTTTGTAATACCTTCCACCAGCTAGTGATTCATATAGACCTACTGCATTGGGTACAACTAGTAGCGTGATTTTCTTTAGTGGCCGCAACAACGAAAAAAAAGGACTGTCATTATAACCTAAATTCTATGGCTACTACAAAATACAAAAGCATACCAAAAGACATTTATTTTATGTGTGATACACTGAATCCTTTTGCAATCAAAGAATTTATCATTAAAAAACATTGGCGGTGATTTTTAATTAATTGGCAGTATTAATAATTTAAGAATAAATTAAAAATTAAATTAAATTTAAAATTCATGCTCTGGACCACAACGTCTCTCTAAGGAGCACTAGGATGAATTATCCTGCAATTCGGTTACAACATTTTGGACGTAATTAAATTTCAAGGATATTACTTTGATGTATCGTCGACTATTATATGTACATGTGTATGTATGAATATAATCAGGGAAATTTTTTTGGTAAAAATTGTATATGATATCAATTGATATCATTTTGAAAGCGGATTGTCGTTTTATGTTTTTGATTCGAGAGATATAAAAAAATTTGCACAAAATGGTACTGAATGCATAGTCCGAATTGGCATTTTACAACATATTTAAATTTATTTTCTAATATTTTGTCTTTAGAAACGTCGAAGTCGTTTAAGAAACCATCTCACAAATTAAATTACAAAAAATGCAAGAAAAAAAATATATATATATATTAGTACAAAAGTAGTGAAAATTAGTGTAATTTGCAATGATTTCAACCCCAGCTTGCCATTGCAAAAATTCTAGTTTCTTAAAATTATTCTCCGGATTTTAAGGAATTTTCAGTATAATAATGCACGAATATTTATTAGAAAATATTTGTTGAATTATGATTAATATAATTAAAAGTAACAAATTTTTTTTATGTTTGAAAATTGTAAGAAATTGAACAGTCTCAATTACTTTTTTTAGAACAAAATAACAATGTTAATTATTAATAAAAGAAAAATGCATTCCGTATATGAATTTTACAAAATAAACAAAATAAGTCTCTTCAAACTTAAAAATAGAATTGCACGGATTTGTAGAGATAATTTATAATTTTATTCCAAAATTTTTCATTATGACTTCATTAATGCCGAAATATTGTGCCTTGAGATAATGGAAAGGTTATTCACTGCATTTTGACTGGATCTAACTGGTGCACCGCTTCAGCTTGATATCATTTGATTCAAGTAAAGTGATTTAATTTTTCCTCGAGCGATTTAATTTATTACGAGGGTAGACCACTAAGTCTTTGAAGAAACGTATAAAAAATTTTGTTTTTTTCTATATTTCTACGAGTTTGCATTACCTACTTTATACATCACTTCTCCATTTTGAAAAGCCCTCCAAAAATTATGGTTTTCGTAAAATAAGATGCTTCTGATACAGTAATCAATTTCTCATTGGGTTCAAAACTATCTTTACTGGGAAATTTCTTATGATAATATGACAAAAAGGGGCTCTGGAAGGCAAGTATTTGATAATAGATTTACGAAATATTCCTTTATGAAGCGGGATTTCTTAATTTGAAACTAGCAACGTCCTTTTTTTATTCCAAAATAAATAGTGATTTATTTAGTAAACTACTATAAATTCATTTACTAGTCTCTGGAGTCACACCGCTGGTTCTTTAGGCATGTCATAAGGGTATATTCACTCAATCTTTTTCGATAAATTTTTATTCCAAACACTTATTATACTTTGTAAAAATCGTTACAAAGAATTTAAAAACTATAATAGAAGTCCTTGAGCAATCCATAATTTTTTTTCTTGCTTTAGCATCGGAATGGTTTTTTTTAAGTTCTTCTTCCTTACGTTTCCATATTATATTCCTAATATTAATTACATAATCAATGCATATGTTTTCGCCCACATCTGTAAACATGAATGGACTGTGTATAAGACTTTTTGATCCCAACATAATCTGCGTTGACTTTTCTTTGTTTTTTGAGATGTTTCGAGAATTTTCTTTACTTATTTTTGATTTTCTCAGAAATGTCGTACTTTAAGAAGAGGGATACAATTTATTTAAAAATTGTTCACAAATATAAAGAGTTCCATCGCTAAAAAGAAAGAATTGTGATAAAAAATATTTAGTTGTCATTTGCTAATTGATGTTTTCCAAAAACCTCTAGTTTCCCTTACAAATGTTTAATAGGATCAATTGATTTTCCTACATGAACAGACTTAGGGCAATATAAATACGTGTCTAAAATTTATATCAACCATTCAATTAATAACGAAAAATTAATTCTGTGTATGTGTATGATGATGTTGCAAAGAAAATCAATCACTGAGTTGCACACGTTCACGAAATGAATCATGTACATCCCCCTTTAAAAAGCACTTCTTCTTCAAAACATCTTCTTATCATAAAAAATACGCAACTTGTTATTCAAAAAATTACAATAATAAACAAAGATAAAAAATTCTTATTTTTATAAGTAAAATTTTTTTGCACTTAAAACACTTAGAAACCATTTGTCTTGGTGTTAATTTGATCTATATTTAATTTAAGTTTGTTTTTTTTTGCATTCATTTATATTCATTTGAATTCTTTTTCTATGTTTTAATTTCTGTAAAACCAGTAAATTATTGCATGACGGATTTATGATTTTCAAATACCCTTCATTTACAAACAAGCACTCCAATGATTTTTTCATTTAGTTTTCTGTTTTAAACATCATTTTGTATTTTTCATTTTGCAATTTCTTCTTTAAAACCCATCAACCATCTCAGAACAATGAATCGGTGTTTTTTTTTCAATGATGTTTTGTTAAACACTGCGTTGGAGGACTTTTTCTTTCCTTACTTTTTATTTTTACTTGTTTTGTTGTTGTAAGTTTTACATGGCTTGTTTTTTTTATTGTGTTCACTCCACAGGGTGCATTTAACAATATATCATTGAACTGTCAAAATTAAATCCCATGCAGAATTTTAAAGCCAAACCACATTCCATTACTGTTCGGATCAAGCGAAAATGACAAGGCAATGGTGCGGCAGGCATCCAAGCAAAAATATGTAGAACTGTGAAAGGATGTGTATGTAGAGGCCCAAGCAGGTCACTGGCTTATGAAGCATAAGCAAACCATTGAATGCTATTATTGTAAGCTGGTTACTAGGAGGAAAAAAAAACGAAGTTGTTCAATGAAATGTCATGGAAAGTGTTTTAAATATGGAGGCACTTGCAAAAATGGCAGAAGAGGCGAGTTGAAATAATAAAAGGAAATGCATCCGTATTCAATGCTTACAAAATGGAACAGAAAGGACAGGAAATGAAGCAATCATAAATTTAAATAGATACGGATATGAAAGAGAGTAACAAATGTTTAAAATATGAGTGCAGAAAACAACTAGAATGCTGATTTAATGACACCTTCATTTTTTGTTTGAAACGAAAATGAAAAAAAAGATTGGTGGACATTACACGGTAAGACATAAATAAATTCAGGCTAATACGAATATGTACTAGATAACAAAATGCAGATCAAATAAAGTGAATAGTAAAATTTTTTTATTAGGATCGTATATTTTCTCTTTATAAATTTTTGTTATAAATGGATTGATCAGAGGAGTAGGGAATTTAAATCACGATGCGCCCTTATTAATTTGTTTAAAATTGCTCTCTCAAGGATCTTAGGTAACGCAGGAGTCATTATGTTTAAACAAGATGAACAATTTTGAGTTTTGTGATGGACTGACAAAGTGCGGATCTCGTTGAACTGGATCACGCCAATAGAGTTGACTTTAATGCTTGTAAGGACCATTATTGTCTGCTTCATCTGTAATTATGAGTGATACAAATATTGAGGAATCAGAAGCTCTTAATTTTTTTCGCATAAAAATTATGAGTGAAGTCTATTGGATTCAGCACATTTTTCACATTTTTTTTAACACTGTGCTAGAATTATGTCACCTTATTTGATCTTCTTACTACTTATACTACCGGTATCTGACCCAAGATACCATGTAATGGCCAATGCCGTATAGCATATTTTAGAGGTAATTTATTGCTGATGGTAGTATAGTCAATTCTATTGACTCACTAGAGTATTGATGCAACGTGGGTATAATTTCACTGTCTTATGATTACCGCATTAGAATATGTTCCAATATATTAAGGGAATTTATTCCCAAACTCGACATTCTTTGCAAGGAATTGTTTCATCATTAACAGATCATCCACACCAGTGAATTTTATAACGTTTTGTATGGAAATTCATATATGGAATTAATTATCCGTAAAGATCTTCTCTATGAGTTCCAGGACGAAAAATTAAAATAAAATTTTTAATACTTCCTTTATCTCCTTTCACATAATTTTTTTAACAGTTTCAGTACACTGCACTACATGAGGTGTATTGTATTTTATTTTAATTATATTAAAATTATTTCTAAATTAAATGACAATACTATTCTTACAAACTGCAAAAAAAGATTTTGTCTTCAGTGTAAATCTCAAACAAAAAATATAAAAAATCTTTATATTACAATTCAACTTAAATCAATTAAAAAATTTATATATTTGCAGAGAAAATACTGAAGCTGTTCGAATCTAAATATTTCAATAATAAATATTCCACAATAAAATTTTAAGCCTTGCAATACTTTTGCCCTTTTTGTAGATTTCAATAAATTGTCTCTACCCTGAACTAAAGGGTTTTTTATTATATAAGTTGAGGCCACGGGCTGTATAACATTACACCACTCAACGTTGCTGTTTCATATTTATATACATATGTACATGTATCTGTGCTCTAAGCTGAGATTTGTGGTGTGACACAACTAGATTTTGTTTTACCCAGAACATCTCTAAAATAAGAAAACAGAAATGAAAAATCAAACATTTATATATAAATAATTCTTGCTGTCTTTCGCATTTCCATAACATGTGAGATGGCAAATTTATAAAAACAAATTATTAAAATCAAAATAGCTGTTAGTAATGTAAATGTGTTTTATAGAATTTATTTGGCCTTTGCTATATTAATAAAAATTAGTTTTATTTTCCAATAACTGAGACACGAAATAAACACTACAGCTTGGTAAAAAAATTATACATAAAAACTAATTTGAGTTGTTTTATTCTAATTTAATTTATTAAAAGGAGTAGTGAATGGATAATTGGTGTCCAATGGCGTTTGTGGAATAATAGGTCACATTTATTGCTCATACGCATCGGTTATAGTGATTAATTGTTTTGCTTAAAATACTAAGAGCTTTTATTATAACTTGGCGCTATTTAAAGTTAAGATTTTGTCGGACGGATATCTAGTTTTTTATTACAACAATTTTACTTTAACGCAAAAGGCGGCGACAAGCTAAAGGCAAGTTCATCCTACCTGCAATTTTTATCGTGAGTTTTAGCCGTTTGAAGTCGGCACACTTTTAAATTTTTCACTAAGCATTGACATTAAAACACTTCCTCAATTTTAACATGAACTAAATTAAATAAATAATTTGTATATTAATGGTTAGTTGTAATATCCAAATTTTATCAAACACCACTTTATGTCTTACTTTAACCATAGTTATCTTAACTTGTCGGGAGATTTGAAAGGAAGTGAAAAATGTAAAATTCAACCTCAATTCGGCTGTTTTTCGAGGTCCAACCTTCAATGATCATATGTATTTTTTTTATCTCGCCAGTTTATAGGTGACAATGGTGGTACTAATTTAAGTCGTAAACTTTGAAAGAATTGCAAAACATATTTTCGCACAAAATATAATTCGTAGAGAATTTTTCAATTATTACCGTAATTATAAGATGGTTATAAAAAACAGTGTGTCTTTTTGAAAAAAGCTTTTCAAAAGTTTGTTGTATTATATATTTATTTATTGATGATGTTATGAAACTAATTTATTAGTGTAATAATCTTGTATTACAAGTTCCTGGATAAAGTCAACAAAAAATTCACAAAACGTCGGGAAAATATGAAATAAATAACTTTTATAATTTATTGTCATAAAAACATATTACGCCTAATTAGCTAAAAAACAAGAAACTAACGTAATTACAAATAAGACCGTTTGCTTTTAGTTCAAAATTGAATTTTGTCTTGCATTAATATATATTGTAGTAAATTTTTTCAATCGCTAAGTCCATAATAAGCAGTTATAGTGGGATATATCATGTTTCTCATTACGCCTCTATATTATACTTTTTTTATTAAAGTCACATTGATATATTGATTTATGCTCTTTTTGCTTTTATACAATATAATTTACGGTTGTAAATTACTTCTTCACTACTTTTTATTGTTCTTGTTGCTGTAAGCATTTGGCTAAGCGCCTTGCCACAAGTTAGACCGTAAGTTCTAAAAAGTTAAAGTGTATCAATACTGACAGTTTTAAACAAAAGTTTTTCTTCGATGTCTTATAATCCTTTAAAGCTTTCAAAAGTGGCGTTGCAATGGTTGGAACTACGTGATGAGTTTGTGGTGATGATTCCATTGTAGCAATCTTGAGTTTCATTGTACGGCGCCATTAAAAGAAAACTGATGTAAGACCCATCGATTGCATAAGCATGAAAATATTTATCTGGCTCAGTAATATTCAGACTAAACAATGGCCTTACTGACAAAAATTCTGTGTACTATGATAGTTTATGTTTAAAATAACCTTCCTACTTGCAGTTTTTCAGCTTTAGCAATTCCCTTCCATATGAAAACTTTTGTTCAACTAAATGGCCAGTCTAACAACATGTCTTTTGGCAGTTTAAAGTTGTAGAAAATACGAAGGTAAGTTTCCGTTTGAAAAGAAATTCGGAAACTTATCACACTAGTCATTCTTATGCACACAAGTTCAACTATTTTTGCTGAGTATTTGTGTGCGTGTAAGTGTGACTTATTACATAAAATAAATAAATAGCACTTTGTATTTTTTCCCTCGTAACGTTGTAACCTCTTCATTTCCCACAACTCCTAATTAATTGTAATGTTTTTGTTCTGGCGCTTCTTCGCATTCCTTATGCGGAAGTAGATAAGAGTATCCTTTTTTGAAACATGGCAATGTTATACAAAATGGAACAATAATACTTTTGTATATGAATATACATATATATGTGTATGTAGTATACGTGAGACCGTAATACATTTATCTCTCTCAGGAGTCAAGCATACAACCACATTTTATGCTCTGCTTTATGTACCCAGTAATTTTAGTACTTAAACTACTTCCAGTGGTAGTTGCTGTAACCTTTATGGTAAATTTAATAGAATATTTTTGCATATATACATTTGTACGAGTGTATACTATGCACATTAGCTGACCAAAATGATTATTTATGACTGGTGGAGTCATATCGGTACTCATGCTTCTGGAATTCGAAATGTATTTGTATATTTACCGCAGTTATTTTTGTTATTTCTAATAGTTTTTGCTTTTAATATTTCATTGCAAAATCTTTTATTCACAAGGGAACATTATTAAATTTTCAGATATAATTAATATGAGCTGTTGGCTTCCGGCATTGCATATACTTCCTGAAATGAAAAATAAGAAAAATGAACTTGGTTTCAGTCTTTCAATTGCATACGAGAGTATTACGTTCCACTGAGGCATGATATTTCCATCACCCCTAATATATTAATATTATAGCAACATGATTTTATGGTGGCCTGAGTTGGGAGCTGACTAGACTTCTATATCAAAATCTTGAAAAACTCAGTATTGTATGCTTACGCACAAACGTATGACAACACTTGCTGCTCCATCTGTAATTATGGGTGATATAAATATTGAGGATTCAACAGCTCTTGATATTCTTGGCATGTTCGATGGACTGATAACATTTTTCATATCGCTAAAGAATCATTAAAGTGTCTCGTTTTATAAGACGGTGTAAGAGGTACCACACTTCTTCTTATCTTTTTACCATTCAACCGAAAATGGAATAAAATTCTCATGTATGGGCCGCTGCTTCATAATTTTTTTTTTTGAAGCTAGTGGATCGAGTGACTCACTAGAGCATAGTCGCAATGTGGTACGTGTTACGCTGTTTTATCGTTACTACAATAAAGTAAGGGAATATATTCACGAGACCGGATCATATTTGCCTACAACACGTTCATCATTGAGAGCCCATCCATTTGTGGTCAACATATCAGCGAAACGCACTATGCATTACAGAAACAATTGGTTCTTTGATCGAACGGCTCGCATGTGGAATGAGCTCCCTACAGTTATGTTTCTTGCCATACCTAACGTGGAGAGGTTCAAATCGAGTGGTTGAATATCCTATTTTCTTAGTTCCAACACAATGCACTGTATAAATAGGTGTCATTAACTGAGCACTGGTCCAATAAAAAAATATACTTAGATATATTAACTGGCCTTCGTAGGCTAGTAGGTAGTGTACTAGATTCGTAGTGCGAAGGTCGCAGGTTCGAATCCTGCCGCAGAACTCTGGCAGTTTGTGCTTGATAATTAAAGGGAGCTCACTACAAGCCTTCACTGGCTTAAGTGTATGTCATATGACATGGGCTATCACACCCATCCAATCAACCTAACCTAACCTAACCTAGATATATTAACAAGGAGTCAGTATAAAATAAGTTGGCCAAAGTCATGATTGGTCATTAATTGGTTATAAGCCAAGAGCTGCCAATAGGTAATTTAGATTCTTTAGATAAATTCCAGGAACCATCTAAGCTCTTAGTTTATGAGAAAAAGTGATTGGTGATTAGCCCTCAGCTGCAGTGTTTGAATCATGTGGTGAAAGCACTGATATGCAGACAAAGAAGGATGTATGTTATATTCACCTAGTAGTTGGTGGAGATGCTGTTGGTGTCATGCTGCTACAGTAAATGTTTTTATTGGCTGGTAGTAGCCTTGACGTTCGGCGCTTCCTTAGCCAACTTCAACTCTTAGGGAAGATTTTTCCCCCTGGAGCACGATTCTTAAATCTTCTTTTGATTTATAATTAAGTGTTTTATCTTCAGTTATTTGCACATTTTAGATAACCCGCAAGAACTTATACGTTTCATACCATAAAGCTCTTGAGTTCTAAAGGACTTCCTCTGAAAAGGTTGTAAGTGAGGAGTCTGCGGAAAAGTTTGTTGTTTAAAAGTGGGGGCATTAGTCAGCGCTAGTGGCTGTCTTTTGCATAGGCTGTGGATGCCACGTAAAAAAAAAAATGCCACGTGTGAGTTACCGTAAGGCCTCTGACGTATTCACAAGACACCGGTGGTTTGGGTCTGAAAAGCAGGTATCCGAGTTAATCCTACAACTCGGACCTATTTTTTTTTCCATCCTTAAGAACACTGATTGTTTCGCTTAACATTTAATATTGTTTCTTTCCTTATAGTTCTAGTTTAGTTTATTACAAAATTATTTTCTGGTAATTTTTATTTAAGTAAGGGCCTCCTGTTTCATTGCATATTCATAAGCTGAGATTTTTTCTCAGATTTATTGTTAATGTCCTTAAATTTTTTAAGCACAATACGCTACGTATTTTTTTTATAAAAACGTTGTTTTTTTACATTTTTAAATATAATCTGATGTAAAACAGCTGCTTCAAAAGAACTGTACAACGACATTTGCTGTCATCTGTGCTACCCCGTTTGCACTAATTGCCCTCTTGTGGGTGAGTAAAAAAGTTAAATGCAATAAATTGCATTAAAAATTAAACAATTTTGTTTAGGACAAAGTTCTTTTGCCAAAAAGCGAAACTTTTTTGGATTTAATGGAGTTTCGAAAATTTCATCTGAATATCAAAATTTCTCAGCTTATTTCTACTCAAATCTAGTTAAGTTCAGAATTACCGGCAGTTTTCAAATCGGCCGTTAGAGGAAATAATGTTGCCAGTTTTAATTTATGCACGTGTGCACCCGTACTAATGCTAAAACTGAATATAAGTTAGTTGGCACATGTAACTACGAGTAATTCGAAGACACCTTATTCTACTAGAAATGTATGATTAAAAAAACCTTCGTAGACTAGTAGGTAGTGTACTAGACTCGTAGTGTGAAGGTCCCAGGTTCGAATCCTGCGGCAGAACTCTGGCAGTTTGTGTCTGATAATTAAAAGGGAGCGCACAACAAGCCTTCACTGGCTTAAGTGTATGTCGTATGACATGGGCTATCACACCCCTCCAATCAACCTAACCTAACCTAGTTTTATTGCACAGATTCTTTATTTATAAGGGATGATTTGATGAATTGGCATAATACTTCACTTTTGTCAAGCTTTCAGTTTGAAACAAAAATTTTGATGTGATTAATGATTGCCCGTTTGCTATGCTTTTCGTAAATGTCGTATTAATCTTTCACCAATTTTGCGAAAAAAAGTCGAAAAGGATACATATGTATATTATTTTAACAAATATTAACTGCCAATGTTTTTCACTTGTCTGAAGAAACACCCAGGAGCTACGGCAAGAATCGAACCCGCAACCTTCTAGTACTACCATTCTAGTTCACAAACCATTAATCTCTGAGGGCCCTTTACACTTTTGTTTGTATGCTAGTATTGTTTCTATATATTTCAAATAAAGCTAATGCAAAATAAAACTTCTTAAAGTTATTAGGTATTACAAGGTGCTGATTCATCGTATAATAAACAGAAAAAAATATTATGTATACTAATATATTTAATATTCTACCAACATTTTGCATGACATGGCAAAAAGAAACTTTGAAAAAAATATAACTTTTACAAAAATTTACCTTAGAAATCTGTTAAACTTAGCAACGTAATGAAAACGTGCAAATATCATGACTTTCTGCTTGATTATTCAAATTTTTTCCAGTCATTTATGCATAATGATTGAACAAAAATAAGTAGAAATAATAAAACAAAAAAAAAATAAAACTTGCCAAAAATGGTTTAAATGGAAAGTTAAAAAAAACTGGTTTTTATGTGTGTGGAAAATTACCACATCTCTGACACAATATTACAATGATGCAATACAGTAACTAAGTTATTTAAAATGTTTCTACTCGTATATACTTTTTGACAATCCGCAAAAATGTTGGAAATCATATAGAACTTGTGTTGTTAAATTTAAAGGTTCACTCGTTTGATTTGTTGAACATGCAACATACCACCAGTAGCAACTATATCATCATCATCAACATCATCTACTTTCTACACATGTATGCTGTACTCAGTTGTAGTTGTTGTCATAACTTTTATTGTATAATTTCAGCATTTAAGCTGAGTTAGCATTGGAAACTTTAAGCAACATTCATTTTCATGTTCTACCTGTTCAACTAAAAATTAATATAAAAAGAAAATCCAGTGACAGAGAATGAAAGAGTATGATTGTACGTAAAAAGTTGAATGTTGGTAGGGAGAACTTGGTAATTCACGTAAAAGTTAACGCCACGTTTCACTCAAATAATTGCCAACGATTAGGCTTAAAGTTCTGCTATACATTGATTAAGGCTGCGCCCATAAGAATGTTGCAGCATGATACAAGACACAGAGATGCTGATGTAGTTGGCGTTGTATATTGGGACTCTTCAGAAGTTTTTCTTTTTTTTTTTTAATTGGTACTGGCTGTTGATTTTGCTGTTAGTTAAACATTTAACTTTTTAAAAACATACAGTCAAGTTATCATAAGTGTTGTTAATAGTTTTTCGATTAAGTTTTATGTTTTCTAAGTATTATTGTTGTTAGAAAATTTGTAATTAAAATAAATAGTACATTCGCACATAAGGTTTCTTTTATATTGCCTAAACTCAGGAAAAAGTTATGTTGGCTCAAAGAAATTTAATAACAAATGGTCATTCTCAATTCCCTTGGATATATCGGTGCCTAGTTTAAATATAAAATAGAAAATATCAGGCGACGTTATGCCGAATAAGTTTTTATTTTTGCGTAATGCATTTTCTGTTTTTGTTTTTGGTTCTGTACTTCGCAAGTGATCTCTCACACAAGCAGTTCATTATACTAGAAGTAAGAAATTAATTATCATCAAGGATCTTAGAGAGACTAGAGGAACAAAAGACTTTAATTCATATATTCAGTTTGATGGCGAAGAAAATTTTAAGTAGAATCAGTTTCGGTCGGCGTTTTTATATTATTTATTATATTTCTGTATTCTTTTGTTGATTTTTGGGTTTTTTTTTTAATTTGAAATTTCTCACAGGGATGTTGATTAAATGTATGCCTAAAAATATTTTTTTTCTAATTGATCTTACATGCAATAGGTTATTATAGAAAAAATCTTTGATTTTACTACACTACATGTTAGGACAACAGCGATAAGCGGTGTATTTGTTAAGCCCTTGTTTGTGGAATACTATGACTATGTATACCATCTTCTATCGAATGTACATACTATACCATTTTATTACAATAGCAAGTCCTACCAGAAGCTATAATTAATTTAGGGCAAGATAAAAACCATAGATCTGTTTTTTAATTTCCGCTCGGTCGCATTGTCTGTCCGTTTTATCTTGGGCGCTCCCGAAACAGAAATATCAAATGCAGTACTCCATAGGATGGATGTAGTGGTAGTTTTTTTTAATATGTTTCAATAACAAAACTTTTAAGAAATTTAATTTACACTAGAAATGTGCCTTCAATTTGGAGGCGTTTCTGTTTTAAAATTATTGACTGTGTTCTCAATTCAATACATCTATTTCTGTTTTTACGCAGTTTTTTCTTACTCTAATTTGAATTTGAAAAATTTAGTGACACAATTTTTTAATATGTTGTATAAATATGAATATTTGTTATTCGAGAGTATTAACTTTTTTGGCAACTTAGGGAAATTAAGGAACTATGAAATATATGTTTTTAAGAGAATTTAAATTATAATCCGTGCTATATAATTATATTGTTGCTTACATAGTTTCTGCACCATTATCGAATTTGTAGAATGAATTTAAACTTAAAATTCTTACTGATGTATGTGACATCCTAGTTCTCCATAGGGGATGCACATATAACCAGGAATTGATTTTAATTTAGTTTAATTTAGTTTTTAAATTAGTTTATATTTTGACAGTTTTTCTTTAGTAAAATGAATTGATTTTTTATAGATTGTTTTTTCTTTTATTATTGTGCCTTAATCTTCTGTAATACACTGTGTATAATTTTTTAAGTCGTGGCATATACGGACACCACTACGTGATAAAAGACTAAAAAAAAAGACTCGTGTTTCCCAATTTTTCCCAAAGTCATGCACCTTTTTTATGGGCCGCCAAAGATTTGGGGCCTCGGTATCATTTTCGCAAAAAAATTGATCATTTTATCGGGCTCATATCTTGCAAACCGTTCCGAATTTCGATTTACTCTCTGAGGCAAACTTGTAGCTCTTGTCATAAAGAACAAAAATTGCGAACATATAAAATCAAAAAAACTTCACCTTCCAGATAAAAATCGCAAAAAACTTAAAAAAATTCGATTTTTTGTACCTTTTTCTTTTATTCAGGTCCATAGGTAGCAAACCGTTCAAAATTCAAGGAAACAATCAACTACAAAAATTTACCTAAGATCTCAATAAACAAATTTCTACAACATATAAACTTACTGGGAATAATTCTGAACACCGTTTAGATACCGCGTCACTTTTTTCACTTTTGCGGCTACCTAAGCGCTACCTGTTGCACTGTGATATCCACCTATTAGCGTGCAATGCAAGAAGTGTATGAAAACGTGCATACATGAATTTTTTTATTTTTCGTTGATATGCCAATTGTAGAAATAATCTTATCTTTACATTATTACTGTCTATGTTTTCGTAGTTTTCTTCCACAAACTCTTTTAGAAGCATATGTAGCGGGGAAAAACAGTACAAGATGAGTATGAAATTGCTTCTTAACATACTATTGAAAAGTTTTCAATATTTGTCCACTTTATTTGATTTTTTTGTAATTAGTTTTCCTCTGTTACTAATAAAAGCATTAGTCTTACTATTAGTATTACTATAGTAACTACTGAAATTAATACAATTTCTACTACTTCTGCTATTACAAGAACAAAACATCAAAGTTGCTACTACTACTACTGCTACTACTACTCTTATTGCTGTAATTAATAATACTACAATAATACTACTACTCTTGATACTTTTAATACTACTATTGTAATTACTATGACTTACTACCACTACCATAAAGACAACAGCAGCAGCAACAACAACAAATACCAAATCGTTAGCTACTCCTACTGAAACTTCAACAACAATGACAATAGCAAAATGTATAACCTTAGTATCCTTTTAAGATCAAGTATATTTAAAACTAGCAAAAGCTTTCGAAATACAGCTTTTAACCTAATAATAATTATTCTATTTTTGAAAAAAGACTAAATCATAAAAAATAAAGCTGAACAAAAAACTTTTATTCCGAGTACGAGATTATGTTTTCACTACAGTAGGATTATGTGGACTTTTCTTACATCCTTTTGCAAAAGAAAGCAATTAAATTTTTAAAAAAATATGCTCACCTTAGTTTTATGTACATTGGCTTAGCAGCTGCTAATAAATTTAAAATTATTAAATTAAAGTTTTATAAGTTAATATAAATATTCGTAAAAAAAAGATCATTACTACTTTAATACTAATTTTAATACTTCTACTGCTACTACTACTACAACTACTAATATTACTTCTATTGTTTCTATTTCTTTATAAACATATAAACATATAATATACATATATAATTTCTTATTGATTGATATATAATAAATGGCTGTCAACTATTGGTTACAAATGATTATTTTATGCTGCTATATATCACATATAATTGATCTATAGCACAAAAATTAAAATTAAAATGGTTTCAAGACGCCAACACATACCATAGTATAACACTAAGCACGTTACCGCTCGACGCAAAAGGAAAATAGAAAAATTCGCCTCTAGTCATAAATTCTTCTTCCGTAATAACTTGTCTTACAGTACAAAATGAATAAGTTAAAAGAAAAAGAAAATGTTGTGATATCACCGATGCTCATAAATTAATTGGGCCTTATAAGCATTTGTGTAGAATAACAAATTAATTCTTGAACACCTTAAAATTGTTACAGTAGAATGAAACTTTATAAATTGGTAGCAAAATAAGTCATTGTATTGATTGAGTTAAGAAGGGGAAAAGTATAAAAATAATTTGTGGCCTTTTGTAGCTTCAAGGTTATTAATTATATTTATCACTTGTATTTGAACTTATCGTTGAAAGTTAAAAAAAAAAAAATTATATAAGAAAAACTAAGGGAACACGCACACAACTAAAGTTCTTGTTAGTTGATATAAATGTATCCACCATACTTTCAATATTTCTAAACAAAAACTTATTACTGGTAATCAGAAATTCTAGCTGTAGAGTCAAATAATTAATGAAAGTCACCTTTCCAAAAACAATCATGCATAAATCTCTTTTAAAATAGATTAAAGCACAAACCACTTCCCATATACAAAAGCATGACAATGAAAAGAATACACAAAAGGTATGGCCAAAAATTTAAGGACTTATTGTATGGCACATGAATAAAAAAAAATGGAAGAAAAAACAACAAGCATAAATCTTTATTGCCAAATAAATAATGTTTGTTTTTCTCTACTTTTGCACACAGGCAGGATGTGCCGGTATCATAAGTAACAGAATAAATAGTAAGAAGCTGCAGCAATACGTGTGGCAATACGTATTCATTTTTATGGCATAACTTTTTTGTTCTTTCAATAAGCGTAAAGAAGTTTTTTCAACACTCTGCTCACTACAGTTCATGTAAAAATATAACGTTCTCAATAAAGTTTTGGGTCGTTATTGTTATTATTATTATTATTATTATTATATTGTAATAATACTATATGGTTAAATTTTTTTAAAGTAAATTTTTGCCAACTGGCCTTCATAGACTTTTAGGTAGTGTACCAGACTCGTAGTGCGAAGGTCGCAGGTTGGAATCCTGCCGCAGAACTCGGGCAGTTTGTGCTTGATAATTAAAGAGAGCGCACAACAAGCCTTCACTGGCTTAAGTGTATGTCGTATGACAGGGGCTATCACACCCCTCCAATCAACCCAACCTTACCTAACCTAAATTTTTGCCATATTATTAATGCTCTTGAAATATATGTTAAATTTTCTAAATATAATACCCGACCATTATCGAAATATCAGATAAAAAATTTTTCCTTAAAGCACCTTATGCTTATATTATTTTTACGTTTATACAAGTTTTATAAACTTCTGGATTTTATATCGGTTCATTGTGAATTATATTAATTACAAATGAAACATAATTTAAGGTTACCACTACTTCGTCACTGACCGAGAATATAAAATTTTTGTTTATAACTAAAAAATATTTGGTATTCCGAATTTTCTTTATTGCTGTTGCCATATTTATGGGTATTTGCTCATTTCTTACATACATTTTCTCTAAATGTTAAAGAAAAAACAAATGCATATATAGTGCTTTCTTTTTGTTTTGTTTTATACAACATTCATAAATCTTCAACTTTGTATGGTGTAAGATTACAAAAAAAAAAAAAAAATATTATAAATAAAAAAATAATAAACAACATGACAATATTTCCTTCTAATCTATTGAAAATGATATTCTAAATCTTCAGGAAAAGTTTACAGTGGTGGAAGGGTGCACATATATTATATATAATATACATGATTATATTGTAATAAATTTTCCTGTGACTGATTTTACTTAAAATGGGGCTAGACATTGCAATTGGAGTTAGTTAAAAAATTAACTATTTCGATGTTAGTTCAGTGGCCAGAGATAATATCCTGATTACATACTTACATACACAAAATATAATTAAAAAAACACAATGGCGATAGCAATTGCGTACATGAATGAATTTTTAGTGCAACAACTTCACAAATAAGGATATAATCGTGTATCCTCGATGGAAAATAATGGAAATGAAGTTGGAAAATGTACTTGTATAGCAAATTCCCAGCAAACATATTTCACTAAAAAAGTCACTGAAAAGTAACAACAATACAATCACAATCCAAAAATAATCTTCTAAGAAACATCTGACAGCAAACTGTTTTTCAATTATGAAATGCTTGAATATTATTTGAACTTTACATGCAAGAAATCTATTAATCTACCATAGCGAAATACTGAAACCACATGCTCTTTAAAGACATTAATATTTTTATTTATTTTGGCATCTCAAAGGACACCGAGTTTTCCCCAAGGGAATCTGTTCAGAGGCCAAATTTTTATAAAAAGTCCTCGATTAGGAAATAGTACAATAGAGAATTGTGGAATTAAGTTAGAAGCCTGCAACACTACGGAAAAGAATTTTAACCACCTTTTTTGCTTTTGGAATTCTTAGTGCATGATATAATTTTCCTTTTCGTTGTACTCCTAAGGTTATAGTACTCTTCCGAAATATTCTATAGTTACGCTAATGGATAATTTAAATTAAAAATTATTCAATTGGATTACTCCAACATATTTGCATTAGCAATTTTACACTTGCATTTTTATATAAAAAAGGACACATGTAACTGTACATAAACATATACATTTGGGTCTGTGTGTGTGCTTATAACAGAGATATAAGCCTTAGATAAATTTAATTAGAAAGTACGTTGAAATTTTAGAATTTTTTTTAAATGAGTAATGAACAGTAACAGTGGTTTCTGCCTTGAAAGAAATGAAATAAGAGTACATTTATCAACTAGTAGACTTCTTATTAATATCCAAAATTTCATTTTGTTTTGTAATATAAGTAAAGCACTTATGCAAATCTGTTTAAAAAATCGCTTCAACGAACAACAATCCAAATATAATATTAGGCTCCATGAAATATGCATTCTATACCATCATAAACTTAAAAAAAAAAAAAAAAATAACGAAAATGATACTAAGGATTTCGCAGGACTATAATCTTACTTGTAATAAGATAGCCAAACATCTATTATATTTGTTGTCAGCGGTAACGTTAATTTAGAGGGCTACGTTTGGCCCAGGTTCATGACTACCTCATATATTCCTACAAATTTTAAAGATAATGTTACGCGAGAACCACCTACAAATATTCATAAGGATGAACCAATCAAAAACTGATACTTTACTCAGTCAATATGGCGTCTATAGGAAGTAAACGCCTAGATGTTTAATAGGGTTCTTTTTTTTTCTTAAAAAGTTTTCATTTTGTCGATGGACTTATAAATACACAGAGTTATTGCTCCAATCGAAAAAAATTTAACTCCTTGATAGGTGATCGTTCTTTCTCAATAAATTTGCGCTTATTAAAAGGCAATAAATTTATATATGAACTGGAGCTCAAATCTGTACCATTAAAGGATAAAGTTTTCTCGTCGCCACCCTAGTAATCTTTATCGGAGTCAATGAGTTGGATAGATTTTGTTCAAGCATCATTGAAACTAAAATTTACTGGAAGATGATAACGGGTCTTTAGTCAAGATTGTTTTAATTATAAACGAAGTTCGTACGATCTGTGCCTGTTGCATTAACTTGTGGTCAAATTTACTTTTTCTGTGTTCTCTATTCATAAAACACATTAAAAATTAATGAACATCATTCTCTAATGAAGTCTAATAAAATTTGCGATCGAGCGCAAAAAGAAAAATCATTTTCTTTTGATTAGTAATATATGCAGATCAACTAAGGGACACTCACCAATTTAGCAATAAATTCCACAAGTGCAAGAAATATTACATTTTTTTTAAAGAAAAATAATATATAAAGAGAATAGTGGTACGAACTGTGTTGGTCGTGATTTTTTCTATCTCCTTCCTGCTACATCCACCATTTGTAAGATTTGTATGTTCCGGTATGAGTTGCATTCTGCAGTGTTCTATAATAAGAGCGTCCAAAAAGCGGGGGATTTGTATCTACTTGCCTTTCGTGCTTACATAAGACTACTTTTGGTGGTATGGCCATCATATCTGCCACCACAGTTGCTATTAGTTACCAATTAACTTTGTCATTTTCCTAGCATGTTTCGGTGTAATTGGGATTTGATATATTATAACTCATATCTAAACATTCGCTCTGATGTCAATATATATATACTATATGGCGTCGAATTTAAATGAAAGAAAATGAAGAATGTTGCCAATTGTTTTTCACTTGAGCACGACTTACAAATGCTTGGACTTTGGCCTTGGATAAGTGAACAACTTTTTCTTTTAACAGATGTTTACTAATAATAAACTAACATTTAATTTATAAACTTTAATTTTATTTGTTGCCAATAATGTGAGTAAATTAAGCAGAGAGTTTTGTCTAGCAGTAAACGAATAATTTATTTTTTATGCGATGTTTCTTACAAATGGTGCATTTTTACAAACAGCACGTATTTTACTTAGACAGTTTTCCTCTTAAGGGGATTTTCTTTGAAATTAATTAAAAACCATTGATAAAAACTATTGTTTCTAGTCAGCGTCTGAGTAGAGTCTCTGAATTCCTTTTATAGCAGCACGTCGTATATTTTTGTTTCGAATATATGACAAATTTCTAGTAAAATGATTAAGACAAAGTTTTGAGATCCTCAGTGAAAAAGCTCACACGAACTGATTAATGGCGATATTCTAGGTAACGTACTCGTTTAGTTCCTATACAACTATTAACAAATAAGACTGAATTATATGTTTCATGAAACCATGAAAATTTAAACAAATTTTAAATTTTTTTGCTTCACCGTCTTTTTAAATATATGTAAGAGTGTGTTTAGTTGCAGTGAATTTTCAACCAAAGTGAATTTTCAGAGCAACATTACACAATACTAATTGAAAAAGTAAATTACACTCGTAAAATTTGAAATTTAGCGTGGCTGCTAATGTTTGTGCACATACACCAACACACATATGCATCTGATATAAACATACTGTCAACACATGCAGACATTGCTATTTATACAAATAAAATACGTGTATAATTATATGCTTTCATTTCTATGCAATTGGCAAAGGACCAATTGTGCTGTTCCCATACACATCATTCCCATTGCAAATTGCATCAAAACTACTGTTTTATAAGAGAAGTATTCAATTTGAAAAGCATTTGCTTCTACTCCTGTTCGCACTAATGTTGGAAGCATGACTGCGTTTATAATTTGGAAATTGGATTTTTTCTAATTGAATTTAAAATCTACAAAATAGGAAATAATATTCCTTTAAAGGATATTTCCAAATAACCATGATGTTTAACGGCTAAAATGCAATTACTCGCAGTTGGTTTTTATATCACTTCAAATTGTTTTATTGTGCGTTTGCTTCTTGCAGTGTTTTGGTAAAATTTTGTTCTAGCGACCATTTCCTTTACAAGTTTTAAAACTTACGTTATATTGCTTATATAATATATATTATATATTCAATATTGTAAAAAAATTTAAAATTTTATTTTGGAGTCGAGAAAATTTGCAGTTATTCAATATTAAATGCAAAACTCTTTTCATATTAAATTTTTTACATTGCTATTAATGACTATTAAGGTAAAGGAAATCTAGTTACCGTGTTGTAACAATTTATTCGTTGAATAAAATTTATTTATTTTTATAAAAATATATAAAAATCGATTATTGAAAAACATATACGTACATATATAAAAATATATAAACATTATTTTCTTCAACCAAAAATGATCAAATAACTTTCACATACAAAAAACCAAATAGTGACTAATTTTGAAGTGATTTTAAATGATCCCAATTTGCAGTATTTCCGGGCAATAATCTCAACATTTGCATGCCTTGTTTTAAGGTCTTTTTTACTGGGATAGTAGAATTTTAGCAAATGTTTAAAAAAAAAACTATTTTATATAGCCATTTTGTGTAACGTAGGACTTTTATCAAGGTACACAAAAAATTGTTAACACATATTAAAAAAAATATATATATTTTTTACATCATAGTCGTGATAGAAGATAACTTATCGGAGTTGATGTTTACATCTTTTGTGATTAAATTTTTCTATCTTATTTGGTCTATTTACATAAAAAGTTTTGGGATCATATAATTATAATAAGACATCATTGTTGAGAAAAACATGTGACTAGAATCTCCTCAATGTTATAAAGATGAATTTGAAGTATATCGCAGTTTAAACTTTACTTATACCCAGCCATAATATATTAACAGGCATTTACCTGCAATATTTTACAAACTTTGTTCCATTTTTGCCTAATTTCATTTTTAGATGTGAATTTAAGAGGAAGGAAGCTATGGCGAATATAAGAAAAAATTACTAAACTCAAATAAAATTGTTGCTGAATTGTTGTGCTGGCGCAACTAAAATTTTATCTGCATAATTTTAGGCGCTGTAATTTCATACGATCATATATCATACAATTTTTACTGGTTCGGCTTGCATTCAATGAAAAGCAGACATATACTCAGCTAACCGAGCAACAAACAATAAATACAGATAAATACATTTACTCGTATTTTAAAAATCCTAAATATTGTGTCCGAATTTAATTTTAAAAAAATCATACCTCCCATTTTTATAAATGTTGAATTGTTTCCTGCAGTTTGTTAGAAAAATTAATTTTTGAAAGTCAAAAGTAATGTTTGCTACTCAGAGTAAAATAAGAAAGCCAGAGAACAATGTATTTTCGAATTTAATCTTCATTTAATTAAGCTTAATATTTTATTTTTATAATAAACACAACTCAACTCAAAACTGATTTAAAGCTTTTATTTGAACCTAAATAAATTTTGTTTCGGAGAACACTTAAACTCCTTAAAACTCATCTATTTTTTTCCTTGCTGTATACGTGAGTCTATCACGGCCATATGTTGAAGCTGTTATTCAAATTGCCAAGGAAAGCAAATCCTCTATTTCATAAATACGATTAATAATTTTCTCAATTTGCTTCAATGTTTACATGCAACACATAAGCGAAAAGCAATAAATTCAAAATCTTTTATAAAAGGCTTATGCTAAATAGCAACAGTAAAAAATATGGAATAGAATGTATTTAGTAGAAGGCATGAAATGAAATTATAATAGAAAAACAATGGAAGGCATGAATAAAAAACAATAACGACCATTTATGCTATTATTGCTGTTATCATATGATGGCCAATAAAATTACGTACTAAAGAAAAAAATGGAAGTGAAAGTGTGCATGTAGACACAAAACGTGCAGTCGATTATCCTAAAAAGGACACACACATATAAGACAACTGAGTTAATGGAAATATTACGAATACAGCTACAAAAATTAATTCATTAAATAAACACATTATATCCAACCTAATTTTTAATATTTAATTTGCATAATTTTAATAAAATTATTTTAATATCTATAAACTTTTATCAGGATAGCGATAAGTTTAACATAATTATTTTTCATGGATATGACTGCGACAGTATTTACGATAATCCTTCGAGGTCCGCTGTTATATTTCCAATAATTCATGAATAAGCTTCCAAACAATAAGGGATCTACTGTCATCGAGAGTTTTTTTTTACAAAGAGAATGTAAATCATGAGCATGATTTTATTAGAACTATTAACAAATAATGTACATACTCGTATAAAGTCATTTATAGTAAATTAAATACTTTTCTATGCATTAATTCATCAAAAAACACTTTCAGTTAAAATTTTTACGTATTAATTGTAAAATAAGACTACTTTAATGCATTTTGTTTTTGTTATAACATACAAAATATTGAACTGAAATAACAATACATATTAAACCGAAAATTTTATTTTTCTTTATCTAGTGGGAGTCCTGAATTTGACAATTCAAATTGTCAATTCCTTATTAACGAAGATATAAGAAGCCAACTACAGGACTAGCATAACGCTGCTTTATATGATAAGAAATTAAATTTCCTAGCTCCATGCGGTAGTAAAGCATCCTGATAACCACTTAAAAAAATTTATATCCTTGATATCCAGCTGTTTAGGCGGGATATTGCAACAGCAGTCTGCCTATACAAATCGCACCTTCCTCTAGGATATTATGGCAATAAATAGTTGGTCGTATTCTTCTCCTAGTCTTAGCTTTGAAGCTCCTGCAGAAGTCCGTGAAAAATTAACTATTTTAATAACACATGTCTTGTTAAAATCGCTAAATATATGTCTAATGAATATATAAATAAATCATTCCAACAAATGATTTGAATTAATAAATAAATGATAGATTAAGCGACTTAAATGAATAGATAAGTGAGATAGACGCATCAAGAAATGTTGTCTAAAATTAATGTCTCCAAAGGACGAATGAGGAATTTTAGCGAATGATATGATTAAATGATTTTCGGTTCTAGCGAATTATTCCAATTAACGATGCGAATGAATAGTTCAATTGAATGAACAAATGGTTCAAATGATTGTTATGGCCAGTACTCGCAACTTAAGATATTGTGGTCATCATTTTGATTTGTTTCGTTACATTTGTGATGATAATATATTGCAAAATAACAAAAAAAAAATCGTGCACAGTCTCCTTGGGCCTTGCTTACTTTAGCTTTGAAATTTTTGATATTTTTGTAAGAATTAATGAAATTGAATTAAGTTCTAGGCGCAGTAACAAGTTCGTGCCACTATTTGCATGTGGTAGACTTTGGATGGAAATAAATTCGTTGGGTTACCTTAGGAATATTCTAAATGAAATTAAAAGTTGTGCAAAGATTTTTATAAAACTTAACTTCATGTTTTTCTATGTAATTGTAAAACAGTAATATCGTGTGCCTGAATATTGTTGCGTTTTCCATCATTTTTTTCGCAATCACACTTTTCTATGTAAAACTAATATAAGCACGACTTAAAGGTTACTTTGTTGCCAAGATTTGGATTTTTTAATTAATTAAATATAACAAATAATTTTTTATTTGTAGTCATAAATGGCATGCAAATCCTTAGTTTTGAAAATAATGGTATACCTAGAAAATTACAGCTGATTAAAAAAAAATTAAAATTTACAGGCTTAGGCCTAGTTGGTACGAAATTAGGCGGCAGCAATAAAATCTTGCGATTTAGTCGGTCTGTGTAATAATTTCATAATATGCTTATATATTTACATATCTTCTTAGCGTGTTATTAAATTATATTAAAAAAAGGTTTTATTTCTCATAGAGTAAGAAATCATTACAATCATGTAGATATAAATCAATATTTTATGCATCTAAAGTATTAAGATGATTACTTTATTTAAAAGACTTGAGATTTCTCAAATATATTATTACACCTTTCTAACGCTCTCAAAAAACACATGTATATATGAAGAGTATAAAGTAATTTGATTGTTTTTATGTAAACATATCTCTTCAGTTGTTTTGCGTTTTGCCAAATAAACAGACATGTTTGTTCAAGAGGCTGCTACATACATATGAATATATCACTGCAAAATACAAACATTATTAATCTTCTCGAAGACATATAAAATCCTTGAAGGCTTATACTCGTACAGCCTAGTAAAATACAAACGTTTAAATAGATATTTAAATCTTCTGGAAAACTTTAGCGCACGCTTTCATGAATACCCCCCTCTGCATGTTGAGCGTTAGAAAAATAAATAATTCCAAATGGGAGTTTCATGCAGAGGCGTGGAAATGCTATTCAATGAGTAACATTGTTAGTACAGGACTTGCTACTAGATTTAAGAAAAAAATCACTCAATTCTTTTTCCACGTGGTGGGTGAGTGAACTGTTTGCTTATCCTGGAAAAATGTGTAGCTACGCTAGTGATGTTGTGTCATTTTCATATGCAAATTGAAACAAGTGTTTAAACAATATTATCATCATCGTTATAAAATATATGTATGTATGTTTGTGATAGATGTGGAGAATAAGTTGGTAATGGAAGATCCGACATACTTATATATAATGATAAAATAACATAAATACTACCTGGCTTTAAGATCATGATGTACAATTCACTCATAAAATTAGTTGGATGAATATAGTTTTTGGTTAATATACGGCAAATGTAACACCTGCTGTACCTGAAAGGCCCCCCGGGGGGCACGGTTAATACATCTTATCTTGGGGGCTTGGTGTTGTGCTTCCTGGGGTATAGGGTTATCAGGTTTCCGGACCTAGGCCTTTTTGCTGATAACCCCTAAAAACTTGTATGTTTCTACCCAATCCCTGAATCAACAGGGCAACGGGCGCGCATGCAAGTAAATTAAAGGTGAAAGTGGGTTCGCTCGCTCGTCCGGTAAGTGGGTAATATGGTCTTTCCAGACCTTGACCTTTGGCCAATTACCCCTTGAACTTAATATGTTACTACCTAATCCCTGGACATAACAGGGCAACGGGCGTGCATATAAGATATTTAAGGAAGTAGCTCTGCCTATGCTTGTCTGGGTAGAGGTGCTACCGATACCTCAGGTTTGCATGAGACCTAAAATCAGAAGTGTTTTTAACACGCGGCTGACCAGAGTCCCATCTGGTGCCACGGGAACCAGTAGCCCCTAGGACGTGTCCTAGACTGGTTATTGGTGAGGCCTCTTCGGGGATCACGTGGTGGCTGTGGTTAAAACCCAAAGATAAGCGGGAAGAGTTATGGGTCAGATGAGTGTGTCTGCAAAAGGTGCTAGTGACCGATTGTAGATGCTCTCTTCAGGCCATATATCTCTAGGTGTTGTTGCTATTCGACAAAGCTACCCTGATATTTTGCGGTTGGCGAAGCCTCAGGTAAGATGGGGGCACTATTTTGCTGCCGGGCCATTGGGGTAGTAGAAGGTTAGATAGCTCCAACACTCTAGCAGGGTGTCTGTACATGGTTCTGCAGCCTGTACAGAATTAGCTAACATGTTCGTCCCTATTAGGGGCACATGTTGTTGCCTCAACCCAGTATGTGCCTCTGGAAGGGACGACGGGACGGTGGTGAACGACGTAAAACCTTTGACATATTTGTACCTGTAAGGCAAAATCAAGCAAAACATTTTTTCGTACTAAGTTTGTAGTAACTTTTTTTTAAAATCCAGTAAGTCGTGCTCTAGGAAATAATATTTTTCTTAATTATGGCAAAGTTCTAATCAATTTGTTTCACTAAAATACCAATTTCTTGTTTTTATAACATCAATCCTTCAAGTTTAATAAACTTTTAATTAAAGTCAGTGCATTTTTTGTTTGTTTTGTAGGATATCGCGAAACAGTTTTACAATCAGTTTCAAAAAATTTTAATAAAGTAGGATTTAAGTGCTTATATTTTTCATACTATTACTTAAGCTTAACGCATGTCCCTTTTTAGTGTAATATCAATTTTTACTTTCAGAATGCTATGAGTGTCTGCCACTGACTTTTGGTCTAAGGATTTATAATTGCAGTCATCAAACTCGTTTTTCGCTGGACTAAACAGTGGCATTCCCATTTTAGAAATTGAAGACGGCACAATTAAATTAGATGTTTGCCTCGATTAATAATGCATCCGGTTCCGAAACAGCCTGAGCACAAGTTTTTCCTTTGCCATCATTAAATTTTAATAACACTTTAAGTAAAAACACCAGCGAATCTATTCCATAGACCGTAAATATACAGCTCAAATTTCATACCAAGTGATTTAGTTTTTTGATGAAAGAAAGAATGAGCCGATATTTACTGACACATATTTTAATCTATTATCAAAAGATATCATTATTTAATATATCTACTATTTTTACTCTTGTAAATTTATTATAATTTAAATCATCAAAGTCAGTGTTTTCCTATAGAAACGGTCAGAAATCGGATATCTTAGACCATGACTTTTTGGTGACATTAATTTGTATAATCGGTAGGATACCCTACATATGTGAATAATGATAAGGCAAAACTTTTTATTGCTTCTACTTTGTGAGTACAGAGTGATCCTTATCAATTACACTTCAAGTCAACTCAAAAACATCCACTTGATGGTGCCTGGGCGATGTTCTTGACACCCTTCAAACATCGGCGAATTGCGAGAAGCGTCTGTTCTTCTAGTTGGGGCGGCTGCAAGCGGACGTCTATTTTTATACTAAACAGTTTGCTATATAAATGTGCTTTACATTCAGCCAGTCTGTTGGCTTAGATGGCAGTCCCATCATCAGACTAGGATGCATCCATCATCCTGAATAGAATGATTCACGAAACCTGAAACTACATAAATGGAGGCTCTATGCTCCTTATAGGATCGATGGGAAATATATATATCTATATATATATATATATATATATATATATATATATATATATATATATATATATATATATATATATCAATAGCAAGATAAAATGACACAAACGTATTGGAAAGATGTTGTTGTAAATTCAAGGCACCCTTTTACGTCAGCTGTTTTGACCCTACATAGTGGGTCATTCAAATTTGGTGGTAAAACTCCTCTCGAATTTTATTTATTTATAAGTGTAAAAAAACCCAAAGTAATCGACTAAAATTTATATTCTCCACAACTATCCGCCGTGCAGCTAATTTTTTTCTGATTTTAATGCCTAAGTTTGGAGACTTATAACATTTGGTAGATCACCTCAAAGTCAATATTAATCTTCTTTTGTCTGATGATTTTGTAATTGTAAAATTATATCTACCTCTCATGCCACCATACAAGGCATCCAGAATTTAAACATTTGCCTTCCAAAGATGCATACAAATTCACTTGTCTTACCCCGCATCATTATCAACTAGCTCTTGTTGGAAATCTCTTTATTAAATACTGTTCTTCAATATATGTGTCATTATTGAATTGAAAGAAAAAAAAAATTGTCTTCATCTTATATGACAACATTAGTAGTAATATAAATTTGATTGGGCGTGATGGATTTCTCTTGAAATCAATACACAAAACCCTTAAATAAATAGGTGACGTTTCAAAATGGTTAAATATGGGTAGACGACTGTATGTAGTGTAAGAGGTATTCTGTAAGGAAAGTCATACGGTTTGCGATATAGTTTGAAGACAAATAAATCATTTTGAAATTGAGCAAGTGTGCAAATATTTGCGAAAATTTTCAAATCAAATACGTACACAAGTACACAAATAAAAACATGTACACATACATATATTCCCACGCATTCTACACACTCGATGCAAAGCACTGAAATACTGAAGATGTAAGAGATGACAAGCCGATGGACAGACTGATAAACAAACAAATATTCAAGCACACTCTCAAAATTACAACGATGACATTTAGATGGATGATGATATGGTTTTAAAATCGTAAGCTCCCTTCATGCGATGCCACACGCCACAGGCGCTGAGGCAAAAGATATAATGCCAAGCATTGTTTTGCAACGTTTTGTAGGCGTTTTGGGCCTGAAAAGAGTGCTGTTACCAAGGCGGGTTGTAAACAAATGTAAATCTGGGTGTGGTTATTAAATTTGCATAACTTATGGGTGTCAACACGATTACTGTAAATTTAAGATACATATTATTTCTTGTACCCACACACACACACATATACACGTATGCATATCGTCTTTATAATATGACGAACATCAACTGTTTATGGTTGCTGTCGTCGCTGTGATAAGTTTGTGTTTATTTTATGGAAAAAATATATATATATATATACATATATATGTATATATTTTCAGAATTGAAGAGTTGCTACATTAATATAAAAAAAATGTTTTTATTTTGTTTCATATATATTTTTATACCATATATTTATTTACCTACTTTGGTTTATTGCATCTTTGGCAATATTTATTGTTGTGGAACTTGGATTTTGAACACACCCCAAATACTTTGCACTTAATTTTGATCTGAGGAATAACATTTAAATTAAATTGGAGTTAAATTACTTTGATAAAATCAAGTTCATGTCATTCACATAATATTTGTGACTTTAAATTGAGTTGAAATTGTGTCATACATCAGCGATTGACTTATTGTAACGTTTAATTAATTGTGTCTCAAGTGATTGATTGTGATGGATTAATGAATGAAATTCATTGCTGTTAAATTAAAAGACAGTTTGCTTGTTAAGCCTACTTGCTTTGGGTTAAATTACCATCAAAGGTTTTATACTGGATTACCGCAAAGCCTTCGTTAGGTAGAATTAAAAATAACAAAAAACACAAAAGCAATCAAAGCAAAGCATTGTTTAACAGGGAACATTAATATTTGTTAAATGACAAAAATTTGCAAATAAATAGTATTCTGTCGATATAAGTAAATATACTCAAATAAAAAATGGAAAGGTGCACCTAATTAATAAAGAGTTTCCTTTCAAAGAAGTCTACTTTGGTAGCTTTTGATGTTTATTTTTATGGCTGTATGTACTAAATCCATTGCTGGTTATCCCATTAATGGTTTGAAACCAAACTATTGATATTTCAGATAGATCAATTCGTTCAATAGCTAAATTTTTAAGGTAAACCATATTTTTTCAATAAATATTTTTATTAGTCGTCGTAACATGAGGTGTGTTACGCTACAATGGAAAAATGCTCTTATTTTCGAGCAACACATTCCTCACTAAGAGCACATTCATTTGTGGTCGATATAACAGCGAATCATCACTGCGCATTATGGAAACTTTAAAAAAAATTTGAAATTGGAATTTGCTGTTTTGGCTTAATAAATGATAAATAACGTGAAATTTTTACTTTGAATGCCTTCCATTTATGACTTTTAAAATGAGACCTTTAATTTTTACAATTGTAGGAATTGACTCTTTGTTGAAACTACACGCGTATGGCTTAAAAATCTTGGGGATCAAGGATATATAATACAGCGTTGTAGACCAAAGTAAAGAAATGTATGAGTCATTGATTTCTTCCAGCTAAGTAATTCCAAAATCTTGGCAAACAGCTCCCGTTTCATACTTCACAGTTTATTTTTGCGAGCTTCACTTTTTCATTTGCATATCTGCTTTAAGTTTCGCATTTCCTAAACGACTAAGCCGATTGTGACTTAGTTGTCGTTGTATCGACTTATAAATTCTCTCTTGCTAAATGTTACTTTCAAAACATATTTTGGTTATATTATAAGCAGTAACTTTCTTAATATTAGGGAATATTTTTCTTTAAAAAAGTTTATTCAAACGTAGCCAATGTCTATGAAGTTTTACGCCGATGGCATCTACTGCTGCTTCATATATTTTTAATGTGGGCCTTCAAAAGAACTGAAAGGTTTTTAGTAAAGGTTAAAAAGCTTGGTAAATACTGCATTATTGATGCTTTTGTAGCCGAAAATAGATAGTATGACTTTACTAGTCTGTTTTATCTTACACCGAGCCAAGCCTTGGAACATGAGCTATTTTCGAACAATGTCAGATACTAATTAACTTTTGTCATTTATTAGGATTACATTGCACATTTATATAAAATTTCAAAACGAGAAAAACGATACCAAATTGAAATTATTGTAGCAGTTAACATATGATAATATAAGTTATTATGCAATTCATTGGAAAAAAAGTGTACAAATATTTTAATTTATTTACTTTATTTTCTAACAAACAATATTAAAGGAAGTAGAGAGCAAAAAACTCGAGTAACAATCATACTGGAGTAATTTTTCCAAAAAAAAATATATTTTAGAATTTTAATTAAGTATAAGGCACATTGCAGTAATTATGGAGAATATCTAAAATAAATATCTCATTGATATATGACAGGAATGCGTTTATTGTTCTAAAACACACGCTTAAATAATTAATTTATTATAAATTTTCTTCATGAGTAGGCAACAGGTTTGTTAGCTTAAGAAATGCAAATGGTTTTTCTACTGCAAAGACTAGGAACAAGAGATCCTGTTGTAGTGGCTGTTTGAGAGCTACCTGAAGAGGATCTCTAATCTCTGGTACATTCAGAATCAGCATCGGCATGTTCTGATTCATGGGCATGTGTTATCCTTAATAGACATTTTTAAAGCAAAAGATTTTTGTAATAAAAGCATGTTACGAGAAACAACCGCTCACATTTAAAAAATGATCTTAATTTAATAAACCAGAATTTTGAGCTTGAGCTTGTAGCGTTTGTTCTTATCAAATTAAATCTGTACTTCTTCAGGAAATTATTAAAAGTATTTAAAAAATATATCGATATTGATTAAGGAGGTTGAGCTAGTAAAATTAGATATACATTTAATTACAGACAATAAAATTTACATTAGTGAAAAAAAGAATTAAATTTCGAAAGACATTTGAATCTCTAAAGAAAATGCCAATAAAAATGGACAAGGTCCCTTATTATATTTTTTTGTTCATATGCCCACACGTCTATCTATAGAGTTTGCTGCATTAAATTGAGGCAATAATAAAAAGGGCTATAAGATGTCTGATGTAAAATGTCCAATGACTTATACTGTGTATAATTGTGTGGCCTGTAGTATAAACTGTAAAATTCACACAAAAACTACAGTGGACATGCATGTGTGCCCTTGGAAGAAGGTTATAAATATATACTATTAAGTTTGCGTCCGGTTTATCGATGCATTAAAAGGAGTTTAGATAAAATTAATATTCCACCCACATCTTCTTGAAATAGGTTAAAAGAATTTTTGCAATATATTTCAATTTAAAGCCATTATCTGCAAAATGAACAGCAAAGTCATCATTTCACGTCCAATTGTCTATTACATTTTTTTTTGATTTCCTTTAACACCATCTCAACTATCGAATTTATAGGAGCAATAGTAGAGTAAAAAAATTAAAAGAAATCTTCTATGTCTTCCATTAATAGGAGGACAGGTGGATAAAAAGCCATTGAAGAGGACATAATGTTAGTATGACAGAAGACCTTCTTTAATAAATTGTCAACTATATATGTCCGGCATGTTCATTTAGTTGCAAAGAAAGTTCGAATTGTTATGTCATACTCGTAGTTTTGTAAAGACATAAGATTAAAAGGTGGCTCAGAAAATAAATGAATTGCAGATACGGATATTTATATTGATTGTAAAGGAAGAATAATAAAGGAAGATAAATGAAAGTTTGATGTATTTTTTGATGGCGCTGAGATTTTTTTTAACAATGACACATTCTTTGGTATTGACCTTTTTAAATTGAATATAAACTTTAAAAATATTGTATTATATAACATATAAAATAAAAGGCTCTCGTCCATCAGTAATAAAGGGGAAAACTCGTATAGCGGCCAAAGATTTCTTGATAAATTTTGTTTTGTATGTGAATATCAATGGAGGTTTGCATCTATAAATTAAGTCGTTAAAATTGGCTTTGAGTCTGAAGATATAAAACAGTAGATGTAATAAGGAATGGTTGTTCTATTGAAGTTCCAAATAGACTTGTATTAAAATTATCTTTAATCCAAACTTTGGTTTATTTTTAAAAGGTGTTTGGAAATTTTTGAGAAAGAATATTATCCTGTGCCTACATTGAGTGAAAAAATAAGTGAGTGTAAAAAAAGCTTATTGCATTAATTATGATTTGTGGCTACCTGATCTAAAAACAAAAAAAATTTATTGATACAAACTAATGAGTTCAAAGTGTATTCGATTTTAAAAAAACTATACCTAAATGCAAGAAAATAACTAGTAGTAGATATGAATCTGATCAAAAAGACTTTGGTAAATATACATTGATTTTTGAAATATATATACTGCAGGCCTTCCAAGCACACCAAAGGACTAGGTGTTTCACACAGTGACTCCTATTCCAGTTTGCATATTAAGAAGAAAGAAAAATGCATGATAAATCCATACTCTACTGGAAAGGCGAAAGTAAATTTTTTTAGAAAGATAATGTTTCTATATATCTAGTATTGTTAAGACCTGCAGAAGTTTAATAGGCAGACACCGTTCTTGTTATGCCATGTGTGCTTTTACTCTACAGTCTCTACCATCACCCTCTAGGCTATTATATCATGTTGCCTGCGTTTTTAACAGTCTACAGTTTTTCTATTTCCTTCATTTCTCCTTTTGTAAAAATGAATCATAAGAAATTGGATTCAATGGAAAGTGTTAAATTAAACTAAAGTATACAGGTTAGTTCCATGAATCTATGAACTATAATAAAATCCGTAATTATTTATCTGTTTCATGGTCGTGAAAATCCCACCTATAATAAATCGTTAAAAATAAAACAATCCTTTCTAATGATGAATTGTTACACATATATATAACATAGAGGAGAGGGTATAATGGATAAGCATTTTCCGGTTTTACTATTGCTTTTATTTCATATACAGAGGAAATCAAAGTTAATTTTTAAACAGCCATTTCAAGACATAATACCTAATGAATGATGTACATATATATCGAAACATTTTAAGAGTCACAAAAATAATAATAATTCTCATAAATTTTTTACAATGTGATCTTTTGTATCCATAAATTCTTTTGTACAAGATTTTTTAATAAAAAAAATTTCCTATTAACAACATCACTACACTTACATAGTAACACCTACTGAGTGTTGCAGCACAAGAGTATGCAATGAAAATTGTCAATTGTATTTTTTCGAGCAACACAATTGGTCTGCATGGCGTATGATTAACGCTCGTATATTTTTTTGGACCAAAAACAGTACATTTCACTGAAATTAAAAAAAAGCAGTAAATCGATTTGGATAAACAGTACTTTTCGCAATATATATTTTATTCAATATATAAAAAAATTAACAATCATTTCCATCAGAATCAGCTTTTGTGGTTGTTTTGTATTTGTCGTTTAAAGCAATTTGAATAAGCAATGCCGGCTTCGTTTTGAGGTAATTGTAGAAATCAACGCACTTGTACTTCAAATTACATTTGGCGGTCAGAATCGCCTTCGCAATCGGCGTTTTTGAGATGAATAAATATCTTTACCCACCGATCCACAATTGAAACATTGCTTTCTCTCCATTGCATAATTTTGTCACTCGTACAATAGTTTTTGATATATCGAAATTGGGTGTGTAAATTTACCGCATTTTCATTGGCATTGTACAAATTGTATTCGCTCAACTCGTTCATAACGGCTTCGACTTCATTCCATGTTGGTGTTTCTTGCAATGCTGCCCACGCAAAAATTTTCGGCTAGCGACGAATCAGAGGAGAATGCTTATTTTTAAAGTAAACAATAATTTTGCATGAATTCGCTGTTCGCCGTTTTTATTTCTATTATGTATTTAACGACTTTTTACGCAGCTTTCCAAAGAAATTATATACCTTGTAAGAAGAGTTTTAGTTATATAAAAATTTAAGGATTTATTCATCTTTGAATTTAAAAAGGTAAATTGTAATTTTTTTAATAATTTTTGAACAAATTTCTACCTCACATTCGAATTTTCGTTTGTTTCTCCTGTAACGAAATGATGTCAGTTTTGGGAGTGGCAATGAAAGGAACGATGTTTACTAACCTGTTTTAATTTTTTTACTTATTTAAATATACAAGGAACTGGATAAGAATATATCCTTGGTAAACTAGCTGTTTTCATATTTGTATGTATATATGTTTGTTTTTGTTAAAGGATGCTATTACAAAAGGAGCTTTGCTGCTAATTATGTCAAAATTTCTACACTAATTACCAGAAAAAAGTCCAAAAAATTAAAAAAATATATATAGAAAGTAGCTAGTTTCAGTTGCTGTAAGCCTTTCCGTATTTGTAATGTGTATCATGATTTTCAATGCAGAGCCCATTGCATGTTTGATAGATCACATTATGGGAAAGAAAAAAATACTGAAAGTCAGGAAAGTCTTACTTCAAGTAAAAACGCATACTTAAATGTGTATGTGCTTATTTGCCTGCAAAGCTGTGTCACTTTCAGTTTCCGCTTCGTTAACGAAGTTAGTTACACAAACCATTCGGTCATGTTTCAGTGGCTAGCAATCGATATTTAGCCATTTTACTCTGAAGATATGATTTTTCCTCTACTGATACAGTTGCATATGTTCCATTGGTTATATGATTGTGCATACCTTTAAACAAAATTTTTGTGCATTTCATGCATGTCATTTGTGTAATGTGTGATTGTGTTCTGTCTTTTTTTGCCTTGCAAATGTTTGCCTGTATTGGTGTTAATTGTTTGATAGTATAAAGCGAATTGAACAATTTTAAGCTTCTAAATTAAAGTAAAAATTTCAATCGTAGGGCCATTAAAGTGATACACTTCGATAAAACATTGCTTTTTTAAAGGTATTGAAAATTTCAAGCTCAAACATATAAATAAAGATTTATATGTCAATATTTTTGTGAAATAACAAAACGAGCTCAAGCGTAAGACCAAACCGAATGTGTTAATCACTGTTTTCAATTTTAATTGAAAATATTTGACAAGTTTTTGAAGCAAAGAAAGGTTTTTACTTTGTTTCTAAATTGAAACTATAGCTGGATGAAGAAAAATATATAATTGAGTTGCTATTAAATAACTAAGTATTCATTCGGTTGTCATGGAACTTTTTACCAAAGCATTCAATTTAAGAATGTTTTAAGCTTTTTTTTATTATACAATTTATACAAGATTAATAAAAGGATTTCAACTTAATTTTTAAGAAATGAAAAAAATAACTTTGTGATCCAAGGCTACAAAACAAGTCATTTTTCTCAGTTTTCGAACTTTAGTTATGGGTCAGTAAATTGACGTATCGTTTTTCAGGGTATATGGGCAAGTGTTATAAAAGCCTGCTCCTTTTATGTCATTTTATTAGAAATCAATAAATTTGCTACATATTATTTAAACACTATCTCTTACTTGGTAGTACTTATTTTTTGTTATTTTTTTTTCTTAGAACACTCATGTGAATTAGCTTAAGACTATGGGGACAAAATAATTATAGTAATAATGATAGTGATAATGATAATATATAATCTTTGAAGCATTCATTATAGCTGTCCAGGGCGTAGCAATTCACAACAGAAAACTAAATAAAATTATGGCTCGTAAGCGATAGTAGACGATGCTTTTGTTGATGCGGCAAACACTCCTTAAACTATTTTACACTTAATTTACAGTTGTCCAACGCTACTCCCAAATCCCTACAGGCAAGGAAATGATAATTTTGGAAAAACAGTTCACATAAATATAACAAGACTAATAATCAATGAGGTATGAAAAATATCACTACAAATATTACTACAAATCAATGTTCGAAAACCGTCTATTGAAAAATATCCGTGTACATAATAATAGATTTTGAAAGCTGAGCATCAGACTGGCACTTTCTTTGCCATAACCTGCTTATTCTGATAAGAGGGCAGTATATGTAGATAATATGATGCTTCAGATTCTATAAAAAATACCAAATAAATAAGATTCTATAAAAAATACCAAATAAACTCTTTCATAGGTTTTCATTGTTAAATATTTGTTGTATTTTTCTCATTTTATCATGTGTAATAAAAACTTAGTTGTTTACCCAATTGAACCCATTGTAATATTATATTACAAGCTGAAGTACTTAGAAACCAGAAAATGCATATGCACCTGTCGTATTTAGACTTTGAGCATAGTTTGGTGTAAAGTCGGAAAATAAGGCTTAAAATAATCTGGTTTTATACATACATTTGTAAATATGTGTAATTCACATTATTCTTAGGAAGCTGGAAGAAGTTAAATGTTCTTCATCTTTATTGTGGGTCTTTAGCCAAAGTAAAACAATTAATTAAAGAATTTGTGTAAACCAAGCACGGACACTAATATTATAAAATTGAATTTGTTATCAAAATTAATTACAATTTTATACTAAACACATATATTAATAAAAAATAAGTGTATAATTAAATTTAAAAAGCCACATAATGTTAGAAATATCCTGCATTAAAAATCTAGTCTGGTGAAATTTGTAAAAGTTGTTAATTTTTATTCTTTCTGAATCAGTTTAGTTTTAAGGGGAAAAAACAAAAACAATCAAATGTATATCCCAAACTTTCCAAGTCCTTCACTTGTGAACTATCTCTCGAACAACATGAACATTTACTAACTTACATATATAACACTTACCTAAATTTAGATAATACTTAACTTGATTTGAATACAAATAGGCTAAGAAATGATGAGACTCCCCTAACAGTCATCCATATAAATAAGAAAACTAATTTCTTTTCTTATTCCCATAACAACCCCGCTGCATGAAAATCGTGATCTCTGCCATCTATAGAGGAAGGGAACTACATATACCACAAACAGCTTTTGTATTCAGGAGTAATTTTTTATTTCCCCATAGTGAAGCATTGCATCATATTGTAACTACAAATAACAACAATTTACAAAATGGCAACCAATTTAAATTACAGCAGTACTTTTGCGCCATCTTCCACAAGGTTGCAGTATCGTGAAAACCAAAAATCGAAAGCCGCTAATATGAGTTTTATATTGTGATGACAATGAATTTGTTCATCCTCTACACACAACATAAAAGCTTTACATCACGTCTTCTTTAATCATTTCTATCCATTTCAAATGAAATTTCTTGTCTTTAAAATATTTATAAAACACATCTATACATTACAAAAGAAAGTGAGAATTTTTTGTTAAATGTTGTTGAAACCGCAACGCTGGTCACTTAAAATTCGAGATTAAAATTACTTTACTTTACTTTTACATATACTACCATTTATAACCAAATACTACGTTGTGTATCTTTTAAAAATATGTGCCGACTTACGCTGGTATGTGTAGGATACGATAAAGTTGTTGTATGAGCTCAAGGTATTGTTTTGCGTTATTATTCCTTCACTCACTTACATTGTGTTGATTTATGTAAAACATTAATATTTTAATATCTTCATCGCCAGTATAAATTTTTAATATGACTTTATTTCTGGTGATTATACAAGCATTATTATTACTACTATTTATATATTTTTTTCATTAAAGGACCTTAGACAGTTATTTTTTTGTTATCGCACAGTAAAAAAAAGTTTGCAGAAAAATCTGTTCCAACGGCCTTTTCTACAAATATAAGTTTTTTGGTTCGGAGTTTGTATACGAGTACATTTATTTCTCAGCAACCTATTAAATATTGTATAAGATATTGCTGTTTTGTCTTTTATTGAAGCCGATATTGTTGTTGTTCTTGCCGCTATTCATTGCTGTCAGCTCAATACATTTATGTTACATAATTCTTATCTTCCCCCTCAAACAAGGATTTTGGTAAGAGTGTTAGTTCACCTTTGTGACTTTAAGTAGTTTCTGAATGGGGTAGTATACGAATAGTGTGTGATATATGTGACAGTTTGTGTTTCGTTTGATTACTTGTAGCATATTATAGAATTGTTTCTAATCGACGAACTAAATGTGAACCGAGTTATCAATAGAAAAAAGTCTTTTATGAATTAAATTTGAGTAGCAGATGAAGTAGGACACCACTGGAGAATACAGGAAGTACAATTCAATGCGAAGAGAAGGTGCGTGTACGGTGAAGAGAAGCTGGTTACATAAATGGAAGCTATAGGTCCAGATTGGAGCCTCAATATGAATTGGAGTTTAATGCTAGATGTACTGATGGAGTGTTAATAATGTCTGTATTTCTTTATATACTTTTACACTAACAAGAAGGCGAACATATGTTCTTAATTGAGTTTGTTTGTGAGACGCATAACAGTTATATGTATTTTTTTTTGTGCGCGATTTTGGTCTCTTCCATTGGAACGATTAGACTTTGGTTTCGATGTCATAACCATATAACCATGATTCGTTACCAGTTATGACCCTTTTGAACAAATCTGAATCGATTGTCATTTTCTGAACGATTCCCTTGCGACGGTGTGTTTGTTCAAAATTCAGCAATTTCGGAGAGTGCTTCGCTGCCACACGCTTCATGCCCACAATTTGCAAAAAAATTGTGTGGCATGAGACAACCTATTGTTTGTTGATGGCATCATTGGGTCGTAGTTTTTCAAAAAGTGTACATTAAGTAGTTTAAAGGGCTAAATAACGTTAAAAAATATTTTATTTCAATATCTATTACAACTCCCTTTTATTTAATCTCGATAATTTTGCAATTGAAAATAAAATATGCCGAATTGTATAAACGATTTTATGCTTTTTGATACGTACAGTGATTTCTATAGATAGTATATGGTATATACGTTGTTCTTTAGCAGAAAAAAAGCTTCTTATACACATTTATTTTCTGCAAATTTCAGATGAATGTCTGCAAAATCTACAATGTCCTCTTTTCTATAACGTATTTTAATTGTTCTGATCCTAGGCATCGTTTTAATAGGAGCAGTTCCTGAATGCTAAAATATTTTATTCGCTAAGAATATCAAATAATATATTTTATTATATATATTTAATATTTTATTGTTTGTTGTTGGCTTAGCTGACTATATTCTCGCATTTTATTGGCGCTAACCAAATCATCAGTACTCTTTTAGCCAAATCATGACTGAGAAGCATTACGCCACAAACTATAAACACTATATGAGAATCCAAAGAACTCAATCATATTTTTCTATTTGTAATTAACAAAATATTAAGTATAATGCTTTAGAAAGCTTTTGTATAAATACAACACAAAAAGCAACTATAATCGACTTGCGTCTTTTTATTTTTCTTCTTACGCCTTTATACAATTAATCACCTTTTGATTGAGTTCAGTTTAAGTTCTCATATAGTATTTGTAGTCTGTGGCATAAGTATACGAGCTTGAATGCTTTTCAATCATGATTTGGCAAGGACAAACCCTTCCCAAAATCATTACAAATGGAAAAAATACTTCAATATCTGGATCTTAATGTAGTAGCAATTTTTATGATCAAGCTGTTTCGCAGCCGCTAGTATATTCTTTTTAGCATTCAGTTTATGTCTCAAGACTTACATTTTGAAGATTTGGCTATTAGACTTTAAGTGATGGAGAATTAATTATAAAAAGCCTTGTATTAAAATAACATATTTTCCAAGCTTGCTAAGCTTTAAGGTATAATAAATAAGCATTGCCTAACTTTAAAATGTAGTTTGAACAAAGTGAATTACCAAAAGGTAGTTATTTTTTTTTAACTTTGATACAATCTTTTGTTGCTGAACCTGGGGATATATTCTTTTTATAAATTCCACTGTTGCTTATCAGATAGTAAGTCAGAAAAAAGGTGAAGGGACAAAAATATAGGGTACTTCTACCGTATTCTCTGCCAGCAAATGACAGATTTTACTTTTGGGCTCTTGTCACATAAAATAACGCTGCTAGAATAAAAAACAAATAAAAAAAGAAAAGATTTCCATCATAATGTCAACAATGTTGCTACAAATCTCATTTATATCAGTATGTTCAACAGCGACATTGTCATTGTTTTAGTAACTGCGGAACTTGTGTACTCGTAAGTGAGATTTTTATTGTGTCATTCATTTGTTCCTTCTACCAGCCTGTTTACTGTTTCGTTAGATTTCCGAATTGGGTTGGTATTGAAAGCGGTAATGCCTGCAGAACTTATGCGTAAAAAAATAACAAAAAAAAACTTCTCTTCTTCATTGTTTTCATCAGTCTTATTTTATTTTGTGTTTTTCGTACACATTTTCCATCTTTCAGTTTTTTTTTTGGGCATTTTATCAGTGTTTTTCTAATTTATTTTATTTGAGAATTTTATAATTCGTTTGAAAATGGATTCTAATCCATCTCCATGGGAGATTAACTTACCTCCTGATAAAATTCGGGAGATCTTAATATCAGACAAGCAACATTCAAGTAATGGAAATACTTTTTCAAATAAATCGGTGGAGAATAAGACCACATCCTGTAATGGTGAAAAGCCTAGATCAAAAAATGAAAAGATTTCCAAAAAGAAAGCTGACTCTAAACATTCAAGTGCAAGTTCAAGTGATAAAACTGTGGCATTTAAAGACGGTTTAATTAATGCTGATACCTCATACTTAAATCAAGATAACCTAAGTGATGTAGATTTGATTCAGGATAATGATCCCCTTGGCAAATCCATGGAGCTTGATGATTCGATTTTCTCCATTTCATCTGTGGATAATGATTTTCAACGTGTACAAAAACGTAAACGTAGTAATAACGATAAGGTAGATATTTCAAAATTTAATTTAAACAATTACAATTGTAACACCCAAACATTGTTAGCTAATAATTCGCAAAATTCGCAAAACAGATTTGCTATCTTAGGTGAGCTAGATATTCAGGAAGATAAAAATAATGAAAGGAAAGTACATTTTTCAAAGGAATCTAAAAATACAACACCCAAAGAAAAACCATTTTGTCCTCCTATATTCCTCTTTAATGTTAATATTGAAGATTTACTTAACCAGCTCAGTGCTAAAAAAGTAGATTTCAAAATTATTAATAAAAATAGATATAAAAGCAAATTATTTCTAAGAGATGCATCAGTTCATGCTGAAATGATGCAATTACTTAGAAATAAAAATATAGAATCGTACTCTTACACACCGATTGAACAAAAACGTTTTAGCATTGTTTTGAGAGGTTTATATCACAAAACTGATACTGAAGTAATAAAAAATGAATTAGACAAACTTATTCCTAGTATCGTAGATACTGTTTCAAAATTTTCTACTGCTTTTTCAAGGAAAAATGGGTTCGATACAGGGTTATTTTTAATTTCTTTATTTCCGGGAAAATCTTGCAGTGAACTAACTAGTTTAAAATACATTTTAAACCAGAGAGTTACATGGGAATCTCCTAAGAGGAATTCAAGAGAAATACAGTGCTGGCGTTGCCAGCAATGGGGTCATATCTCTCGTAACTGTAATAGATCTTTTGCTTGTGTTAAATGTGATGAGAATCATGGACCTGGAGAATGCAAATTTGTTTCTAATAAAGATAATCCCCCATTCTGTGTTAATTGTAAGCAACATGGTCACCCCTCTAATTTTAGAGGGTGTTCTGCTTATAAAAAGTATACTGATATGAAAAAAAGAATTTTACTTGACGCCAAGGAAAGAAATCGAAAGGCTACTGACAATGTTGCTTCTGCTTTGAGGAGTTCTAACTTCGTTAGCACAAGTAAAACTTTTTCCAGTCTTTTCCAAACTTCAAACTCAAATCTTCCGGTGGATTCTAGTTCTGTTTCTCCATTAATAAAAGAATTTTTAAAAATTGCAAAAATTCTTTGTGAGCCTGAAACTGTATCCTTAGAAGATAAGATTAGTAAATTTATTGTCAACTATAAGAAACTCTCATTGGAGGAGGCTAAGCATCAATGTCGGGGTCTCCTAGCTGAAGTTAAAAAAGCTTATGATCCATAATGTTTTAAACTTACTTTCTTTTAATGTTAGATCGCTCATCGAGGTAAGTCGAAGACTAGATCTATTAAATACTTTAGTTTCTAACAACATAGATATTGCCTTTGTGCAAGAAACCCATTTAAAAGATAAACATAAAGTATCTCTTGAAAACTACAATTTTTTTAGAGATTATAGTCAACAAGGTGTTGCGATAGTATTGAGAAAATCGTACAAATATACAAAAGTAGTTATACCTGGTCTAGAAATTCCAAATATTTTTTTAACTATCGAACTTTTAATCAACGGTTCGATCAAAAAGATTTTAATAGGATCAATTTATATCCCTTGCAATTGCATATCATCAAAATTAACAAATAGTTTATCGATCCTGAGTAACATTTCACAGAATTACGAAGGGTCATTCATAGGAGGAGATTTCAACTCTAAACATTTATCTTGGGGTGACACTATGTGCAATTCAAATGGAAACTTGGTTTTTAATTTTTTACAACAAAATACTTTATATTTTGAACGAATTTCTAATACCGAACCAACTTACCCTAATGGTTCTTCTTTTCTTGATCACTTTTTAATTAGTCCAAATTTTATAAACTTTTCTAATCCAAATTTCAAAGTATCTTGCTTGCCTACATTTTCGGATCATTTCCCTTTAAAACTTCAAATTAAATTACCAAGCTTTGAAATTATTCTGAATCCACCAGCTACTTTCATATCTTATAAGAGGACAAATTGGGATAAATTTAGAAGGGATATTATATATGGAATTTTAAATCATTATCCAGAGCCTGATAGAAATCTCACAAACGAGGAAATTGATAAGTATATCTACAATTTTACCACCACTATACAATTGGTTAATAATAATAATTCGGACATTATTGCATGCAAGAACAAAAAATTTATAATTTCAAATGAAATTAAAAGTTTGTTTAAAATTAAGTACAGATGGCAAAAAGAGTTGAAAAGAATATATCATCGCAATTTATGTCGTATTAATTCAGATTACTTACTTATTTCAAAGCAAATTCAATTGTTAAATATAATCATTAAAAAACAGGTAGAACTTGAACACTCTGCCTTATTTAGCACAAAACTGCAGCAAATTAAACCAGGTCCTACTGCTCATCGACAAATTTATAACATAATCGGGTACAAAAAGAATAAAACTTTGAAAAACATAAGTATTAATGGAACTGTAGTTGAGGATAACTCTATAATATTAAGTGAATTAAAGACACACTTTTCTAATATTTACACAGGTTCTATTCCAGGTAGAGACATCTCGCAAATTTCTGATATTTTATATAACACAACTAATGAAGTCCCTCGTTTGCATGTTTTTTCTGAAAATTTCTTATCGACTAATACACAAAACTGTGAAAGCTTTACAACGTTAAATGAATTATTTTCGCATTATAAATCAATCAACAATAAAAAATCATGCGGTCTAGATAAAATTTCTAATTATATTTTAGGTAGGCTTCCTATAAAGGCTTTAGAATATCTTTTAATAATTTTCAATAATTGCTTAAATAACTCATACTTTCCAGACGCTTGGAAAATTTCGAAAATTGTTCCTTTACAAAAGAAAACGAATAATATTGATATTAATAACCTACGACCTATTTCTTTACTTTCCAATTTGGGAAAACTTTTTGAGAATGTAATTAAGGAAAAAATGGAGACTTCATTTAATGAAAGCTATATCCCAGATTTTCAGTTTGGGTTTAAAAAAGGTCATTCTACTACTGATGCCTTATTGAAATTTCAGAATGATGTGATCTCTAATCTTCGTAATCGATTTTGTACAGTAGCAATTTCATTAGATGTCGAAAAGGCTTTCGACCATGCCTTTCATAATGGCATTCTTTTTAAGATGATTGAAATTGGATTTAATCCTTCTATAGTTAAACTCTTACAAAGCTTCTTCTCCAAAAGATTGTTTTGTGTTCAATTTAATAATGAGTTGTCAGATTTTGGTTATATTAATTGTGGCGTACCTCAAGGTTCCATTTTGGCACCTCACTTATACAACATTTTAATGTATGACTTCCCTCACATTTTACCTAATTCTACTGGCCTGCTTTATGCTGACGATTCTCTCCTATATTCCCATAGTGATTCTCCGATTGTTGCTTTAAGACAAGTTTCTGGTCACCTTCAATTAGTTAAGAAATTTTATGATGATTGGGGAATTGAAATAAATGCTTCCAAATGTAAAGCGATGTGTATCCGCAATGCTTCGGGAAAGTGTAAAAACTTTGTTGTTCCAGAGAGTAAAAGATTAAAACTATTTTTGGATGGTTTAGAGATCCCGTTTGTTAATAATTTAAAATATCTCGGAATCAATTTTAATAACCTTTTTAAATTTAATAGTCATGGGAGAATTGTTTTAAAAAAATCTTATAAGATTTTGGGTTCGTTCTCTAAGATTCTGTTCAATAAAAACTTATCTTCAAAAACAAAGCTTCTCTTATACAAAACTAGTATAAGACCAGTTTTCTTATATGGGTTCCCAATTTGGTTTAGTGTATCTCCTATTGTAATAAAAGAAATGGAAATTTTTGAAAGAAAAGTGTTACGATGCTGTATTGGGAAATACTTTAGATTATTGAATAAACGTTATTCAAACTCTTATATTTATTGTCATTCAAAAATGATGCCAATCGGTTTATATGTGTGCGACATTTTGAAAAAGTTTTTAAATAGACTAGAAATGCATGAAAATGCTAACATTAAGGGAATATTTGATATTCAGAGGGCTTTTAATTGGAGAAATACAAACTACCTTTCACCTATCGGTTTTTTAAATGAAGATCCGGTTAACTTTGATTTTAGATCTAACTTAAGGCATGAGTTTTTTACAAAAACTACACCTGGTACTCACAGAGGATAGTATTCTGTTGGCGGAATTTTGTGAATTATTATTATTATTATTTTTTTTTTTTTTTTATTATTATTATTATTATAATTTTTTTTTTATTTTATTTGCTTTTAAGGTAGGTTTAAGTGCATTTTAAGAGTTTTCCTCTTTATTTATGTTAGCCCCGGGAGCAAAGGCATATAAACTTTTATATTATTACACATTGTTAATTTATATTTTCCATTTTATTGTTAAAGCGTGGTGCTGTAAATTGCTTTTGTTTTTAAGACAATACATTATAGTCTTAAGTTATCTATGTTCCACATCCCTATGTTGTAAAAAAATAATAATTCTTGTTAAAAAAAAGGCTCAATAAATATTAACTTAACTTAACTTTATTTTATTTGACTTTGAGTAATACGCCAAAACATTTAAAGCTTTCCTAATGTTCCTCCAGAATGTCAGATATTACCCGCTGTTGCTGCGGCTGCTACAATGTTTTGGGTGTGTGTGCGTGTTTGCATGTTACTCTATTGTGTTTAAGTGTGAGAGTCTACGCAGTGTTGATGTTTCTGCTGGTGAAATTTTATTATCTCGAGTGATTTTTTTCATGAAGTAAAACAATGTGGGTTGGGGAGTTTAAACAGGGTGCGGGCGTTTTTTTACTTACGAGTACTTTTTAAATTGTAAATATATTTTTTCGTAAAACAAAAACGTTTACTACTACTATAACAAAAACAGCATTAAATTTATTAGGTAAATAGACAAAAATGTAAAAAAGATATTGTCAGCTTCCATTATTTAAACTGTTTTGGTTTTTTGTCTGTGTACAAGACATTTTTCCAGTGCATCGAATTTTCATTAAATGAATTAGTGTTACCTTACTTTAGTTTTGTTTATATAATATTATAAATGAAGGTGGAAAATAAAAGACTCTATGGAATGAATATATATATATATATATATATATATATATATATATATATATATATATATATATATATATATATATATATATATATATATATATATATATATATATGAAAGGATAAATTGAAAGATATTAAGGTAATATTTGTGAAAACGGCCTAAATAAAGCGTTTGAGTTTTTATTATAGTTGTAAGTTGTTCAAAAAATATCTGAAGTTTAAAGTCCCTGTAAGTTAAAAATATGGAAACTATTTTTGAGATATAAATTATTAATATATCCCCAACTGATTAAAAACATTATATGGTAGGATATTTAGGAAACGGAAACGTTTATTTTGCTTTTGTGATATTTTTTTCTTTTATTGAAAATTTTTGTTTTATTATTAAAAATATGAGTTTATTTCCTCTGAAATTAGATTTGTGTCTTTTGGATATTTAAAGGTGACTATGGACATATATACTTTGAAAAAACAAAAGTGTAATCATAAGTAATGAGATCCTTTCATTTCAAGGTTGAAAAAAAAAATAATTTTGTTTTCAAGAATCCTTTGCCTTATTACATCAATTAGGAAGCTAGTTTAATGTAAATTTTAAGAGAGTTTACAAATGATATGGTTAGAAGTCTACTGATCTGCTCGCATAAGCATCAGTGAAAGATCAAGTACACAAGCATGGCAAGATGGTTTTTACGCAAAGATTTTTATACTAAAATTGTTCAAGTTTAAAAAAATGAAGTGGCTTCAACCCCCTCCTAAAAATCCATCCAATGAACTCCCTGACGAGACCCTTTCCCTCGAAAAGAGGATGACATCATGACAAACAAAGGTCAGGCAGAGCCACCACGTTCGGGGGGAAAAAAGAAGATAGGAATCAAAGATTAGCGAGGTTCCTCACTACACCAAAAATATAAAGGGAGCGTTGTTTCTAAGCGACGACAGTAGGTAGCCCCATTATTCTAGATCTGCTACAGCAGGCGAATCATCTACTTTGCTGGAACAAGAACCGATTACCAAAACTAATACAAGGTAAAGAATAATAACATTGCAAAAACAACTACAATAACAAGCTGTGTAAAGATGGATATGATTTGTAGAAGCCCTATGCTTCCTACAGGAGTAAAACTCTACTATTGGGAGTCTTATTAATTTTTGTAGCAAATTTGCAGTGCCTTCGCTATTAAGTAGATGTATTAAATTTCTTAAGCTGCATCTTGTTTAGTAATTTTACAAATTGTGTTACTTCGAGGAGTATCAATCGATGCCGGTACTGTCCAGTGATCAGTTATATGCCTTAATCATTTTATCACTCCAACAACAGCTAACACAAAGAAACTATTAATTGTATTAGAGAAATTCATGATGTTGATGACTTGTTCAGAACAGGTATTGGAAACATGGTCTGAGTCATAAATGGCTTTTAGTCAACGCACGAACTTTTTCAGCCAGGAGTGGAAATTTATGAAATAAGAAAATCTATATTTGTCTTTAAGGCTATTATAAAGAATATCTTTCTCATCTTCTTAAATTATTGAATAGAATATTGGAGTACAGAGCATATGGCTATCTGACTTTCTTTGGCCAGTCTATCGAATGATTCAGAAATATTTTAGACGAGCCCTAATAACAATTCTTGCGATTAATATAAAAACTTTTTTAAAGATTTACTGAAACTTGTGCATTAAAATAATTTTTATACATATTTTTCTGGCTGCTGAATTTCTTATCAAGGACTCCTTATGATGGAGCTGGTAACAAAATTTCAACACGCTAGGGAACGTGAAACAATGAAAGATTTTTCTACTAATCAATAGTTAAAGAAAATTTACTCTTATCACTAAATTTGCATACATTCAACACTCAAAAAACAATTTGTGGCATCCAATTGATGAGAGGATATAGGGGATATATACATGTATATACCTGAATGCATTTGAAATATTTGTCATTTTGGAAAATTGTTTTAAAAATTGTAAATTAATTAAAAATTCACATTTCTGAAATTAGGTTTACTAATAAATTTTGAATTATAAACGTCTCCTATGGAGCAATTACTTCGTTTATTTGTTAGTTTATTCTGAATTACATATATTTTTGAGCTACATTTTGAGGTTTATATCATAGATTTCTTTCAATTTGAGTTTTGAGTATCGAGTTGTATTAATTTTTTTGGGTTATTTCATCGTTGTGCAAATAGCAAAAGCTTCCAAGGGTAATACTGTTCACAAAATAAATATTTTCTGTATATCCTTAATAATATTGGCCATAAATAATATATTTTAAATACAAGTGCAAGATTTCCATGCTAAAACTTTTTTGTTTCAAGCACCTTCAGTTGAAAGGATTTCAACGGATCTCCATATAAGTTTTCTTCAGCCCATGAAATTTAATTGCTGTCTGACACTAAATTGTCCATTAGCCAACCGTTTTAGTATATTGAATAATATTGGTGAGTTTTCATTGTGCTGGAAAGTTGCTAATTCGTTCGGCACTTTTCAAATGATGAAGAGTATTGGAAGTTTCCATTTTTTTAAGGTATTTTGAATCCAAGCCTTTACTTAGCGACTGCTTATATAGTTGTGGTAGAAAAAAAAAACTATGGGCAACGTGCAGGTACTTTTGCACTTTAGTAGAAATTTTGTTATTCCATTCACCATTTTTGTAGAACTAATGTGGTGGCTCTAGATACTATCAATGCGCTTGGTAAAGTGTTGCATAGTGTATTTCTCTCTTAACTTAATGCTTCTGGTGTCAGTGATGAATTCTCTTGATTTATTTTAAACTTTTTCAGGTACTGCATTATACAATTTGTTATAGAGGAAGTCTCATCAGAGGAAGTCAAGGATAATTTAGGGGTATCACACCGTTTTTTTTTTTTGTAGTCGTTATTTGACACTTTCGACAATTTTTTATCATAATCTTATAATAACCTCCGAATAAGGTCATACAATTAAGCTAAATTTTAATGCTTAATATTATATACTTATGCATAAATGTATGACTAAAGATGGAGCTTCAATTGCGGCTATGGGTGATATAAATATTAAGAAATCAGAAGGTCTTGATATTCTTGGCTTGAAAATTCAGTGTGATTTTTTAATTAGTTCTTCAGGCAATCGGTTTTTCCTACGTTTTTAAGCGTAGAAAGATTCTTATCCAATATCTTTAAACACTACTTCCACTATTATCCTTCTTTTAAGCTATTTTTTTTACTTTTCCAAGAAAATGGCTAAAGCACAAGTAAGAGATTTCCCTTGAGAAATGATGGTAGTGCATAATGTTGTACTCACGCTCATCTAATCGCAGCCGAAATACAATTAAAAAATTCAGTTCTTCAATTCTTAAAGGATCTTGCCAAGCTGTGCATGAATGAAAAACGTTTTCGTATTTCTTACAATTCAAAATACATTATTTTCTACTGTCGCAGTTAAAATTTTCCAATACAAAAAATGTACTGTTTCTAGTCTTGTAGGTTTTGAGTTTTAATAAGATTTTCATTTATTTACTGCTTCTCATATTCAAAGTATTGTTCTCAATTTGCTTTAATAGCTTAATTTTACTAATGCCTGCAGCTAGTAAAGCCTTCCATATTTAGCATCTGATCCTTTTAACTAATTAATAATTTCCTACATTTTTAATTTAACTTAAATTCAAAATGTAATTTCATCTATGACCAATAGAAAAATTACCAACGAAACACACGAAACAAATATTTGTCATTTCATATTTTCCATATATAGAAAACAAACAAAAGCAACAGAAATTCCATATTAAAATAGAAAACTTTTTGCACAAATAAACGAACTGGAAAATAAGTGAAGTGAACTAGAAACTGCAGCAAGGAAAAATGAAGAAACTGTGCCAGTCAGCAACCAATACACCCCCAGCAAAATGAATTATTTACGTCAGGTATATTATATTCATCAAAATGGAAGTTTCATTTGTAAAATGTGTGATATTTTCATAATAGAATTTAGTTTAATATATGCATGGAATTATCTTAAACTAATTAAATAATTTCATAAATGATTTCGTCTATATAAAAGAGTAGTAGAGAATGAAAAACGAGACTGAAAAACATATTCAGTACTTAAATATCTTAAATTTGATAGAGGGATTATTATCATCAGTATTATTTTCACTTGAAAAAGAATTACAAATATGTTGATGATTTTGGTATAAAGAAGTATTCCATAATCTATAAGAAGGCTAAAAGGCTTCCTAAAAAAATAGTGAAATCATGAAAAATTTTGAAAGTTTTTTTTTTTTTTTTTTCGTTATTTTCTCATGTAGTATAACCACAATTCGTTGCAGACTTCTTCCGTAGACTAAATTAAGAACTCCAGTCGAGTCAGCTGTCATAGCTGCTGATGTCACAGTAGCTCTGCTACTGTGTGACACATGATATTGTTAAGAGAAAAAAGTCAAGTATTCTGATCTAATTCAACAATTCGAATGAACCCTTTCATTCATTTGTGAGTTCCCCAGTTAAAGTATGTTGAATTGCTATTTTTGTTCTTCTTTTCTTTTTGTTTTGCTGGATGGCTAGATGCTTACAGTTTTATGCAAAATAGCACTATTCTCTTTGCATTTTTTGTCCCTTCTCTCATTTCCTTTAGAAACTTATTTTCTGGAATAATAATTCACGCCTTTTTAATTATACGTGTGCTGTATTTAATGAATGAGTTGGTATGTATGAGAATGGTCGTACAATTTTATCCTCCTGCTGACACTGCATCGAAATCATATACACATATACATATGTACGTACTACCAAATGGGTTCCTGTGCATGTACAATCATTTGCCAGATTCACATAGTGAAATAGACAAATCTTTTGAAGGGAAACATGAAGGAGTTTTGAATTTTGTGATTCCCACATATTGACAATAACTAACATCTATGGTTTTTTATGTTTGTTCGTTTTGTTTCATTTCAGTTTAACCAAAAAGGAAATAGATATGAAAGAAAATCTCTTGGTTGCTTTCATTTATTCATTTATATATTCATTCATACATTCATTTAGTATGTTGTTGTTGTATTTGAATTCATAGAAATTGTAAAATATTTTCCGTGTGGTTGGTTTTTAATGAAAAACTAAGCAAGAGAAAATAATACTTGGTATACATATACACACATACTTGAGCAATAACAATTACCGCTTTATGCCAACTAATGCATATGTTTGGAGAAATGCATAGTAGACAATATATTGAGAGAATAAATGAATTTTTATATTAAGTTATTTAAATTCCCTCAGCTTGTCTCTAGGAAATGGAAGTAGTGAAATTATAGTGAATTTTTTTTTAGCAAATAACTATAATGGGCAATGATCATGATCAGTGCAAAAACAAAATTTTTCTCAAATACGTAGAACTATAACACTTTTGTTGATTAAAAATTTAGTGCGATATTTCCATTCAAGTGCTATAAATTTTTGTGCTCTTGCTATTTCTGCTGTTAAAAGAATATTCATCCATTATTTGAATGTTCTTTAGAAAAATATAAAAAGGCTTTTTGTTGGAAGCAAGAAAGATTGAATAGCGGAAAATCTTAGCAATAAGAAAAAACTTATTCTATATATTATAGGGATTTCGACATCTAATCACAATACGCTCTGTGAAAGGGAAGTATTTCTATAATTCTCTCCAGCCACAGATCTTGAGGTGAGTAATGTTCAGTTCAGTCACAAATAATCGGGATTTGGTCTGCGACAACTCTTATTTATCCAAAATGATTCACATTATTCCAAGGAAGAATAAAAACATTATTCGTAGACGTCAGCTCAGTTAAAGAAAAATTAAATTTATGGTATTTTCTTTAATATTATCTTAATGGCTTCTTAATTATTGAAGGTAAAAAAGATAGCGCCCTATTATTAGTGATTTAATTTTATTCGAAATATATACTGAATTTCAGAAATGAAATAAGATTTTAGTATATATTTAAAACTATGATATAATTTTCATTTTATTTTGCGACATAATTATAAAACTGATTTAAAAATTGATGGGGTCTCCCAAATATTTTTTAGGGTGTTAATGTATTAACATTTTTTTTAATGTTATTTCATACATAATAAAGGCCATGATGTCCAATAGTTCAATTATTTTATCTCTTCAACATATAATTAATTTACCGAACTGTCAAGATGTCAGATTTTAATTGCAGATAGAAATTTTTCAGAAGCATTCTCTAGTTCATCTTTTAGTGTAATTGGATCTCTATCCTTGGATTACCTCCCTTTTTTAGAAGATATACATAGTGCTGTATTTTAGTTCAGTACTAAGTAGTAATTTAGAGTCCGAAATTTGTTCTAGAAACATATGCGAGGTCTGTTCAATAAAAAAGGTGATTTTTCATTTTGTTTAAAAAATGTTTTTTTATTCAAGATATAATACCCTTATGCCAACCATTTTTCCAATCCTCGAAGCAGTTTTGATACGAAGTTTTTAGTATGGCCTTGCCCTCTATCAATGTTTTTATCTCCTCAATCGTCTCAAAACGCCGTCCTCTCATTGGTCTCTTCAATTTGGGGAACAAAAAAATCGAAGGTGGGCAAATCTGGTGAACACGCCAGCTGAAGCATGATTATGTTATTCTTATCGGCCAAGAAATTACGAACAAGCATTGATGAGTGAGCAGGTGCATTATCGTGATGCAGAAGCCATGAATTTTTTCCACAATTTCGGCGCGTAACTTCAAGAAAATATTCCTTATTAACCGTACGATCATGTGGCAAGAACTCATGATGCACTACGCTACTTTAATCGAAGAACAAAACCTTGACATTTTATCGAACTTAACGTGCTTTTTTGTTATTGTCTCTCTTGGTCCTTTTATTGGGACAGTTGGACTTTGGTTTCATTATCATAACTTTATACCCATGATTTGTCACCAGCTATAACCCTTTTAGGCAACTCTCAATCATTGTTAACGTTATTCAACATTTCCTGAGCGATTCCCATGCGACTTTTTTTGTTCAAAATTCTGCACAAAGCTCCGCCACCAAACGTTTCATGCTCAGAAATTTGCGTAAAGTTTTTATAGCATGAGCCAACCAATTTGTCGAAATCCTCTGCAACTTCTCTTGTGTGTTCACTAAAACACACTTTTTTTGTGTGTTCACTAAGACATAAACTTTCAATTCCAGAAATAATCATAAATCAACAATGCACCAAAGTTAGTGAAGAAAAAAATTTGAGATAAACTTAAAATTTTTTATTTCCAAATATATTAATTTAATTTTAGTCGAATTTTTTTTAACATCACTATCACTAGTGCTTAATGCGGCTGCTAATTTTCAATTTATTAAGAAGCAATTCATTAATAAGCAAAAGTATTTCAATAACTTTTTACTAACACTAAAATTTAGTGCAAACTGTAAAATTAGTGCATTACCGGCATCTACAATGAAAACTTTTGTAACGCTCATATGCAGTGGTTATGACTAAAACTCTCTCTTTGTAGGGATTTCTTGAATAAAATTTCCCAGGGTGGGGAATAGGGAACAGATTTTCAACAAAGTATAATTTTTCTAAAATCAATCTGTTAGTTCTGTGTACTCTAGACCGAGTAAAAATGTCCTTCCACTGATATTTTTTACTCTGAATTCAAGAAAAAGTTTAAAAAATTTAGTCTGCATTAGCCTCTTTTATATCACTGTAGGTTAACAATCACTGTGTCCTCTATTTGTTCATAGAAACACACAGAAGTTAATTAACAAATAAAATAAAAATAAATAACACTAATGAAAAATTTTTTTTATAACCTTTCCCTACCATAAGGATACCTGATGTTATCAATTGAAAGAAATGAAGGTAATCAAAAATATTTGAAAAAGTTGATTTCAGCCACATATAAAAAAAAATTATAAAAAGTACAAAGAAAATAACGTGAAAAATTGGGGCATAAAAAATCATTCGTGCAAATTATATTGACTTCTGCTTTTAGACATTAGACATTTCATTTTTAATTTTCCAGGAGCTTCACATAGAGTTAATACACTCACAATTTAATAGTTGTGTTGTGATAACTCGTCAATTCTTTTCGAATAGGATCAAAGTTAATGCAAACAAAATTTGAAAATTTCAAAAACAGCATTATATCATTATATTACTTTGTTATTATAAAATTTTAATTGAAATTTTAATTGAAAATTTTTTTAAGGCAATATATTTTGTTGAGTGTTTTTAATATTAATTTTCAGCTTCACATTTTTCACTTTATTTATATTTGCCTTGTTTATTACAATAATATTCTGTAAGCAAAAAAAAAAAAAAAAAAAAACTGAAAACCAGTAACGGATATTACGTACCCTACATTAAACACGAGGTGTTAATTAATATATTTAAATTAAAACATTATAAATTAATTATTATTATTGTTTTTCACAATGAATTTAAAAAATATTATTTGGCTGTTTCTTTACATTTTGTTCGAAAACAAAACCCAATATGAGTTTTCTATGGCGGCTTAGCAATACCACAATCCTCTGTGGTCTGTAAGTCTCTCTTATTTGTTATTTCATCTACTTTTAGATTATTATATTTGTTAAGCATGAACCTCTTAAAATAGTGAAATTTTTTCTGAAATTGCTGAAATGTAAAAAAATCACACAAATACATTAAAATTCTTATTTACAAAAACTGTTCACTTCCGGTTGTGGTAGTGTGACATCTTACACTCGAGCAAACAAAAGAATAATATGTTCAAACACAAGAACCTTTAATGAAATTTTTTACCTGTAACGTTCGCTTATATGTATGTCAATACCAAGTGTAGTGCATATGATTTAAAGTTAATGGTCAAAATCTTCATGAGAATTTCATTTCCGCAGGTTTTTGTACCACCGTTCATTTGAGATTCATTTTTTTGGGAATTCCAAAAATACTTCAGGCATTAAATTTCATTAAAACTTTTTTGGCTCAAATCTCTGGTTATTTAAGGTTTCTAATTTTAGTTCTTTTTCGTGTTTATAAAAGTTTCTTTTGTCTCACTCCTTCCACACTAAATGCTCTAGTTCGAATTACTAAGTTTATTAATTGCAAAAAAAAAAAATTTTTATGATTAGCATATTATTTCAAAACTGCAAAGCCTTTATTGAATTATCAATACCAACCTCCAGCACGTAGCAGCAAATATTTATATAGTAACAGACAAAGTAATAAATTATTATTTTAACTTTGTGGAAACAAATCGGAAGGGCCTTAATAATAAATAGAAAAAGTTTTTTGTATTCAATATGGCAAAAGTTGCCGTAAAAAATTCAGTAGACGAAATTAAAAATAAAAATTAAGAAAAAAAAAAAAATTAGAAACAAAAACATGCCTTTACAAATGCTTTAAGGATCAAGGAAAAAATTGTGATTTTTTTGTTACCATTTCCGTAAAAATTAGAAGAAAATATTTTATGGCTTGAAAAAAAAATAAGCAAGAATCATGTTGACATGTTCTGAATAGCGAAAAGTAAAAGGAAACAGAAAGAAAATAAACAGGAAATGGCATGTTGTTTGCTTTTATGTATTCTGTGTTTCTTTGGATTTTCACGCTTTAAAGTATCAATTCACTTGTTTATTTCATTTACTTGGTAATTGCTCGTTGTTTTTGTTCCAATATTCTTTATTATTACCCAAGTTTAAATTTATTGTTATTATTGTGACTTTGTATTGTAGAAAAGTATACCAAAATTTATTTATGGTGCATTCAAGTTTTCTTATTAACAGCAGATACCAATTGCCGCTTTTACAGAATATATATATATATATATATATATATATATATATATATATATATATATATATATATATATATATATATATATCGGTATTTATGCCTTTTATTAGGCAGCATTAGGGTTACAAACAACTATGATGGAGAAAATGATTTTTCGTCTTTTTGTAATTATTAAAAATTTCATATTATGCTTAATTGATACATGAGTTAAATAATAAATTTCCATTAAAGAAATGGTATTTAATTTTGTGAAAAAAATTCACTTTCAATTGTGTGACTCGCCAAAATTATCTATTTAATTCTTGGTATCAAATGTAATAACTAACCCATATGAATAATTTAAATTTTTAATTAAAAAGGAAGTAATATTTTTTATATTAAAATGGCACCGCATATCAAAGCAGGGCATCAAGAATTTTAAACGATTCGAAATTTTTATTTAAAGTTTGATTGAAAAAATTTTCATAGAGAAGATTTAGAAGTCTGAAAGTTGTGCTTGCATATCATCACTTACAGTGTAAGGGATGTTCCACTATAAAAATAAAAATCTTGACTTTCGTGGTAAAATATTTTGAATGTGGATGATTACAAATTCTGTGATACTTCTTTCACAAGGAAATAAATTTAACCATCTTTCGTGATTTTAATGCAGCAGAACGTTTTATTTAATTTTTTAATGTCAAACCCAGGATGGCTAAGAGATGGATCGCAAATGTGTTACACGGATGGCTTAAAACCGCTCCAAAGAGTTGAGGCGGGAATAGTGGGGCCTAGAGTACACAGGTCTATAACATTGCGCGGGGATACGACAATTTTCCAGGCGGAACTTTATGGATCCTATCCGAGAGAGGAAACAAGGGATATGGGTTAAAATATTCTCGGACAGCTATCCGTTTTTAAGGCCCTGAGCGGCTGCACGTACAGGTCCAGATTATTACTGGAATGCCACAGCAGGCTCAATGACCTGGCGACTCAAAATCAGATTACTCTGATATGGGTACCAGGACATCAGGGGCATGCCGGGAATGGGATGGCGGACATCTGTGCGAGGAGAGGGACTGAGGAGAAATTCATTGGACCCACCACATCATTTGGGTTCAACAAAAGTCTCCTTAAGGGGGAGATTTCGAAATGGACATCGTCCAGGATTACACAACATTGGAATGACATCAATGAATTATGTCACTACAAGAAATTCCTACTCTTTGACGCTGGGAGGGCGGATCTGGCTCTGAGACTGGACAGGAAAAGCCTACGGACGCTGGTAGGGGCGCTCACAGGCCATTACACCTGCAAAGCCCACCTATACAGAATGGGCTTATCTGACACGGACATCTGCAGCTTTTGCGATGAAGATGAGGAGTCGATGGAACACTTGATAGCAAATTGTGGGGCATTGTGCCACAGAAGACACAGGACTCTACATGCATATACGCTGAGTGAAGAGGATCTGCTAATGCTCCCATTGAAGGAGCTGATCCTATTTGCGAACGTATTGGACTGTTAGGGACAGGGGAAGTACAATATATCAACAATGGTCGCAGTGCAATAGGCCATCCTGGGCCAAACCCCCATTACATTACATTACATTACAAGGTCAAAAAAAAAAAAAAAAACACAAAACTTCATGAACATTAAACATTTTTTTGTTCTACATACTGGCAAAACTTGGTCTTTATAATATTATTATTTGCCTTTGAAAAGGACTATTAAGCAACTGCCTATGATTCAAATAAATGCAAAGTTTTAATAAAATAAGCAAAGAGGGTGCCTTGTCTGCGTAGCAGGTAGTATTCTACTCCAAATGTTAGAAGTTGGAAGATTCTACTCCTGCTGTTGATTCTGTTTCTGCTTTCTGTCTTTGTTCTCGTTTCAATTTTCTATTCTCTAGCTGTTCTTAAAAATTAAACAATTTAAGGCTCCAGAAAATTATGATCTATTCATCACTTTCGGTTTTGGTCTTGTTTTAAAATAAAATATGTTTTTTCAAGCTTTGTTAACATTGCTTATATTCTATTATTTTGTGTGAATTTTTTTTAAGTTAACAGCTTGACATTGACCCAAAAATTATGCTCTAGAGCGACCACAGTTTATGATCGTTTTCCAAAGGAATCGTTTTAATTCCATGCATTTCCCTCACTTTTATTTTTATATTTCTTCTATTTTACTATTTTCAGTTCTTTTGTTCTTACTACGTGTATAGTTATTTGGATGCCCTTAATAAGAAATTTGTTTTATTTTTTAATATATTTAGCAGCTGAAATTATTGGTTTTGCAGCTCGAGGGCTAAAATTCATTAAATTTTTCTTTGTTATCATTAAGGCGTTTGTTAAAAAAATGAGATGGCAAGTTTTATATCTTCAACGTTTCATCAGTAAAGAACTTTACTTTAAAACATCCTCCAGCTATTCTGTTAATAATGACTTAATCACAATTTTAAACAAATATTTAAGTTAAATTATTTTTTGTTGTTGTTTGTTTTGTTATCAGTATGATGCTTAAAATTAAAACAATTTTCCGAAAAGTTGATAAATATTACGAGTCATTAAATATCTCAATGGTAATTTTTAAATAATTTCTTTATTCTCTTTCGTAAAAGTTAACTTTCCCCCTTTCAGGGCTTAATATAATTAGCTTAAGCAGTGATAATCATGGAATATGCAAATTAAAGAAAATTTGAATAAATACTGAAGAGGAAGCAACAAGAAAGAATCGTAAACAAAAAAGTGTCATCTCCGTAGAATTTTACAATAAATTCGATTATACATTTCAACTTTATCGTTCAAGGATATGCCATTGGATGTGTGGAAGCGTTTATTTAACTTATTGACATTGTATCGTGCAAGAGTGAAAAATGTTTAATATTTAAATTTATGCATCTGCATGTTTGTTTAAACGCCTCAAGCAAAGAAAAATGGAAAAGCGGATGCCATTTTCCTTATAAAATAAACCTTCGATACAGATTAAGTAATCCAGATTTAATTAACCCGTTTTATGACAAGTGCAATTAAGAGTAAAAGGCTTTCATATTTATTGTTTTTAAAATAAAATTGGGAAAATTTCTGATTTTAATTCAATTTTAAATTCTGGCTATAGTGAATAAATATTTTTATTTTATGTACCCAAAAGTAAACCTAACGTTTTCATTGAGATGTCCGGCTTTCCTTTCAGCCGTTCGTATGTCCGTATGACCAATTGGCCATCCATCTAGTCGCTAGTGTATTCTGCTGTCCGTCAGTATGTCAGAGCATATCCAATGGGATATTTATTCTGATCTACATATCTAAAGTCCTTCGGGTATATGAATAGCTAAGTTCCCTGAGAATATGATTTAAATTGAATTTAAAATCTAAAGAAAAATTGCAGTAATAATTACACTGGATTGTATTTTGTAATCCTTAGGATTTTGACACTTTTAATTGGCAAATATTTCCCAATAAAACTGTGAAAAAAATGTGGGCTGAAGAAGTTGATGCGACGTATTGTAAATTTGGCGTTATGGTCTACTTCTTTAAAAAATGTTCTAAGATGTAAAAACTCTTAAATAATTCCCGAAAAGACCGTACGAAAATGCTTTAATGAATTTTATATTAATTATTACTAAATCGAACAATGAATTGGCTTCTCTGTTATTCCGGAATTTGAAACCTACACGAAATGAATCAGACCAACTTTGTTCCACAGCTTTTCTATTACACTATTATGTTTTTCTTTAATACCCCTTTTGGGAGCGTCCCCATCTTTTACAAGTTGTTGCAGTTGTTTTCGCATTGTTATTTTTTGTCTTGTATCAGTTTCGTTTATCGGTTGTTGTTCCAGCTAAGTAGATGATCGAACTACTATGGCAGGTCCTAGGGGCTGTAATCTGTCGTTTCCTAGAAACGACGCCCTATCTGTATATTTTGTGTAGTGGTGAGGAACCTTACTAATCTTTGATTCCTACCTTTTTTCCTTTTCAGGCCGATTGGCGGTCAGGGGATACTTGGATGGATTTTTTTGGACGGGGGTTGAAGCCAATTAATTTTAAAATTCGAAAAATTACGGTGAAATTTTTTTGTCCTCTGCCAGGGAACGATCCCGGGGGATACTTGGTTTTGCAGGCAAACACTGTAACCACCACACTACATTACACTATTATAATTAACATAAAAACTATTTGAATTCGTATTAGATTCGTGTTAGACAGTATAATGATCGGATAGCATACAATTATGTCTCAAATATCCTGGTCACGAATCGTAAATGATTTTGACCGATTTTGTTATATAGCGATCCGAAACATTTTTTGTGACTTGTTGATAAAAGTTTTTTCTGGTCTTAATACTTCATATGCCAAAGTGATCAACTCTTGTTTGTCAATTTATTATGTGACAGTTAATTTAAAATAACAACGCGATTTTTATTTATCACGAAAGAATTATATTCGATAATTAAAACAAACTTTTCTTTAATCTAAGCCTGGGTGTATATTACGTTATTAGATATCGATGAAAATTGCAATAAATTCCAAGAAAATTGTGTATGATATTACGATCAGCATATTTGATATTAATGTGCCCCCAGATTGAAACTGATATTTTTTGAATAATGTTTTTTTGCTGTAGAGATATTTTGTATGGCATTTCCTAAAGAATTGTTTATCGCATTTATTGAAATTTGAAAATCAGCTGAAATTCTGACTTTTTCTTAGGAAGGCACTAGGTTTTCAGTAAATTTTGAGAAAATTCGGCTGCCTTAAGTGCAAATTTCATATTGATATCTCAAGTGGTACACCGAATTCCGAAGATGATAACGATTTTTGAGGTTTTTTTGGATCAGTGAAATGAAAAAATAAAAACCTAAAAATTCCAAAAGGGTTAAATTCTTAGAATCTGATGCTTTTAGCGACAAACATACAATACATTACATTCATTTCTCTATATTATATTAAGTTGATAATAATATTATTGTTCCTTTTGTTGTGTTCCTAATATTTAGTTAGATTTCGTTTCCGTTGGTGTTATTTTACATGGAGAAACCTTCAGATGCAAATGTTTTACAAACGACAATAACGGCAGAAACTGGCATCAAAAGGAAAAAAAAACAACATTCGAAAAAAAACTTCAATAAAGTTTCACCAGCACATTGCAATTCTAAAGTCGAAAATTCAATTTCCTTAAACTCTATTTTTTTTCTTTGGCCGGGTGTTGCCTGTGAAGAGTGTGTGTGTTTGTGTGAAAATGTGTGTTTTAAACATTTTCACAATTGAATTTTGCATTCAAAAGTCGTTGTTGCTCAAGTTGTTCAAACTGTACGTGTTTGTTAGTGTATGCGTGAATTTCTAACGGTACATGTGTTTGAAAAATATGAGATATTTCACACATAGTCTTGTTGTTGTTATTTTTGTTATAATTTATACATTTCATGTTTGTATAAGAGTGTGTCATTTTGTTTGAGCGAGTTTAGCTCTAATACGTGTTCAGTTGTGTTGTGTTTCACAATTGCGAATTGGTGCTAAAGAATTACGTTACCAACCCCCAAATTCGTATGTGCTATTTCCGGTTTCTGTTTTACTTCTTTGTTGTGTAAAAAACACGAAAATATTTAAGGCTATTACACTCGAAGATTTTTGTTAAGAAATATATTCATATATCTTAATATTTTCGCAGCTAGAATTAGACATTAAAAATTGTATACCGTTCTAAGCCTTTTTCACTGCTGTTGTACTAATTTTGTTTTTGGTTTTTTTTCAGTAAATATTTTCGAACCAACTTAAATATTTTGCACTGCAACATTAAGAATTACTTTAATATATTCAATGATGTACCATGTAACTTTGGCTTTTATTTTTAAATCCTTATATCATGGTTATAGCGGGTGAATATCATTCTTGGTGACAAACAACGTTTAAATATATTATATTAATTGCGTAACTGTGACCATATTTTTGGAAGACTGGAACTGTAGCAAATAATCTCCGTTTGTCTGTATATAGTATTTCTTGTCTGTAATATTGGCCGATGATAATAAATTAGTATCTTGTTAAAACCTTAGCATATGAATTATAATGGCTGTAAGCTGTTAGCTGAGCCTTAGAACGAAGCAAAAATGTTGGGCTTCAAGTTCCGTCAGACGCTAGTGCATCACAGATAAAACTCTGCTAGGAGGCATAAATTTGGGTGAAACCAAAGTATTTGGTTCTATCAAGTCTAAATGAATAGAAGTAAATTCCATTCATAATAAAATGTCGCATGATGCTCCTAGGGCTCTTGCTCAAAACTTTTTCTTTGGCTGTCCCATATGCATAGATCATGCAGTAGCCGCCATTGAATGGATGTTTTGAAAGGATAGCATTAATAGATAGATGAGATGTATTGTACTATCAATATCTCATATGACTCAGAATATTTTCTTATAAAATACAAGATATGTTTTGATAAGTGTACATTAAAACCACACTCGGAACTCTACCTTTTATTCCACCTTCCTTTAATCGTATACTGAGTAGATGCTACCAAATCTTACTTTCATAATGAGCAGGCTCTACTTTCGGATTTGCTGAGGCTCCATACTTTATTTAACGACTCTTTTCTTTGGGAAGATAACCCACTACTAGATATCAAATAAGCTTAGAACTCTCTTGATATGTTCACGTTGCTGAAAATTTTGTGTTGAATTTTCGACAAGACCAATTAATTTTCAAAATGCCTCTTCTGACGAGGAGCTCATTTGAAAATAAAGAGCTGCTCTTAAGTTAATGTGAACACGTGATTATTAAATTTTTTTACTGACCCAACTGCAAATTTTCATAAGTGCATATCAGTTCAGATACCAGTCTATTATATTTTAATCATCGAATTTTATATAATGGATATTTCCAGCAGTACTAAATAAGATTACATCTTGTTGTACTGAATTTTTCTAAAATAAATGAACATGAATATGAATATATGCTTTTACTAAGGACGAATTTCAATGATGTATTTATGAAGAAGTCCTAGTACTCCTTTGTATTGAGTAGTTGAAATATCATTTTTTGGATAGTATATGTTTAAGAACATTGAAAAATAATTACGTGGTTTGGAAACCTTGGTATAAAAAAAAAATACCTCAATATTAATTTAGAAATATACAAATTAAATTTTTTTAAGGATATGCATGATGTGCATCATATAAATAATAGAAGATATCAATTAAAGACAATATAATTATTCCACATAGTAATATATGAATATGTGTTTTTTCCCGAATAAAAAAATATATATAAACATGTATATGGAAAGAGAGAATAGTTTAAAAAATCTACTTCAAAACATCTTCATTATTTTTGTAATGGTAGTGTAAATATGAAACTATCCTTTAACGAGTAGCGTAATCTAACTTCTTTTATCATGTTACTGCAAATCTGCTCTAATGTTATGCCATTTTGGTAAATTTATATTTTCAATTACAAGTTACAAGGCATATTAGTAACTTTAGTTGATTTCAATACTGAATAGTCTTATTGTAACCCTTAATGGCTTTCGAATTTAAATAAATTACTTTAAACGAAAAGCGTGTGTGCTCTTAAAAATACAATAAAAATATTTTTGCGGTCAATGGTTGACTGAAAAAAAGAAACATGAAGGATTATTTAAATTTTCTATAAACGCAAGAATTGTTGAGTGTTGGTCTTGAATTAGTATATAAAATAATTTCATTATATTATTTTTATTAAAAAGAGCTTTAACATGCTTTGCAGAAAAAAAAACTATCAGAAGAACTAAATCTAGATAAATTTTCAAAAGGTTTCTCAAAAAAACTTAAATTTTTGTTATTATGGGGTCTTATTAATAATAGTTATCAAAAATATATAAAGCCAGGAACAACTTTAGCAAATATTTGCAAGCCTTCGGTAACTTATTTGTCAAAAGCTGTATTGAATACAAAAAATCGTTATATTTCACTTTTCGTCTATATGTCAGCTCCTCTGTGGTACTGCTGCCAAAATTTCAATATACCTTAAGACGCCATGTTAGTGCCCTTATGGTTATATAAAATGGAACTGCAAAATTATAGTTGGGGGGTGAAATAGCTTTTATAGCTAATGCTAAACATATTAATACACGCTCAGTTTTTAAATAAAAAAAATCCATAAGCCATTCAAATTTATGTGCGATCACGTTACACTGCAACACTAGAAGTGATAACTTCAAATTCCATTTTCCCAATTTATTTTACGAACAGGTGACTTTGTGACATTCGGCGAATTTTCCAATTATTAAAAGAAAATTAAGTTCTCATATAAAAAATATCATTGGAGTCTTAAAATTGATTAGATCTCCCAGTAGCTTCCCTGTTTGGAAAAAAACATTTTCTTATCGCTGACAATAAGAATTTTTGTTATTTATGGTATTTTACATATTTATTCGTCACATATGCAAATTGTAAAAAGTATATATTTTACCACAATTTTATGAGCCTGAATTCATAAAATAATGTTGCCACTCATAAGATGATCTTTTAGAGCAAAATCACACATGGTAGATGGAAGATGATCGTTTTCGAAAGCGGTATATGCTCCGAATAGCATTTTTCTGAAAATAATTATTCTTATCATTATAATTAGGGATTATTAATTTTTCTAATTCAAACAATCACTTCACACTCCAGCAATTTTCAAATATTCAAACAAACGTTTTTTGATCTCTGTTCTTAGTAATTTATTATTTTTTCTTTTCTTCATTTCCAAACAATAAAGAAGTTCTACCTGATGCCGAAGTTAACATCTCTTTTTAAAACATTAAATGCAATAAGTTTTCATTGAAGCCATTTGTATTCTTTCTCATGTCTAAACTTTAAGTACAAACAATTAAGGAATAAAAAAGAATAAAAAAAGAACTTAAATAAACATAAATAAATTGAATCTGCTGCCAAAGAGCATTGGAGAATCACAAATAATTGCTAAAGCACTCTAACACAAAGGCAATTAGGACATAAAACAAAAGCCCTGCTCTACATTCAAGTCTGCGCTAAAATGGAGCAGAGGAGTCGCAAGCTCACATGCAAAAACATCGACATTCATAAGCACCCAAACACAAGTGTAGAATAGATTCATGAATAACAGCTGGCGTTTTTTCCATCTGTATTTTGTTTTTCCTCCATGTTTTTTTTACTAGAACAATGAAAAATCAGTTTAAACAAAACAATTAATGGCGAAATACTACAGCAATTTTATATCCTTATTGGAGTGTAGCTGTTGTTTATGATGTTTTTAATATTTGTTTTTAGTCGTAGCAATAGTGGTAGTGGTAATAGTTGTTTTTATACGCAAAACAGAGGGAGTGAGTTTTGTGTGTGCATCTGAGTGTAAACGGATGTTCGTCGATTTATTGTTTTTGGCAATAGAATTCTGTTTAGACATTGAATTTTTCCATTCGAAAATTTGTGCTGCAATTAATTGAAATAAAAAGCAAACTGCATTTAAATTATTATTCTTAAATATTTGATTAATGTTGTAAGCTATTCAGCCTATTTAACTTTTAAGCCACATCTGTTATGGAAAATTTTTAATAGTGGGCCTTAAACTAAAGTCTTAGAAAGGTTCATAGTCTTACAATAACTCTCATTGCTCTAACCTTTCTATTATCAATTCACAAGATTATTCAAAAAAAGAATTTATTAAAATTTCATGTCAATAAATGTTTTAAGTGAAATTTAATATAATAATTTATTTGATATACTAAAAAATTTCGTTTTTCAAATAGATGACGCGTTACGTTATTTCAAATAAGTTATTGTTTGTCTTAACAAAACACAAAATCAATTGTATTAAAATAATTCCATAATTAGACTTAATGAAGTACTAAAATTAATTTCTTCTATATCCATTTCTTCAACCATTTGCTGCCACATCACTGTCTTTGTTGGTTGATATGATTAGTTACAAAGGCCCATATAATAAATCTGCAAGACCAAAGCTAATTTTCAGCTCCTTTCTAAGAAAATTATCTCGAAAAATTGCGGCAAAATTTAAAGTTTATTATTTTTATTATTTTTTTTTTTTTTGGATTTTTTAATATATAAACTATGAATAAGAATATGAATATCTTTGTCTTTTATTGATAAGCTGTCGTTTTCCATTTGTTTTATTTTACTGACTACCGTGAAAGTTGTCCACTCCTAATGCTTTTTTATTTGTTCCATGTTCCAAAAAGTTGAAATTATAGTTTTCGAATATTTGTTCAATTGTTTGTTATTTTTATATTTTTTTTTTATATTTATTTATTAGCACATTTATGGTCAAGGGATTTTTATTAAAATCATCCTCAAAAAGAAAGCATCCTTATTAAATGTTTGTGCTATTTTAACGAGTTTCTTTTAGAACGGCAGTGTGGAAAAATAAACACTTGTTAAAAAGTGTAATAAACAAAACGTGTGACGCTTTATATGTTGCCTTAAACCATTTACAATATATGTGTATATAATATAAAAATGTACTACGTCATGAAAACCTTTCACTATGTTGGTTTCAAAAAAGTTTTTGACTCTGGTATAGAATTTGGGTAAGACTACTACAACTTTGGTGCATGGATCACTTGTAGCTTTAAAACACATCAAAATAAAGCATCTCACTTTGTAAAATTATGTATACTTTCATCATTATTTCCAGCATAATTGGAACTTGTAAGTGTAAGACAACTTGCATACTTACACTTTATACTTTATACTTACAAGGACAATAAATGACTTGTTTACAGAAGTGGCAATTCCTCGAATAGCGGGTACTAAAGAGTTATTTTTGGTACCCATTGCCCTAAGTTTTCAAAATGTATATATATTAAAAACTTCCCAATAGTGCTAAGAACAAACTCGAATACTCAAAGTAAACTTTTTTACTTTGTGTGGCAGTGAGTGATAAAATACTACCTTTTAATATTTTTTCTCCTAAACAAACAAGTCAGTGTAAATTAATATTTGATTTTAACGCGAAACATTTCTCAATATCTCCAATTTTTAAAACCTTGAGAAGAAATAATTATTGAAACCAAACAAAATTTTTTCTTTTAATTTTTCCTTGCGATAAAAGACAAAAGCTTGCTACCAATTCTTATTACTTGTATAATTTTTAAATAAAATACTTTATAGCTTAAAATACGATGCAAATAAAAACTCACGTGAAAAATGTGAACTATTCCTGCCATTTTTTCTCCAACGAAGGTCTTTAATTAAAAAAGAGCCTCGAAATTGTATATAGCAGGGCCAAACCACTTTTGATAACTTGTTTGTCATTGATAGAAGTAATTATGCATTTCCTGTATAAGTTTTACATCAAACCCAGGTGAAAGTTAATTTTTATACTCTGAGAAGTCATTTAATGTTCTGTGAAAAATGGAGTTATTAAATATACTTATGGACTATATATATATATATATATATATATATATATATATATATATATATATATATATATATATATATATATATATATATATATAAGTATACATATATAAATAAATATATATATATATATATATATATATATATATATATATATATATATATATATATATAAGTATACATATATAAATAAATATATATATATATATATATATATATATATATATATACATGTATATATACATATATACATATATATATATATATATATATATATATATATATATATATATATATACATATATACATACATATATATATATATATATATATATATATATATATATATATATATATATATATAGATGTTTAATGCACATTAGATTATAGAGAAAGGCTTATGGTGTTAACAATTATAACCTATGAGAGGGTTTTTAAAGGGGTCACATTTCAGATAAACCCCTCATGACCTTGTTATTAAAAAAAATTGATTCCTGAATTTTGCTTAAATTACGCTTGATAAATTAAAAATATCTTTTAATTAAAGAAGAGAATTCCCAACTGCCGACATTTGTTGGTAATACCCACTGCGTATGAGTGTTAAATAAATTGTCATACGTTCGTGAATATTGCGCAGCACAAGAGTATGCAATAAAGATTGATAATAATGTTTATTCAAGTAAGACAACTGGCCATTAGGGCGTATGATTGATATTTAATTTCTATATCAAAGCGCAAAACGAAGATATTGCTTATAAAGACTTTATTAATGATGATGGAAATATGTATTTCATATATTCTAATTAGCGACTTTTTTTAGTTTTTAATGGACAAAAGTTGTTGAATTTAAAGCTTCTTAGTTTTATTCGGTGTTTTACTTATCTAAATTAAATTAAAAATTAAATTTTTTAAGATTTTTCATTTAAATAATTTGTGTATATTAGAGACAATACAATTTTGTAATACCTTAAGATAATATAATACTATAAAATAATGTGATAAAATAAAAGTATTACATAAATAATAACGATATTTAAGTACTTAGCTTTAAAAAGCTGATAACTTAATGTTCAGTAGAAACTTTATTCAATTATCCCTTCTTGTATATTCTCTATTTTTTTAACTATATATATATATATATATATATATATATATATATATATATATATATATATATATATATATATATATATATATATATATATATATATATATATATATATATATATATATGTAGGAATTATTATTAAAACACTTGTTTTTACGCTTTCATAGCGTTAAGTTACATAGATTTATTCAATTAAATGTTTAAGTACAAAAAAAAGGAATGTCTTTAAGTTAAACTTATTTAATTAAATGTTTAAGTACAAAAAAAAGGATGTCTTTAAGTTAGATATATTTAATTAAATGTTTAATTACAAAAAAAGGATGTCTTTCCGTTACACTTTACTAATAATTAACAACTTTCTAATAATTAACAACTTTTTCACACACTAAATCTCAACTTCTAGGTTTTATACCATACAAGCAACGTTTTCTACTACTCGCTTCTTTTTTCTTACTTAAGACTGTCTGCTCGTTCCTTTGTTTCGTCAGTGTTGTATCTTTTGGTATGTTCGTTAGAAGCTGTGTTCTCACACACACACACACATATATATATATATATATATATATATATATATATATATATATATATATATATATATATATATATATATATATATATATATATATATATATACATATATATATATATATATATATATATATATATATAAATATATATAAATATATATATATATATATATATATATATATATATATATATATATATATATATATATATATATATATATATATATATATATATATATATATATATAATATATATATATATATATATATATATATATATATATATATATATATATATATATATATATATATATATATATATATATATATATATATATATATATATATATATATATATATATATATATATATATATATATATATATATATATATATTATATTGCTTCTATTAGAGAAAATTATTTATGAGATAAGAAAATGCTTAAATGTTTAATTATAATTATTTCAGCTCGCAACTATTTAAGCAAAAACTTAATGCATACTAATATTCATTATAATTACAATTATTCTATTTACAACTATGAGTGTTGCTCAAAAAACAACATAGATTCTTTCTTAAAAAACCATGAAATTTATTGGCAAAGCGTTGGAAAACAAAGTGCACCAGTTTTTCCCGTTCTCATTAAATCCTCTAGACTCTAGTATCTAATGTAGAAATAAAACTATATAGTTTTGTTATATATATTAAAAGTCGTATTAAATATACGAAGGAATTAGTGACCTCCTGTAATACAAATGGTCTACAAATAGATTAAGTGAAGTGTGTCATATTTGGGAATATATCTTGATAAACGGCTTTCATAGCAGGTTCACATAAAACCTAAAAAGATCATTTTATTTATACTTATATGTCTACTAAGTACCGAGTCTCAAAGCAGTCTAGAAAACGTGTATAAGTTATACAGCATTATTTCTAAGCCGCTATGGTAATTTGGCATACAGCAGAGGGAAAAAAGTTAATAAAATAAATGAACAATATAAAAATTCATTTTTAAAAATTTCAATTACCTTAATTTTTTGTTTGTTCTAAGTAAATTGAGCAAGTTTGGTGCACGATGTATTAATTGCATTATGTTAGTAATTTCCATGTTATATAATTTGCACTGAATTGGTTTCACGTATTAGATCTCCAATAAACAAATACTATTGTTTCAGTTTTAACAAATGTTTAATTTACTGCCTGACCTGTGATGTAAATATCTTTGTTTTTATTTTAAATGTAATTGAACGACAAAATTAATTCTTTTCGCATCGTAGGCCAGACAGTTATTACAAAATTTATCTGAAATTAAAATCATTGAATCACACAGAATATTCATGGCTTTACCCAAAGTAACTGATTCAAGTAGTGGTCATTTGGGGATTTTAGACCGCTCTAAAATTTATTTTGAATTTGTAGTCAATTTTGAATAAAAACGCCACTGTTTTCTTACTGCCACAGCCGATTCAAATAAATTTAAGAACATTTAAATGACGTTTGTAAAACTGACGAGATAAAAATTAAAAAGACTGCCTACAAAACTTCTTAGATGTTTCCGATTACAGTTTTAATACCACTATTTACATATAAGATGTGATTAGTTTGAAAGAACAATAACGAAATTAAGAGAAAGGTAGTGACAAATTATAAAAATCTTTATGAATGATTTGTTTGCAAAATCTTATGTACTTTCTCTTTAATGGATTTAATGAATTTTTGATGGCCAATTAGGTTTAAGGAGACTAAATCTAATTGTATCGACCTGGATAAATCTTCACAAAAAATGATTTTTGCAATATCGCCTGAATAATGATTGTAACTAGTGCTCTATTGATTAAGTTGTAAAAAAGTTTTGAGTTTTGTAGAAATGAGCAATAAAAAATAAAATTAAATAGTGAACAAAAGATCACGACAGACTTTTCCATGTACATACACAAAAGTCATGCCAAATATTTGAAAATTTGCAAAGCAATTGTGTTGGCCAACTTCAAATAATTGCAGTTGCCAAAATCTGCATTAAAATTTATTCAGTTGTATTGTCTCAGCCACTGTGTAAGTCTACATGAGTATGCCGAATGTAAGAAATACGCACACGGGCATTAAATATTGTTTACGTATATATTGGTGTCTATTACACGTACACAAAAACCAAATACAATACAGTTAAGAACAACAAAAATATTTACTAACTCAGACAACTACACAAAGCATGATCCTTTTGAAATTGTTTTGTATATTAAGTGTGTGTAAATGCGCTACCATCATATCTACTTCTACAATTACAAACTAAAACTGTTGGATATACAAACCCTAATACCGCTTTTGTTGTCAAACAATTGTAGTAATCATCGTCTAAAAGTCAGATCGTCTTGTCTTGTATGGCAAAATCTTTGTTTTCCTTATTTTCCCGTTTTTGTTGTTTGTTTTGCTATTGACGTTACGTCCTGTTTTTCGGTTATTTTTCTTAAAATTCTTTTTTTTTCTTGCACAATGGGAAAGGAGGTTAGTAAAAATCCTACATGTATGAGTGTATCACTTAAGCATTTTTGCATAAGAGATCGTAATATATTTTCAGAAAACTAGCAGGAATATAAAAATAAAAAGCAATTTTTGTTAAAATTTGTCAATATGATCTTACGATATTAAAATGTAACATGGTAGATGATATTGGAAAATTTCAATCGGATGAATTTTTTATGTGTCGTTACAATTTAAAATTTTTCGTAGAAACAACTTGCATTAAATTACTAGTTTACAGCAACTTTGACCTTAAAGAATAAATTACTTCTAATGTAAATAACAAATAGACTCTATAAGAGACGCAGCCGCAGTAGAGTACGTATATTTGGTATTATTTTACTTTACAGTAAAAAGCTTAATATAAGTAAAAATGTTGCGTATACGTATACATATTTATGTTACTAAAAGCAATATTTGAAGACACAGCGCTCCAGGAGATGATTGCGGCTCCTGCGCTTGGTTCACTTAAGTTGATATGAACAAATTTTAAAAAAATTAACAACTTTTTTATCTACTAAAAATTCAATGGTTGCAATTTTATGTCTTTGTTATTGTTACAAAAACATATAGGAGGAATTAAAAATTTTTATAAATAAGTATTGCTAATGATTTAGTAGCAAATAATCAAATATTAAGTTGTACTATACCATGAAAAACCCATAATGAAACACATATACTTACACATACACTACAGTGATATACGTACACACTTTGATACAACCATAAACTAGGTCATATGAAATAACTGGGGCCAACAAACACTCCATAAAGAAATAAGACCCTAATAGGATAAATAATTAACACGGCAGCTGGTAACAACATAATTTCAACGGCGCGATATATTTTGGTTCATGCAAATTCTACAACTTCCATAAAATCATTGACCTTATTGCAGTGTTAGCACAATAATATTTAAAAGTATTAAAGGGCCTCTGCAACAAAATATATCAGAAAATGTTATAATTTCATAACTTTAAGCGATCTTATCAAAATATATGTCTTTAAATCCCGCTTTGCAAGTAAAACGTAACGGACCAAAATTAAAGATTTTTAATGTCACACAAATATTGGAGTTATGGTTAACATTTGTCCCATATACTGTAATAATACTTAATATGGAAATTCATTATTTGGGATATTCTCCCCAACAAATCGTTAGAAACAATTAGAGCTTTTGCAAAATGCATAGAAAAAATCAAAAGTTTGTTGTGGTTTTAGCTCTTCATACGCCGACATTTCATTGGTTGCTAAAACCAAATCGTATGTGAAGTTTAAGCAGTTTGAAAACATTCAACCTCGGATGTTTATGGGGAGAATATCCCAAATAATGAATTTCCATATTAAGTATTTATAATAAAGATTTTATTTTTAATTTTTGCCCAACTGAATACAATCATTAACGACCAACGGGCGTTTAATTTTATGGGTGTTGAGAGAAAAATAAAATAGACTCACGTTGAGTAAATTGTTTGTTGTGTTGGTTTGTATAGAAACATTCTAAACCTACTATGATTATGTATTTGTTGTAATTCATATGCAATATTGAAATTCTCATATTGTATTTGATTTATGTGGCATAAACATCCGAGGTTGAATGTTTTCAAACTGCTTAAACTTCACTGACGATTTGGTTTTAGCAACCATGAAATGTCGGCATATGAAGAATTAAAGCCACAACAAACTTTTGATTTTATACTGTAATAATATTAGAATGTAGAGTATTACAAATATTACATGTCCTTCTGAAAGATGCACTAGAGTCAGTTGAGTTTAATCCTCAAAGAGCAAATTAATTTTGGCAGTTAAACGTTACTTGATTTTCATTTCAATAGCCTCTTATGTTCATATCCTTGTGCTATTGTTTTGATAAAAAAAAATTATTTAAAAATAAAATACATTTAAAGGAATAAGTTCTTGTAACATGTTATAAGGTTTTGTTTTTAAAAAATATTAATTTTAAAACACGACTACTTGCAAATTACTATACAGCAATTTACTGAAAATGGATAAGATTCATGCTTTCATTAAAAAAATCCTAACAGACTTTGAAAAAGCCCTTATCATATCCATAATAAGTTTATCAATGTACGTCTGTGGTAGGATATTATATTTATTTGGCCTTAAGGTTTTGGTTCTTAGACTATAGATAAAAAAGAGAAATTGAATCTCCTTCAGAACATACTGAAGACACCAGAACGTAGCTGAAGACACCATAGACAAAATACCTGATACGTCTTCGCGCTTTGATCATACTATGCGAAGAAAATAATTCTAATAAAATCAATCGTAAAATAATAAAAGATTGAAAAGGGAAATTAGAAATATTTCTTATCACTAATTGGCAATAAAATCACAAAACAAGCGATTTTCTATAAATAATTGTATACCCGTAAACTGTTAACCCAGTAATCACAATTTTTCTCAAGCTCGAGCTTAAGTCTTATGTTTATTAGTTTTGTGACTAGAAATGACAAGCAAAATATGTATATGAATATCAGCTTATCAGCATCACTAAGGAACCTTTTATTACAAACTTCAATACTACTCGCATTTAAACTAAGATTGACTGGCAATCGAACACGAAAAATTTCTCTTCTCCATCAGTAATTTTTTTTAGTTATAAAGGAATTTTGAATACTCTGCCAAATCTTCCTCTACTTCTTCTGTTACATCCTGTTTAATAAATTTTCATAGTAATCGGACTAATTATTTATTAAGACTAGGTCTTCCCTAGTAATAGAAAATTGTTATTGCTGCATTATCCAACTGATAGTTGCCGTTGCAACATTTTAATTTTTGTGAGGCTGTGCATGTGTTAACCTCCGAGTCCTTTTTGTATCATGTTTCATTGAACTTGTATTTTTTAATTTTTTTATTTACAGAAATCGGAAAAATGCTGAGAAGTACCTTCGATTCCTGCCAATATTCTCAGACTTTTGAACAGGCGAGTGGAAAGGCGGCACATATTTATCACGAAAGTTTTCTTAATGAGGTCACACATAGAGGTATTTTAATATTTGAATGAAAATGTTCACTTTGGTGATTTAAAGGAATGTAAACTATACTTTGTGATAATGCTTTCATTAACTGGTAAGGGAATACAGCACATCAATGCTGATGAAGAAGTGAAGAGGGGGTAGCGGTTAGTTTTCTACTTAAAATATTTTTTTGGCATATATTTTTCTTACCATTCCCCTACTACTATTACATGTTAAAACAATGCAATGCTAATAAATAGCTAAGCACTGTCCTAGCAAAACTAACCTTAATTGCTAATTTCTGTATAAGTGTAATAAAAAAATATTTCCTAAGAATTTCTAAAGTTATTAAAATATAATGATTAATTTTTGCTATACCCATTGTGCAAGCAATTTCCACAATCATTTTTGTCATTCTCCCCATACGAACTGAATTACTTAAACGAGTAGAACTAACGACAATAATGATGACGACTACATCGCTTACAGGTCTTTTGGCAAAGCCAAGGATTTTCTATATACAATTTGTTTGCTTGAGAAAAAGGATAAAAACACAAAATGAACACAATCTGGACTATACATATATTGGCTCAAATGTGCCAAACAAATTGCAGTTTAAAGCCGAATGTAGTCAGTATGAGCCAAATAAAGTAAAGAAAAAATAAAACATACTCCATGAAAGGTAGATTTGGCAACGATGTCTATATAAACAATAAACATCATGAACATTTTTGTTTGTATGAGTGGTTTACTCACACACACACACACACATATGCATACATGCATTCGACAATCTAAACAATGTAAATTTTAAGAATGGCCAAAGATTTGGGGTTTTTCCAGATAAGAGTTTCTCTGACTGTCAGTATTCTTTATGTGGTTTCTAATACATACGTTGTTGTTGTAAAAGTAAATAGTAAATAGTTGTATGCATAGTAAATAGTTGTATGCATTTTAAAATAGATTTACTGATGGCAAGCAATATTGAAAAAAAAATTGTTTATATGTGATTTAAGCCAGAAAAAAGTAGAGTATCTAATTTAGTATGACGGTAAATTTTCAATGCTTGATTTTGTTTGGAGATATTTCTATTGGATATTGATATTTGCCGGCGCCATTTCGTCTAGATATAAGTGAAATGACCCTTAATCCCTTAAGTTGGTCTTGTTAAATACAAGTTTGTCATAAGTAAAAAATAAAATAAGCAAATTAAAAATAAGCATGTGTATGGTTGGTAAAGAATAAATAACAATGGTAAGACTGTTGTAAGTTAGTGAGGTGTAATTTGAGCTCTTCATTACAAAAAAAAAAAAAAAAAAAAAAAAAGTTTTCACAAATTATGATACGATGAATAAAAACAATTCTCGTATTACATTTACAGTGAAGATTTGTATGAATAGCTGAAATATACATCAACTGACACCACAGAAGTGGACCAAACACAAGAACGCTGATGATGAAAGTGTAGCGGCTTTCGAAAACAGCATGTTGTTCCGTTCTGCTAGTGTTTGTCAGAATGATTTACACATTTGATCTTTGTTGTAATTTGTTCTTTAATAACTATCACATGTAATTTGCTTTACTTAAAATTCCTGAAGAAGAGAACCGATGGTGATCGAAACATGGAATAAAAAATAAAAAATTTAAATAAAACAAAAAAAGAGTTTTATTTAATATATGACCTAGAGCCGGAATAAAAATAAAAACAAAAATTACATATCATAAGGTCGGAAAAATTAACAAATATATACTTGTTAAATACCTTTAAGGGAACATTAATTAATATAATATAGATGACATTTAATAAAATTAAGATTTAAGTTAAGCAAGAAAATGAAAACCATATAGAATCAATGTTATGATTTTTAAATCCTTTTTTAGTTATTTGATTTTATTTTTCCGAATAACGATTAATTAAAATAGCGGAGTTCTAGCTTTTCGAATTTATATATATGAAATTATAAAATTTTTGAAAATTTAATTAAACTGGGTGCAGTTATTGGTGTGGCTTTGATATTAAGTTCAGTGGATTTATCGCCTTTATCACCAGTGTTAATGTGTCTGTTTTTTAAAATCATTTTTCGGGCGATTGTTAGTATTAAGAGTGTTATTTCTATAAAAAAGTTTGGTAATCTTATTTATAAAAGAGATACATGAACGCTTATATTGAAGGTCTAGGGAGCTCGAACAGATTAACAAAATTTTCAGTTTGCCCAACTCAGTTTGGAAAAATGACATAAAAGTCATTTATTTATTAATGATACTTTTTTAGCTGTGCTAAGCGTGATGGTTCTGTCCTTATTTTCATACTAAATGTCGTCATCGATAGGTTGGATCGTTCATTTATGTTGTTTGAGGTTTCTTTAATCATTCTATCTCGGATGAGCAAATGATTAGTCTACTGCATCCTAGCCTGATAATGGGGCTGCCATCCAAGCCAACAAACTGGCTGAGTGTAAAACACATTTATATAGTGAACCGCTTAATATAAGAGCAGACGTCCGCTTACAGCCGTGCCAACTAGGAGAACAGACGCTACAGGCGCCTCTCACACTTCGTCATTGTTTGACGGGTGTCAAAAATATTACCCAGGGACCACCACGTAGAGGTCCTATGCTCATTATCGGATCGATGGGAATATATATTTATGTATACTACTTTTTTGATCCTTCCGTTTTTATATATAAATTATTTAATAAACGGGCTTTAGTTATTTTAAAAAAAAAATTCATATTTCGATGTTTCTTTTCCTGAAGAAGACGCCCAAGGAGGCATCGAAATGTTGAGCAAAAGAAATTTCGTTCTTTTTTATAAAAACCTTAAAACTAATTTTTAAATAAGATATACTAATTAATTAATTTACTTTTATTTTTAAGGCAAATTTTTTCTTTAGTACTTTTTTCAAGAACTCACTTAGAGAAAATGTTTACCAACAATGTGTAAAAAGTTCCATTTTTATTTGAAGGATAATAATAAATATTTAATGTTACTTTTTTAATTTTTTTGAAAATTTATTAGTAACAGATATAAACTATTTAAAAAAAATTTTTGTAGAGCCTAAAAAATACATTTTGAAAGTCTGATAAGAAACGAAACATGTTAACTTTAAAATGTTTTGTAGACCTTTGAGCCTTTTTAAAATCCAAAAGGCCTCGCTCCTGAAATATATAGACAGCAACATACCAAGAACTCAAAAATTATAATCTACCAACCGTTCGTAACTTGACTCTTTTATATGCAGGAAATTGTTAATCTGCGAGGATATGTCCAAAATTATGATAGATTTTTTCATCGGTTTGCCTCTCTATCATTGGTTGATTAATAAAGTTATTAAAACTAGAAGTGTTACCTAGGCTATTTTCTTCTATCAAGAGTCCAAAATATTAATATACATACGCGAAGAAAGCTTTGATAGAGTTCACAAAATTTTTTCATAACTATAATTATGACTAACGGAGACTAGAAATTCCTCGTATTGTTCTTTCAGTAAACCTACACAAGTGGTAGACTCATGTGCTGCTGAGGCAAAAGTATGGTAGAACTAAAAATGCTCGCATGCTTTCCCAGCTGTTGATCCATATAATTTCAACCGTCATTTCATAACAAACATTATTTTCTAACAGGGTCGGTTAAGTTAAGTTCAGCTGGTTAAAAATCTGCATTATATTTTTATTTTTAAATATACATATTTTTATTTTTATATTTATACAATAGAATGAAAAGCCCTCAACCATTTTAAAATATTGCAAGTTTCATATGGTGCAACGTTTCTGAATAATCAAACAAGGTGCCGGCAAGACAACAATATTTTTAATTGCTCTGGATGATAAGACACATACAGAATTGATTAATACGTTGAAAAAAAAAATCTGGCAGCGATTTGTCGAATCCCTGTTAAAATAGTTGTAAATGATGATGTCAGAACCTCGATCGGCTCATGATATGGATTTTATTTTTTGGTTAATTTGGACAATAGATGTATGTTATCAAAGGTTGCTTCGAAAATGCCTAATGTTTACCAGAAGAGCCGCAGCTGAATGTCAACGAGGTTGATCCAAAAGTTTTATAGAAGCTCCAGAGCAAAGTTTACCTGTTTCCAAGAATAAAGATACCCAGGAAATAATATAAATCTGAAACAATTAAAAAGCTCATGGTTCTATAAGTACTTATTAGAAGAACTTTGAGGATTGTAAAACTTACAAGAGTTTAGTATCTAAATGTAATATCTTTAGAAGAGAGAAACTACTTTTTAGTAAAAGTAGACAGATTTTTTTCTTTTTGAATGCACCTTTGGTAGAACATACAATAACCTTTCGTCTATATTTTTATTTCAAACATTTGCGAAAGCCGATCACATAAATTAATTTTTACGCAAAACATTATAGTTCTGTTAATGTATGTGTGGTAATTCTTCAAGATTGTTTCCAAGTGCTCTAATTTCACTTTCTCCTCTTGAAGGCATCAATTCAACATCGCACTGGCAAATTACTGCAATCAGATAAATGGTGGTACATAATTTTCTTTCATCATTATGTTTCATCTATTTTTACGACACAATTTATCACTTATTGTTACCTTCTACTTTTTCGATTACTGTAAGCCGTCTGTGCGTTCCATACTTATTGGATGTTAAACGTTCAGCAAATTGATTGCTGGCCAATAAAACATATTGACGGGCAATTCGTTAAATTCTCGTCCACACTCTTACAAATGCTTTGTATCACACAATTTTTGGTTAAATAATATAAAAATAAGACTGCACTTGTTAGAAGAGGGAGAATGGAGAAGGGAAGTGTAATAAAAATCCAGTAGCTAAATGTTATCCTTTTATTTTCCGACTTTGGAAAACCAATAAATAATATGACACAATCTCAGGACACATTATTTGGCAAATACATATTGAGCGAGTGAAGAAATACAGCACGAGCAAAATGAAACTCAATACAAAATATATTGGAAGCGATTTGAAATGCATGCAAAGTAAAAAAAAAAAAAAAAAAATATTGAAAATAAAATCACCTTAAAATCTATGGGAAATTGCCAAGCACAAGCAAAACACATTTGGAAAAGTAAGTAGACAAAAAAGGGGGCATAAAAAAGTGAAGAAAAAACCATATTATAACAATAAAAATTATGGTTAAATAAATTTGAAGGTATTTTCTTATTTTAAAATAATGGTTAGATTTTTTATGGCGTAAGTTGTTACTTGTCTCATATGTGATTTTTAGACATACACTGGAGGGCAAAAGTATTAGTGGCATTAACTCAGCCTTAATCTGTTCTTTATGGCTGTCCAGGACATTTGTTTCCTACTTAATCTAGTACTGTAATGAAATTGTCTTATAAATAAAACTTTTATTGGCACTTATTTTTACATAAAGTTTAAACTTATAATTCCTGGTAAGTATTTTTTCTTTAGTTCCATTTGAAATGAATAACTAAAAAAAGTAAGTCTTACTAAAAAAAATACTTGGTTTTATTGAATAAGTTATATGTCCTTTTTAAACTAGAGAGGGGAGATTTCAATAAAATGCCTAAATTGTTTTATTTTTATATAAAATTTGTAAATTTTCAAATTTTTTTTTATTAAATATGAACTCCCAAGATATGGAAATATTTAATAAAAATTGCTGTTGTTATAATCGTTGGCTGTTTGTCCCTATTTGATATTAATATTTTCCACCACTGTTTCCAGCACACACTTTTCGGCAGCCAATTTTATGTTATTGCGTTTTTTTCACATTTCTTAACATTGTAATAATATTTATCATGGCCTCTTTCGTACTTGGCAAAATATAAGAACAGCCATCATTGATACACAATTTTCATTTAAAAGTGTTTTGCTTTAAATGTGTATCGTATGTAAATGGCTTTGCTGTAATTTGAGTGTTTCCGCAAGTGTAGGCAGGATATATCTATGCATACGTGTGTGTGTCAGTGTTCTTTGTGTTTCAATATAATATTTTCAATATAAATTGAATTGCTTTCTAAGTGCAATAAAATACTTATTATTCAATATGAAAATGTGTTTATATAGAACTCAAACCAAATTTTTCTCCCCTCAACATGTTCTATTTGTAAATTTATTCAAAATAAATAAAAAGATTTTATTTTATTGGATATTTTAATGTTTTTGTTGGCTGTGTCTCTTTTCAGCAAATTATTAATGTGTTTTCTCTCTATAAGGAATTGATAAAGCTTCTGTAAGCATTTTTTCTGGCAACAATCAATAACTTTTGCACCATCTTAAATTTTTTGTTTTTTAAATTGGAAATTATTGAAATATATTTTAAACGTACATTTGTTGTTTATTAAAAATTATTATTTTTCAATATTTATAAAGCTTAATATTTAATTTAAGTTTCAAATGGACCTTATTTACACATTATTTTTTTTAGGTCCTTGCCATTATAAAATTTATGGGGTCCAAGCTAAAAAAAAAACTGAAGAAGAGGATATTTCAGAGGACATGCATGGATCTTTATGATGTCCAAATTGGAAATTTATTAGTATTATAGTATTAGCCAAAAAAAAAAAAAAAACAACATATATTTATGATAAAATAAAAAAATGCATATTACTACTAATGGCGACGTAGTGTCAAACTTATAATGCTACAGTTTTATATTGCTAAGTATTGTCCATTATTGTTAAAAAAAAGCTTATTTAAAAAAAAAATCCCATGAACTCTCTTTTAAAGTCTATGGGTTCACAAATTGCAAATTTACAAAAAAAAAATCCTCCAAAACTAATATTAGGCTTAGAGCAACTACAATTTTGGTAATCAATTATATTTTTTGTTGGAGATGAGCACAAAGATTTATGGTCTGTTTTCATTAAATTATATTTTAGTAAAAGAAGATTCTTTACAATTAAATGATTTGTGACTTTCATTCACAATTCGCATAATCTTTGTTTATTGGATTCAATATTTATTTCAGAAACCTTTGCCTGCAAATCGCTAATGCTGGAGTTTTCATTTAAATATTTCAATTACTGCAAGATTGATTTATTGCTGTCAAGTTTTTACTGTTCGTTTAGAAAATATTTTACTAATAGTGGATATTTTTTATTAATTTTTTATATTAATTACAATTCTTTGCCAAAATCTATTTACAAATAAATTATTTATTGTGTAAATTGCAATTGAAAATTAAGAGAATCACATTGTTATTCGCACAATATTTTTATTGGTTTGACTTCTTTAAAAACAAATTTTAAATTATATTTTTTTTGACTTTTGTTGGTTTTTATTCCTAGTATATGCGAAAAAAGATAAAACATTTTTTTTTAAATTAATTGCAAATAAAAAATAAATACATCTAACCTTTTAAGTCAACAAAAATAAAAATAAGAAAATATTTACGTTTTTTTACCAAATCTGGTAAGATTGATATCAAAATTTATTTTTATTATAGATTAATTTTATTTATAACTTTTCAGTTTGTGCCAAACTTTGTCTTATTTTTCCTAAGGAAATGTCTAATTTAATCTTAAATTAAACAAATAAAAACAAGTAGTTTTAATATTATTTCTCAATCATAGAAGAGTAGTCCTTACCGCTACTCTTCAGTGTTAAATATTATGTCTTCATCAGAGCCTAAGAATAATTAACATAATGCCACCCTAATGTAAATCAGAAAAATTAATGACGTTTATCACTTTTCCTGAACAGCGATCGAAATCTTGTTCTAAGTCATAAATTTCCTTGTAATCAGCAGGCTAACTATTTCAGCCAACGACACCCTTATTCAGCAAATGGCACCCTTATTCAATAATAAGACCCTATATATTTAGTTTACTTCCAGGAATATATTTAAGTTAATAATATTGAATATTTGAACTTGTATTATAAAAATAAGAATAAAATAATATATTCATAATACTTACGAAAGATCTATAACTTATAAAAATTTCATATTGTCTGTTACAGAGACTATTTTTAAATCTTTCAAAAGAAGGTCATAAAAACGAAAAGGCTTTCTTTTATAATAATGTAATTATTATTATTATTAAAAATAATTTCTAGTATTTTAAAATAAAATAGTTAATTAAATATAGGCAAACAAAATTTAAAAAAATTGCAAAAACTTTTAAGCCCTTACAATTAATATTAATGAGTCATCTTTACCATTGAATTTTCGCATTTTCAACAGGCGGAAACTTACGTTTTGAAGAATTCACTCATTTCTTCTATAAGACGCAACAATTCATTCCGAAAAAATGAATGTTCATTAAAGCCACTATTAATTTTATTGGCGCCTTTTGACGTTTAATTGAAATCAATCCCCAATGAGCCTGAGTAAAACCGAAACAAAAAGAAAATTTTCCAGAGAAATAAATAAAGGAAACAGGGAAGAAATTTTGTTCTTTATATTTCTTTTATACACACACATACATACATACATACAGTGTTATGAATGTATATTTAAAATTGTCTTTGTATTGAAATTTTCTTTATACTGGTTACTGGCTTTCACTTGATATAGAAATAAATGCTTAATTTTAATACTGTAAAAGCTCTTAACTAATTTACATAATTTTCCATAAGACTTACTACAATGGAGTTCTTTTCTTTGCTGCAACAGTAAAATCTCAAAACAACAGAGAGTTGAAAAAAGGCAAAGTCGTCATGTAATACAATCACAATGACACCTAAGCCTGGAAAATTCTACACGACAAAGGAATTTTATAGGCCTTTAAGTTTATTGCTTATTATGTCCAAGTTATTTGAAAAACTGCTAATGAAAAAGTTAACTCCCATGCGAAATGAGAGTGAATGTATCCCAGATCATTAGGAAAGAACAAACCACTATCGAACAAACGCACAGACTTGTGAATGTGATTACAAGTGATTCCACACAAAAGTAATATTGCTCTGCTAACTTCATTAGCGTTTCTCTGGCCTTTGTAAAGTTATGGGGCGAAGCATTAATCTACAAACTAAATTTATTGTACCCCTAAGCACTCATAAACTATTTAAAAAATGGAAGAAAATTCGTTATTAAAGAGCTCAATTATCTGAGCACATCAGAGCCCATTGAAGCCAAAGTTCAACAAGGCAGCATCTTGGGTCATTATTATATTGGGTATATGCCTTCAACATGCCATCAAGCAAAAATATTCTCACATCGATATTGGCTGGTGATACATTTTTTCTAAGCGTGATTGAATATGCGTATGAAGCATATCGAAAGTTACACGAATACGAGTATAGATCGCTGCTGGAAAAATAGTTAAAGCAATGGAGAATAAAAATCAATGAGCAAAAATATAAACATGTTGCATTTGCATTGCGAAGGAAGACATGCTCGTCTATTCGTATAAGTAACTCTAAGATTAAATAACTTGGAATACTCGTACACGTTGACTGCCATCTAACGTTGAAGAAAGAGTCTTACAGATGCAAGGCTTATCCAAATGAAATTGAAAGCAGCTCGAATTAATTTGCTTATAGGAAGAAACCTTAAATTTAGATTGTGAACTTCTACTCTAAAACTCGATTTTGAAACCAATATTGTTCTATGTTATTTAATTCAAAGCGACAAAGTAAAGTTCTACGTTCGATTACGGCCGCCCCCTGGTATATAATAATTCACACCCTCATGAGGATCTGAATATTCCACTAATGGGAACTGTTTTCCAAAATACATAAAATCATACTTCAGTGCCATCCGAGCTCAATAGCTCGCAACATTATAAACCTTACAGGAGTCCCTCGGCTGAGAAGGACGGACTCTTTCGCTCTTAGCCGTAGACGAGAGACTTGAAGACAACCACAGCAGAAACTGGAGTTTTTTTCGTCCGGCCTTGGCCGTATTGAAATAGTCAGTAAGTTTTGAGATAAGATTTGAAAGCTTATGTGTACTGTTAGTTCAAATTATATAAAAGATTAGCGACAAATGAAAATAATAATAATACATTAGGCCTCTAAAGTTTTTACCAGCAAAGAAAGTACTTCTACTGCGTAATGCATTTCATTGCTTATATTGGCTACAATTTCCGACAGCTTGATCATCTTCTTTTTGCTGTTAAATTGTGAAGTTCAACACATTAATTAATAAAATGTTGATTAACTTTTTGGCCATCGATGTACAGCATGAGGAAGATTGGCTTAAAATGTATGTCCTCTTTGAGTATAATTTATGCTGATACTATAAGTGGAACAGTTAAAAGGCAACACCATAAAGAAATCAGCAACAATAATGGTGTAAAGAGAAGAAAAAATATATAATTTATAATTTGCTGTTTATCATGCGCCAGGACAATGGTTGGCGTCTTTATGGTTGTTGTTGGTGCAATCAAAAAACAATGCTTTATTCAGATATTCTGAAAAGCCGACAGGGAAAGAGACAAAGTTAATAAATTTTTTTTTTGTTTATACTTGTTTTGTTATTTTATCATTCATTTAATTTCTGCTCTTCCTCATCATACGAAATCTGTGGCGGCGGTAGTTTCTTGTGATGCTGTATTTCTTCAGACGACGCCAGAAGCATTAAGCCCAAAAGGTTTAAGACAAAAGTCATAATTATTATAAAATTTTTAATTTTTTGTGCTGATGGTGTTGTAAAGGTATTCATTCTTTTCCTCCTTAGAAATAAAGAAATTATTATATATTAATAATGATACATAATCTTATTATTGGTAAGTATTTTGAGCCATTGCATTTAATGATTTTGCATATCTTTAGAAATTATGTCTACCGGTCATGCCAATATTAAGTTTTCATTTTGGATTAACATATTGATCTCAGTGAGTTTATATCCTTTTCAAAGTTAATAAGCTTGGCTATAAGATTTAAAGTTGTGTCCTTAATAAAAATGTGATATAAAAAGTGTGTTCCATGGAATGAATATGTAATAAATCTTTTTATTTCCTGTTTAAATACATTTTTAAATTATTTTTTGAATTATGATAACACCGCCTCTGCACCTCAAAGAGGACCAAAAGAGATTTATAAGGATGTATTCACAAGAAATGTTTATTTTGTAGGGACGTTGCCTTATCCGAACTTCAAAACAAAGTAGCAGCATGGGACTAATTAATTCTCGCTTGTAGAAAAGCGATCAGTGTCCGAGATTGAATATATATTGTCTTGTGACTACCTCTGAATAGAGTCTGGCAAAATGGCTCGATTTTAACTCTCGTAAGACTTATTGTTGTATGATATAATGAATTAAAGAATCAAAATCTCTAGAAATTCTAAAAAGTACATAAAAATACCTTGGGTATCAGTTTCATTAAATCTGATCTCTCTTTATATTAAATATATTCTGTTGAAAAAGCAGTACAACTATAATGTATTAGCTAATGGTTTGAAGTCTATTTGGAAGTTACTGGATCACATGCAGAGGAGGTAGAAGAAACTAATCAGTGTCAGTATTATATTCAACTGTATTGACTCACTAGATCTTTGGCACAGTATAGGATGTCACTTGGAGTATAGAAAAGTTGATCAAACATGCAGGGGCACAACACACATTATCCTCCTTCATATAACATAGAACCCTTTTTAATGCATCACATAAGTAGGGTTCATCATCTTGGTGCTGTTGTAATTAAAAAAATAACATTAGAGATAACAAAGAGTGTTTCTAACCAAATGAGCAAAATTTTCCTTGATGAATTCAAGATCCAATTTCATCAGACTCTAGAGGAAAACTATGATTAATAATTTTTAATGTCTTTTTGTAAAAAATTATAGAGAAAGCAAATATGACTGTTAACTAACACAAATGGTATTTTTTTAGGTATTGCACTGTCCACTTTTCTTGTTGTATAACAGTACTGACTTGGTCACTATAACAATTTTCATATGAAACACTTTTGAAGAAATTAAAATATAATATTTTCTTGGTATGTGAATAAAAACGTTCTCTTGCTAGACCATATTGTGTATTTTTGCCCGAAACATAAGTTGAATAAAGTAAAAGTAAAGTTCAAGATATTACAAGCAAGGGGATTAGGATGGGACTCGAGTTTTGTTAAATATTTGCCTGGATATTTTGCAATTTCAGCGGTCACAAGTGGCATATTTAAATCACGATGTAAAATTGAATTTTTCATGTACCATGGAGCCGATATTATTAACCTTAAAATTTTGTTTTGCATACGTTGTATTCTCTCTACATTGGAAGCTGAAGCAGTGCCTCATAGCTGAATTCCGTAACACCATATGGGTTAAGTTGAATAATTGATAATAAATTTTTACTGGCCAACTTTGAAAATCGCACGATTTCACTCTTTTATTATCCTCCTACTGAGATTAAATGATAGAAATGATACTAGTTTGTTATGATGTCTCCTTTGAATTGTGTAAAACATTTCAAGTAATTAGCTTTCAAGAATTTTTAATGCACCGCAACGGAAGTGAATATTTTATTGTTGAATTTTTTTCCAAAAGAGTGCCATTTATCAATTGTGTTCAAAAGAAAATTCCAAAAAAAATGTTTCAGTTGAAAATTATGATGTTATAATTTTTCAGATTTAAAAAGTGAACGTGTGTGGTTTGTTCACATTGGGTCTCGAAATTTAAAGAGTAAATGAAAACTGCAAGAAACTGTAAAGCTTTCAAGACAATTGGCAATTAAAATAAAGTTCATCAGGTATCAAAGACTGAGGTGGTTGGGCTTCTCGCAGTTGGTTTTGAAACATTTTAAATAATCTGCCTTCTAATGTCCTACATATACAACTGATAACTTCTATCTCTATAAGTTTCGTTGTTTAAATAATATGATAGCTTTCTCGCATACATTAAATTAGGCAATTCTGCTGTCTTAAAGGAAACAAATTGCGTTTTTTGCTGCCCTAATCAAGGCGATTGTGCATCAACCATAGGGTGCAGACTTCAAATTGTTGCCTTATTCCACCTTTCTGGTTTCCATTGTAAAGTCGCAAATTCTGTAAATTTATTTCGAGCGACATCTGTTTCTTAGTCTATAAAAATATTCGTAATGAGCTCAAGGTCAGTCAGCATTATTTTTGTTGTTGTTGTTAGTTGATATTTTTCATAAAAATTGGTTTATTTAATATTTCTTTTGAAAATTCGAATGAAAAATATGGTGAAGCTTCCAAATGATATTCTTTTGCAGTATTGCACATGTATAGAAATTATTATTAGTATAACAATTTTTATCTGAATCATATACTGATTCGAAACCTCATAATAAAGCACTGAATTGTTTACATGAAAAATAATAATTACCACTTAGTAATAGTAACATATTTTAAATCCAATTGGATGGTCAGGCGTTCCAAAGATTTTCTAAAAATTGCCGACATGTGCAACTTTGTGAGACCCTAGAATGGGAACCGGAAATATTATCGAACTGTCTTATATACAATGTATAGTTTATATAATAATGTTCATATAATTATTAAAATTCAAAATTTAAAAAAAAAAAAATTGTAGGTAGAAAATGCTTGAATTACTTCTAATTAATTTTTCTATTGTCATAATTGAAAATAGATGCTGCTTATTAAAATGTTTATGATTTACAACAAACAATTTCTTCTAAAATCAAAAGTCAAATATTTTTGTTATCATTATCGTGTTTGCTTGACATTTTCATCTACATATACATCAAGCATACACAAGTACATGCTGTGTAGTGTGTACATGTGTTTGTGAGTTTGAATGCATGTATTGGAGGGAGGAGTCAATGTATTGGTTTAACGTCCTTATGTGCTTTGTTAGAACAAGTGTCTATATTGTTAAGTTTGAATTGTTTTGTGTTGTGTTGAATTGGATTGTGTGTGAATTAGTTGTGGTCTCACAAGGATAACGGAACAATAAAAACAACATCAACATTGAGCATAAACAATTGAATTGAATTTTGAGGTTTTATTTTAATACACTTGTGTTAGTTGCACTACCTCACATGGGAATCAATATTTATAGCAGAAGCACATGTTTATTCTTGTAGTTTCAATGAACATGAACATTTCTTTTAAATACTCCACCATAAATGAACTTAACATCAGCTTTGTTAGAAAAATCCAAATTTTCAATATGTTAAAGAAAAATTTAGTTATAGATGTCACGAGAAATTAAATCGCTTGATATTAAATTTAAAAGTAAAGTCCAAAGCAGCTAAAAATTTATTATCTTAAATAATTTTTTTAAGTTACAAAACTGCTGCTTCCATTTCAATGGTGTGTGATCCTGATACGTGCATTTTTGTTACAGCGATAATATATAATAGAAAAAGGCTACGATACCCAAATATATTAAGCTTAGTATTATTTAATAGCACGTAACAATGAAGGAACTGGATTTCTACAGAAATGGTCCATTAGAAAGCTACAACGGGTGTGACTTTAAGAGCATCAGCCTTAATAGAATTACCATTTTAAGACATGTTCTGTAAAACCTTCCGGTTAACAAACACAATTATTTTGGTGCAATTAGATTTTCAAAGTCTTTCTGGATGTACTGAATACTTACTACCTAGAAAAATCACTCTATTTTAAACAACTTTTTTCTGAATGTTGATGGGTGTGACTTTGTAAGAAAAGTGAAAAAGCTTGGCGAAATTTAACTTTTTATTGAAATCAATATGGAGGTAAATACGACTGATTCGCTATCCTTCCTAACATAGACACTAGGATACTCCACAGGGGTACGTAATAAAGTATTATTTCTTAATTGAGAAAAACATGTACAACAAACATTTTCAGAGACTACATCTGCTGTCTTCAAAATATTCATTTCTTGAATATCAGTTCTTGGCTTGACGCATTTCCACCTTTTGTTTAAAAAACAACTATTTTGCTGTTCGTTGTCCTTAGATACATAAAAATGAGAATATTACTCATTTTAGTTATTTATTTAAAGAAATTTTAAACCATCTGGCAGTGTTTTCTGCATTCTTTAATTGCTGGCAATAGTGTTTTTTATAGTATATCATCGACAGCGATTTTAGAAATGTCAAAAATATTGCACCGAATTTTAATTGCGATGCAAAAATATTCGACGCTTTTAAACCTAATTTTGCATTGAGGTCGCTTGTAATAAGGAAATACAAATATAATGGCTTAAATCGTCGTTGATAGTAGAGTCCAGGCATTTGCTGAGAATACAGCAGCTTGCACATTATTAAAAGAAGTTTTACGATTTCATTTCTAAAAAAAATATGAGAAATTGCTACTGGACTCCACTTGCAAGGCAGCTACGATCTGGTCTCGCATCTTTTTTATATCTTGTAAGCAATGAACCTTCATATTATTGATGCAGCAATGCAGTTCCCATTTATTAAATTCGAATTGCTTAAAGCTTCAAATTGGAAAACATTCGACTTCAAATACTTAAACCAAAACAAACAAATACAATATAAGGATTCTCAATGGCATATAGATTTTGCAAAGATAATATTACAATTACAATTAAAATCAGGGACCGGAAATAAGAGTTATTTTTCAATTTTTGAAGGAATAAATCATACATAAATGAATATCGTAGAAAACTTTTAATTACACCATCATGATTTTTAGGCGAAATGCATCCAACATATTGCATGATTTTTAAATTTTTGATTTTTATTTTAACAATCAAAAATAAGAGTTATTTTTGATTTTTATTTTTTTAAATGAAAAATAAGTTATTTTTGATTTTTATATTTTTAAATGAAAAATAAAAGTTATTTTTGATTTTTATATTTTTATATCAATAATAAAAATCAAAGAGGTCGTTTTCACGTGTTCAATTTTACCATCATTTAAAATCAATTTTAAATGTTACTCAGATAAATTATTAATCTGAGTGCTGAAAATGAACTTTCTACACTGACTTGAGTGACAGGTACAGAATGAACAATTAAAAATTGATTTTTGTTATTGATATAAAAATATAAAAATCAAAAATAACTTTTATTTTTCATTTAAAAAAATAAATATCAAAAATAACTCTTATTTTCTATCTAAAAATATGCAAATCAAAAATAACTCTTATTTCTTGATTTTTCTGATAAAAGTCATAAGAGTTACGGTCCCTGATTAAAATTGCTGAAGCTTATAGTTCTGCGGTATACTTTGTTTATTTCTTCATTTGTCCCTGCATAATGTAAATGTTTTGTTTAATAATATTTATTTAACACTTTGCTCAGAAATTTTTTAAAATAGTGTTTGTTGTCCTGTATTTCACGGTATGCTTCTTGAGAGTTTCGTAGTTGCCTGGAGAAGCTACATTAGCAGAGAATGTCAATGTGTCACTATTATTTATTATTGGCATGTCAGAGGTAAGTGATTAGTACAAAATATTACCCAAATGCAGGCGGGAGAAGCTTTAGTCATGAGTCATTGCGGATAGCTTTTGTTAATTCTTTGTGTTATTCTTTACACAGGCATCATCAAATTGAGTACAAGTTTGTTTTATTTTGAGAACTTTTAAAACACATTTACAAATCTCTTGTTTTTTAATAGTACCATATTTTATTTTTGTGACACCTAATTATTAATTCCTAGTACAACATTTCTCAAAAACTTCGGGCATGTTAGATAGCAGAGTTATAGGTCTCTCTCATGCTTAGAAATAATTAAAACCACGCAAGATAAATTTGGCAATTAAATAGTATACATTTTTGTGGTATACAAAACAGACACACAATAATTTTCCTTAAATTTTTATCAGCCATAGCGGTGTTGAAATGTGAAAAATGTGAATATTCTTAAGTCAGTTATAGAAGGTCTAATTCAAAAATTCACTTAACAAGGGAACTCTAAGAACTCTAAGCCTAATCCATTTTAGGTATTGTTCAGCCCAGCTTCTTAAGCAGGATAAATTTCACTTAATGTTCAGTAAGTAATTTGAGTGGTTTGGTTATAAGAACTTGTCAATAATAATGTAAAATCCTTCTAATTGCTAAATTAAGTAAACCTTATTAGCGGCTTATTTTTTTAATGATGATCTGTTTACCGAAAATTAAAGTAAAAAAAAGTTATATTAGTTGAAAAAAAAAATAATTTGTTAATAATGAACTCATAACTCTAATCAACAAAAAATTTATTTTTAGATTAAAGCCATAAAAATAATAAAGAAATAAAAATATCGGTATTAAAACATTAAGTTCATTTAACTAATTTGCATATAAAAAAATGTTTTCTTTAATTACTGAAGCTAAAGGCTTCATTAATCCAATTTTTTTGCAGTTGCACAGTATAAACAAACTTCAAAAAATCAACAAAGTTCTACTCTACTTATATTCCAACAGTATTACCAAGACGTTTAATTCTCTTCGAGAATATGACAGTGAACTTTCAAATTTAATTTACAAATTTCAAAATAAAAATTCCATTAAATATTAAACAAGTATGTGGCCTCAGATTAAATTTCAGTTACAACTATTCCTTATTTACATTAGAAGCAACTCGTCCTACCTATTTTTTCTAATTCTTTAATGATGAAAACTAATTTAAAATTTACCGCATCTAGCAAACACACTTAACAGCAGCACTACTTATTTTTGTTGAAGAAAGATTTAATAGCACTTAGCCAATGAGGGAGTCAGCGAGAAGCAACTTAAAATAATATAGACGAGAAATATAAAGGTTGCCACTTAGGAAGAGGAAGAGTTTATGTTGTATCAGCACCTGTTTATAGTTAATATCCACTTAACTACGTTTAAAATTGTACGAACACTCAACACCAACAATAAAAATTTATACAGCTTTTGCATATAATTAAGCATAGGCGAATAATTTACACAGTAAAAGATCTTAAAAAATTTTTTAAATTTTAAAATATTTATGGTTATTTTTATTCAGGCTCTAGGTCATACAATAATTTAAGTAAAACTTCTTTGGTTTTATTAAATTTTATTTTTTATTCAATATTTCGATCACCATCGGTTTTCTTCATCAGGAATTTGAGTAAAACCGTCTTTTTCTTTTAAAATCGAAAAGCTTAAAAAAAGACGGCTTTAATAAAAAATAAAATTTAATAAAACAAGAAGTATTCGAGAACACTGAAGATGGCACAAAGCCGAAACCGGTCTGTTCATAAACCAAATTTGACGTGGGATGACGGAAAATCGTTCCAAATTCAAACAAACCCCGTCGGAAGAATATCACAAAAAACAAGAAGTTTTACTTAAATTAATATATGACCTAGAGCCTAAATAAAAATCACCATAAATTACATACCATAAGGTCGATAAAATTAATAAATATATATTTTAAAATATTATAAATGCAAATTATTTTCTCAGGATTAAAGTCTTCTTTTTTAAATTTTACTGACCGATATTTCCATACTCATCGAGTAAAAAAAAGCCAAAGATCCTGAAGCTGGTACTTATTGAGTACCGAAATATCGATTAATAAAAATGAAAATAACGAGAACTTAAGCTTTAGCAAACAAAGTTAACTTACAAATTAGAATAAAATGGTAAATATAGCGCATATTAATATTTATATATAATTCTTAGTTAAATCAGTCTTTTTAGCCTTATGGCGTTTTCTACAAAAAATCTGCAATTTCGCATGTTAATTTGTGAGAACAACTGTTGACCACTCTAAATTAAAATATTTAAAATATATTTTGTGTTCCTTCTGAAATTGAGTGAAAATTTGTGTTATTTCTGGCATGCAAGAAGAAGTCGGAAACAAAAATATGTGGAAGCCGCTAGTAGTTTTTGTTATTAGATCTTAATAAAAATTGGCTGTAAATATAATGATAAACAAAATCTATGTGCACATTTGTATGCACTAGAAATTCCAAAAATTGAAGCATGATATTAGGATGTGAGAATACGGTGTACTGACAAATAGAAAAAAATGACAGCAACACTATTTTGGCAAGATGGCTGGGTGGTATAGTAGAAGTAATAGGGAAGCATGTCCCAATGTTGGTGCTGTCAACACCAAACACACTTGCTCCCAAACTATGGCAAACTACACCAAACTGAAGAAGCTAAGAGCAGGAAATTTTTAGAAATTTTTACCAGCTAAACATGGTGCCCTAAAAAGTGCATGAATATGTATGTGTGTGTATGTGCACAGTGACACTCACAACACAACACAAATACATATGAATAAATAAATAACAAGCTCCATCCCTTTGTGTAAGAGATACTATTTTCGTTGCTAAAAGCTTAAAAAAAATCTTTTTTTGGGTCGTTACAAATGTTGAGTAAATAATAAGTAGATGCCGACAGTAGTGGGAAAAAGCAGTTGTAGTGGCCAAGGTAGTATTTTATATTAAATTGTGAAATATTTTAAAATCGCAGATTGTAAAAACCAAAACTATAAACACTATTTTTTCACTTGTATTTCTCTCTCAAAAGTATCAGTTATATTGTACTCTAGAAACTCGTCTGTCTGCAGAAAAAAAACGTATTTGTGATTTTAGTACAAAACTGAAAATGAAGGAAAACAATTTTCCAATGACTTAATCACTACTTGATTCTTTTCATTTGTAATTATCTAAACTAACCGTTTTGATTATTTCATACTGTTTGAATGGGAAAATGTATTAAAATTGAATTTTTCGCGAACACCGTCTGTAGACGGTCTTAGTGACTTAGTCGAACACGTTTTTAGGTACCCGTTTTTTATCGTACTAATTTACTTTATTATCGAAATTGGTTTTTTTTGCGTAATCGGCTAGCGGGAACGATATTTGCGCAGGTTTTTTTTCCTTAAATACACATAAATGTGAGACTGTATTCAACATGTAGTGGCAGTAGGCCATCTATATGTAATCGCTACAATTGGAAGGACAGCAGGTATGATAATATAGATAACCGCAGATTATACGCGTATACAATAGGAATAATTTGGACGACGTAGACCTAATTGATTCCTTTAAAGGTCACTACGGTCTTAAAATCAAAAACAAGATATGCCAACCATATTCTAGATATGGTCATTACAAACTTTTTTTTTTTAATTGCAGACTTAAGGCAGAAAAACACAAAAATTCTGATATAAAACTCTGTTTGAATTTCGCTGGAGTATTGCGAAAGAGCTCTGCTTATGTTATATAAACGATCAGTTGGGCTTCCTTCATCCGAGTGTGATACAAGCAATTCTGTTGGAAAAAAAAAATCAGTTCATCCTATGGGCAGGTACAGGGTCTGACGAATTGAATCATTTAATTTTTGTGAGAAGTGCAATATAAACCTATGCCTCTCAAAAGACATAAATAGGTTTAGACATTATCGTATGAAAAGGCAATTCAATTTAGTAAAAGTAATCTAATTTTAACCATCTGTATTATTTTCGTAATTGTTTAATATATGAAATTTCTTCTTTATATTTTCCCACTTTATCTCTATGACCGTCTGCGAATGGACCATCGTTCAGCTATTGCTATCCAGGAATAATGGATTTTAAATTCATATATTCTTTTTTTTATTAGTATAATTTGTATTTTAATTCATTTGTGTGGCATAGTGCTGTTCAGCATACAAAAGTGACATCGGTGTCTCACAATTCTCTTTTATACAGATTAGGATAGGCCGAAAATATGGCATTTAGTGATGGTAGGCAGTTGCATTGTTATTGAATAACAAAATCGATAAGCGTTTTTGTTACAGAATGCAAACCTTCGGCTAATTCAATGCTAGAGCTCCTTTTTTCATATTTTGATATGTAAGTTTTTAAAGCCCAATTCACATAGTTCAGCTCATCGATTCCCCAACGTAATAATAAACTCATATACATCATTATTAACAGAGCAAGAATTTTCCACCATTACTCAAGGATATACCTAAAAGACTTCAACAAAATGATTTTATAGCATTTATGTATGCGATCCTTCGAAGATAGGAAGTCAGAGGAGGGAAAATACTGTATTAATCCTTCCAACTTAAGTGAAGGTATTTTATGCAGTTCCAACCAAAGTAAAATGTAAAATGTAATTTCATCCATCCTTTTAAGTTATCACTTATTTGTCTTATTTAATCTATCAACCAAATATGGGTATTTCTTTGTGCGTTCGTTCCTGATCTTGCTCCGCCTTGGCAGCTTACTTTTCCCTACGTGACCAAATGCATTAGGTGAAATTTTTTATTCATACCAACACTAACTCACCAATAAAGGATTCTGAGGTATAAAAAAATACATTCTTTGCTTTATATTTCAAATTCCTTTAAAATAAAATTTTCAAGTGCAGTATATACCTTTAAAATATGTACTCTGCGATTATACATACATACAAACATTTATTTTATTCTTCAGTCTGTGTAAGTTTTCTTTTACTTACATCTCCGGTTAAGCGTAACATGCATTTCTTCCTTGAACTCCTACTGAAGCAGGATAAAAAATTTAACTCGAAAAAAGGCATAATTCGCCTTCAAGTTACGCTTGGCCGGCACTTTGGACTTTCAGCTATAAAATATTTACACTTGTTAAATATTTTATAGCTGGAATCTGTCTTACTCGTCCCTCTGACAACTTATGGCAAGTATTTTTATTCGTACTACTAAATATATCTAGAATGTGCTTTGCAATTTGATTTTCATTGCAAAGTAATAGGAAAAATTGATAGAACAATTTGGCTGTTTTTTATTATTTTTTTCGTACTCTTGTCTGGATCTTTATTTTTTGCAATTTTTTTTTGTTGAAATATAAAACTTTCGACTGGATACAAAGTTAACGATGTAGAAACTTGAAGAAAGTTATGTTATCAATTCCATGACAACAAATAAATTTAAATTTATCGCTTGCTTAAAAACAGAGAGAAGTTATTAATGTTTCTTCCTTTTTGCTTTTACTACAAGATTAAGCAGTGGTCGGGGAGAAATAAAAATAATGTAATTTCTTTTTGTATATGATGCCATTTTAAAACAATTTATTTATTTTTATAGATGTGAAAACATTGCTCCCCAAAGGCGATGATTAGCTTAACTGAAAGAAAACTTCGCAAAAGACATTAAAAGTTTTTTTTTTTATTTTTTTTAATGCGAATATATGGAAAAAACACATCTTAATAAAATTTTTGTCCAAATGGTCAATTTAAATATTCTATTTAAGCAAAAGCAATATATTTTGAAAGAACATAATGCAAGACTTAATAAACGAATTTGGTATGACCAGCTGGCACAGCAATCAGACGTAACTTATTAGTAAAGGAATACCAAATAGACTGATACTCCCTGCTGCCACACTTCAAAATATATACAACAATCAAATGTAATCAATTATAGTCCTAGTTTAAAGTGTTTCTTATGCATCCGTAGTTGTTATAAAGAACACCGTTTGCTTAGCCATTATTTTTCTAAAATAGATTTTTTCTAGCAAGACAAGATTCCATGAATTATTTTTGGTAAAAAAACGACTAAATATTTTGTATTGAATAACCATGTTAAGAGGAGTAACTTTTACACTGGCATTGACATCGATGCATTAAACGTTTTCTTCTTTATTTAGATTTGGTTGTAACTGATGCTACAAGACTCAGCAGGGAGTTCTTGAGATCAGTAAGAGCAATCCAAGTCACAATATGGACATTATAGATAAAAATGTGATGTTTTACATATAAAGAATATTGTCTCTAACGGAGGAATTAAGAGTAGAAAATTACATCAGGGATTTGATGGCGCTAGACATTTTATGAAAATTTGTGAGGTGGCAGGTCTATGATAATGAAGCGAAATCAAACGAAGTTCTCCAAATTAGTACAAACAAAAAAAAATCATAAATATGCGTAATATACAATATTACATAAATTATTCTAATAGAATCATTAATTATCTTACACAGAACCGACTTATATAATTTGCCACTGGATTGTACATGAAGAATGCATTTGAGATCCATTATGGAGTAACCAGGTAGCGCTGTATTCCACTTCATATGAAATCTTTATATTAAAGTGACATATTGTCTTCACATTGTGTCTTAAGAAATATTTATTTGTAGCAATATTGAACACTTAAAGAGGCGTACAAAAAGAAATAAGTTTATGTTTAAATATATCATGATAATACCATGATAATTCCACCCAATTTTTTTCTTCCCATTAAAATGCGGAACTTGTAAATTTAAGGACATAAATACAGCATCGTTTCAAGAGCACAAGGCTATACAAAAAAGAACTCAAAAGAAGTCCTTTAAGTGTATTATATCTGATGAAAAAAAAAAAAAAAAATAACTACACCATTTTGCTATAAAAATTTTGAAACTCAAGCTGTTTAAATTTCATGATGTTAGAAAATTGTATCCCTATTGTTTAACTATGTCTTCTATATTAGATGGAGGCTGTGAAAGTATGTGTGTACTACTTAGTCCGTTAAATCTGGTTGCAGTATTATTTTAAACTCTGCTTGCAAAATGTATTAAATAAATAAAAGCGTATTAGTCATTAAAATGGCATACTACCTTATACTTTGTCCCATTAATGCTTTACATCATCAAATTAAATTGCGTTACGATAACAACAAAGTTCTTTCGAAATTATATCGCCTGTGAGCTTTCACCAAATTAATGCAAATAATAGTTTTAATTTGAAATTCTGTTCCAATATGTAATATACGGTTTTTGTTCGAATTTTATCTTCTCCAGTCATGCATTCACTGCAATCACTTCAATCTACTCATTTATTTAATTTAACAACATTTACCTGTTTGCACTTTCAAACAGACAATGAAACCAATTAAAAACGATTTACGATTTACCTCCTCTTCTCTACGACACTCGTTCTAGATGCATCACCCAATTGTACACCAATACACACATAATCGTACTTAGTAACAAAAATATCATTGATTGGTATATGCATGTGTATATGTGTACATATGAATGCATGTAGTAAGTACCACCCGACTTTTGCAATTTCGATCTACAATAGCAACAACAGCAGTAGTAACAGAAAAACAACAATAATAACGAAAGTAACGCAAACACAAGCAAAGTTTAACAACGATTTACTAGTTTTAAAACACCATAAACCATCTGCAAAACGTGTCTCAATAAGAAATCAATTTCCGTTAACGATTTTAATTTCCGTTTGCAATAATTATTCAATGTCAGCATTATAGTTAAAGCTGCTGAGTAGTCGTAAGCTTAACTTCATAAAAAATCTTTATAGAAAGTTTAAAAAAAAGAAAAGAAAATCTATTTTTTACGAGTTGTTGTTTAATATGAACCAGAGGAATTATTGCACTTTGGTTGCTATTTTGACATGTTTAGTTTGGAATTTATTTGCTCGCAAATAAATTGGTTTAATAAATCCAGAATATAAGAAAATTTGAAATTGGGCAACAAGTGGAATAGTGCAGTTTGCTGTTTGGTTTGCCAAAACGTTAATGCATTTAGCAAACGATAAATGAAAACCATTTTCTAATTGTTGTTCAACAACAATAATAAAAAATGTTTTATAATTGTTTTAGCATAAAGTTAAAATTTCGAAGGACTACCACATAAATTTGATTTTGAGTGCAAGACTGTGGCTTATTGGATTAGAGATCTGGCTCTAGAACATCTACAAAAAAAAACCCATACATAGTCGAGTCCATTTAATAGTCAATTCACTAGAACTTTTTAACAAGTTCTTCTATTATTTTTAATAGAAATTAAAGTTTTTGTTCGACTTCTATTACAAATGGGACCTTATAGTTTTTCTTCCAATAATATATTACTAGAGAAGAAACCAAATGTGGAGTGTGTTCACGTGTGATAAGAAATATATTGTAATCATTGTAATTATATTTCTTTAAGTTAATAATTCAATTTCACTCCCCGACAAATTATATTGGTACGAAGTGCGATATATACGACGAATCAATAGTATTGCCGCGTGAAAAATGGAGTTTTTGGAAGGACATAATAAATAATAAGCAAAAATACGATATCAAACTTTATAAACTTTAATGAGGCCGTGAATTTAAAAACAATAAAAGTTTCCTGTGGAAAATTGTGAGGAATCTGACAGTAATGTTGTCTTACCCTTGTTTGAGGGCTATCGCGATAACAGATAATAGTGCATAACATTACCAATTGAACAGTGGTGTATTATTTATGAAACTTTTGGGGAAAAAAACAATGCTGCTTTCAGAATATTTTTTATATGTACAGCACAAAACTTAAAAATTGCGGGCAATCGGTAAAACAGCCTGCTGATATATTTTTCTATTTTAGTAGGAAGATAATGTCCAGATACATTTTATTGCTCATTCTGAAGTCGCTGTTCTAAAATTATTTTTGTTTTGTTCTTCTGCCAAACAGTATAAAAAATGGATTGTTTGTTATGACTTTAGCTGTTCATATGCGAACATTTCATTGGTCGCTAAACCAAATCGTCAGTAAATTTTAAGCAGTTTGAAAACATTCACACTCGGCTGTTTATGACAAACGAATCAAATACATAATGAGAATTTAATATTTTATATAAATCATAGCAAAATACATAATTATATTAAGTTTAGAATGCTTTAATTTAAACAACACAAATATATTTAACATGAGTCTATTTTATTTTGCTTCCAAACTGCTTAAAGTTCACTGACGATTTGGTTTAGCGACCAACAAAATTTCGGCATATGAACAGCTAAAGCCACAACAAACAATGCATTTTGCAAAAACTCTAATTGTTTTAACAATTAGTTGGGTAGAATATCCCGAAATAATTAATTTTAATATTAAGTATAGTATAAAAAATGTAACATTTAGTTTCTAAGTTGGTGCATAAGCTTCAAAAAGAGAACATCCTTCAATTACAATCTTATGTTAAATTCATTGGAGGTCATCCCTATTTCTACAACTTCCATATTTTTAGTATTTTCCTTAACTTTTATAAGATATTTCTTGGGGGTATATGAAGCACATGACCCATCTTAAAATGTGATTTTTTCAATTCTTAGCATTGGTATCATTAATTATTAACTCGCAAACCTTTTTTGGAATAAATATTTGATATAATTTGTATTCCCACTATCAAAGGATATAGTTAATGAATAAAAGCTTTTATTTAATCACTTTAAGTTAATTTATAATTACGAATACAAATCTCATTTGTGTTTACATTTGAAGAAAAATAATTGCACTTGCTTTACTTAAGACACGTTTGCTTATAAAGACTGATAAATAAATGGAATGCTCGCACATATTCAAACAGCTTTTCGCAATTCTTAAGGAAGGAGATGGTAAGACAATTAATATACAAACAAACAAATACTTCAAGTACTAAAACATAAAATATAGTATAACACAAAGGATAGAGTAAGAGGTAGAGAAAATACAGTGGTTTGAAAATTTCAAATAGTGGGAAAGTTTAATGAAATAAATGCTTCTTGCAAACGGACAAATAAATTTCATTAAAGGAAAAAAGAAACGAGAATATTCCATGCTATTACAAAAAAAAAAAAAAAAAAAAAATAAAAAAAATAAAAAAATAAAAATAATAATAATAACAATAACAATAAAAATAGAAAGTTTCTTTTAAAGACTGATATTTTAAAGACTGATATTTTAGTGTATTATTTCGATATTTTATCACATTATATTAGCAATATCTAGATAGTAAGATCATTACAAAGGAAATTACCAAAATTCAAATATTACAAGCTAAAAATAGAGGAAACGCAACTTATTTCTAATAAGATTTCTATGACAAGTTCTCCTCTTTAATTCCTAGTCACTTAGTGAGCAAAAATATATAGAAGCTTTTCCAACAGAAAACAGTATAAAGGATATTTATACTAGTAAAGAATCAACTCCTGCAGCTATGGATATTTGCTTTCAGGATATTACTTTTGCTCACTTATAACGTTTTGAATTTTATTTAATATTTCTTATCCACTAGTCTTATTCAAATTATGATGTTAAAGGATTCCGTTAATATATTTTTACTTATTCCCTTCCATCCAATCGTTTTTTTCCCGTGAAGAGAGATGTGAGGCATAATTCACTTACTTTTCAAGAATATTTTATGGCAGCTATAGTTACTGGTTTAAAGTTCGGGAATTCGCTTAATGCTTAGAATAGACTAAACATAGGAGAAGGTACAAATGAGTCAGTATCATAATATTTTGTCATGAAAGTAAAAGTATATACAATAATTTGCAAGAACATGTTTTCGTGATAATTTAAAAAAATAAGCGAAATAGCGTCATATATTTTACAGTAGTTAAAATTTTTAAAATTTAAGTAGAGCATATGGTAATCATTAGTGGAACTGTAGCTGTAGTTTGGGAGAATATCTCAAATAAATTTAAAAAATGTTGATATTTTCAATGAGACAAATCATAAATAAAGAACAAAACAGAATTGCACAGATTGCTAGAAGTATTAAAAATTTTCAGTGAAAGCATTTAATAATTGATAAGTCAAATGTATAAAAAAAGGCTTACACTCTTTCTATCTGCAAGAATTTTTTTTATTATTTAAATGCAAGTGGCTTAAACAACACACCATTGTAATCAAGTCTATAAAATTTCTGCCCAAAGTAGTAACCACGTGACCTTAGAATTACAATTTTATTTCAACTTCAATATTCACAACGGATTGAAATGAGTCAGTTTATTCAAAAATATTTATTTCTACAGAAACTTCTTTTAAAATCCATGTTCCAACAACAACAAACTCTCAAGGTGTTTTAATAGAATATCCTTCATTTTTGCACACATACACTTTCACACTGAACAGCGCAATGGAGTTCCTGCACAATCCCAGAAAATGAATGGAAATATTCCAGCAAAAATGGATTTTTTTTGCTTGTCAAGTAGTAAAGTTAATCCAAACCCATCAAAATGAAATGAATGCGAAAGAAAACGACAAGATAACTAAATGTTCGCAGGCAGTCTGTACACCAGCTGCAATTAAACTTTCTTTCTACTGGTAAAACATGTTCATGTAGATGTGCGCGGATATTTGAAAATACGAATGTAGTGAACATGTGTGTTGTATGTGTATTTCTCTTTGAGTTAAAATTATTTAATACGCCCCATTTTTGCCCTAAAGGTGTTAGACTTAAATTTAAGTTCATTGAAAATACGCGAAATATGTGTTGTGCCAGGATACAGAAAATGTGTCTAGGATCTTTTTTCTTACTGCCAAACCTTTGAATACTTTATTTGTGTGTACTTGTATGTACCGGTAAATAAATTTTTGCTCTTTTTTCTTATGGTACACTTCATTGCAATTATTTACTTGTGCTTAAGCCTAAAAAGGCTTTAATTGCGCCATTATTTGTCTTCTTTATAAGACTTAACACGCAAATCCAATAGGTTTAAGTAATCGCAAATAAAGTGTTGGATATAAATTTAGCTAAATTTCTGTTTATCTTCTTTCATTTCTAAGAGTAAAGCCTTTGGAACCGTTTAAATCCGAAACGGAAGGCGCATATTTGATAATGTAATTAAGCAAATATATGATGGTGCAGATGAACATCTGAAAATGTTGGTTAAAAATTTTTAAAATAATTTTAATTCTAATATTGATTTTAAATTTTATTTAGCAGTAGTATTTAAAACAATTTCTTTATAATCGTAAGAAGGTCAGAAATACCTTGTTATTATCAAATATTATCAAAGTTTGATCACGTTCGATTATTTTATAATTGCACTTGAAACAACTAAAGTGCCACATTAACAATATATAATCTAAAATAAGCTAAATTATATGTTATTCAATATCTAATCGTTCGATTATAGATTGAAATGTGTAGCAATTTTTATTTTATTGCTTTCTTCGTTGTATAGAATGAGATTTTCAAATGTGAAATACAACTATTAGCAGGAATTTATTACTCCTTTCCGCCTACTCCATGTTCGTTCATCATATTCATTAAGAAGAGAAGCAAAAACGACATATGAACACTGTGCTTCCTTTAATGGCCATCACCTACCCCGAAAGACAAAGTAATATACAGACAACAAATCAGCATATATATGGCTATATAAATCATGCAAAGGAATTGAGTCTATATAGATGCTATGATACACAATAAAAGTGAACAAAAATTTGGCAAGAATTATCACCAGCATAGCGGAAGTAATAACCCAGAAACCCGGAAGTAATAACCCAGTATGTACCGTATAACCTCATACCTATTTCCCTAGCCTACTGACGTCAAATACCCAAGACAGTGCATGTTACCGCCCAAGACTATCCATCATATATGCCGTGCACATCAATATCTGCAATGGATTGGCTTGCGCTCGCCCAAGCAACAAATTAAGCTTCTTAAGCAGTATTGAGAAACCATTCTACTAATTGTTTTACTTCGCCGACGATTCCGATACCAACGAAGGAGTCCGCTGTGGCGTGCATGGAAGAATTTCAATATTCGCCGGTGATGATCAGTGATCAGTGCTATACATTTAACACTTAAAGAGTCCGACAACAACTAACACGGTGCCACAATCATGTAGATTGGACAAATTCATGATTTTAATGACTTGTCCTGAACAGCGATTTAACTTATATTCTTTAGCCAACAAATTTCTCTCACCTATTTTGGATACCAATCATACACCACATGAGTTTTCGTAAATAGCCAGTCATAGATGGACTCTCTAGCCAATGGTATGGGTATTACCTGTTTAATCAGACTTTAAATTTTATCCAGCTATTGAAAATGTTGAGGATTATGTGCTTTTGAAAACAGCTCACGTCTCTGATTTGAAAGATTGGAAAGATTAAGGGCAAGGGCGAGCATATTGTTAAAAGCCTCTATTTGTTTTCCTCTATTAATATTGAGAGATTATAAAAATATCAAAAGAGGAGATGCTTTAAGTAGTAGATGTGATCAGTTTACGAGAAATTATAATATTATTTATTGCAAAAAGCATTAGTTTCATATTTACTCTTCAGTTGGGATATTGAGAACTCAGCAAACAACTTGTATTTAATTTGAATAAAAAGATTTTTGTATTTACTTAATTACAGCAGATGTAAATCTTTTAAGTGTCATATTGCTAAAATTTATTACAAGCAATATTATTTTAATAAAGTGTAAGTTTAATATTTTCAGACATTTAATAAGCAAATCTGCTGAAAGTAGCTTTATCAAAAATCAACGAAAAAGTTTCATTTTTAGTATTCATAAATAATAAAACATGATTTTTTTGTTCACCAAATTTAAAAAAAAAAATTCTTTTTATTTGCCAATAAGGTGTTTGGTGAAGCAAGTGGGGCCATGTGATATTTGCTACTACGCTTGTCTTATGCAAGAAAAAAAATTATTCCATAAAAATAGTTTAATTTATTTTAATTTATTTCATAAAAGAAACTGAAATATTAATAAAAAAAATATATAAGCTTCATTTATTAACTTAAAAAGCCTCTCATTTTAGCCATTGCTGTACAAAAAGTTCAAAGAAATTCTCTCGTAAAAAGGGTCATAAATTATGTCTTTAGCAAAACGTTATTAAAAAATTGATTGGGGTGTTTCTTAAGCAAAATAGCAAAAAAAAGGTGAACAATTAAAAGAACATACTAGTTTTTTGCTCCATAAACTAAAACATGCAATGAAAAAGTCTGAGATTGCAACTAAACCTACAATAGGAACTAATTCTAGGCCAAGAACTTAACAGCACCGAAAATAAAGTTTAAAATCTAATACACAAACACACACACACACACAGACACACACACATATATATATATATATATATATATATATATATATATATATATATATATATATATATATATATATATATATATTTATGCATATATACATATATATAAAGCGAATAAAACAATGACTCTGGTATGCAAATAGAATAAATCAAAACTTCTTCAAAGATTAAAAATAAATACAATGGAATATTTTTTGTATCTCATAATACAACAAAGAAGCCAGAAGGGTTTTAAAAATGCCAGTGAAGTCGAGGTCGTTTTGCTGGAAGGCGAGAACTTTGCAGTCATAAAAATGTGATTACGAAGCCAAATTTTATAAATAAGAATTTTGAGAAGTAGGCGTATTTAAGATATTGCATCCTCACTAAAGGACTGCGAAAATAAGTTTGCCCCGCGAGACTGTTGAAATGTTTGTCCAACTAGTCTGAGCCCAAAAAATTCACATTTTTACTGCTGGTTGATCTCTGATGTGTTGTGGTGGCTCAGCGTTTAGTATAAGATTATGAAACGATACAAAAACAGTGCCAAACACTCTTGCAAAATTGTGACAAGATTGCGTTTGTGGTCGAATATGATTAAACGCTGCACCCATCTTTCGGGAAAGGCTTCTCATACCCAAGTGATCATTCAAAATTGAGACCATTTAGCCATGTAATATGTCTCTGGCTGCCACAATCTCTCGCACTTTAAATAGGTCAATAGCATATCGTGTGTTTTTTATTTGCTACGGTTGTATAGACCTTCACTAGACATCTAGAACGTCAAACACAAATTATATGGCGGAGCATGCTCAAATTATGACAAGAGTCAACTAAAAGAAGCTTTTTGACAGGAACAGTATTGGACTTTTAGTTAAAAGGTGAGAAATTAAAACAGCCACGAACTTATTGACCCGTAGTCATGTGATCCGTAAAATTTATTTAGATTTTTCCTCCTCTCTTTTGCATTGTTGAACTCCAGTTTATAAGTAATTGTTGCCTATGTAGAGTAAAAATAAAGCGAAAATTATAGTGTTGCAGGTTTGAGCTTGTAATAGTATACTAAAGTAGAATGCAGTTTCTCCATTTAATTTAGAAAGTGCATTTTATTGCAAAGTCATTTAGTCAAAACACATTTTGTTTATGAAAGTAAATAAATTAAATGAACCAAACATAATTTTAAAGAAAAACATATTAAATTGTTGCCATCGAAATACCCTACAGAGCCGGCTAATTGTAAAGCCTACTCAAAAAATTAATTTGAGTTTAAAATCCGTATAATTCTATTGTATTTCTAATGTACATTATATTTTTCCTCTAAGTTAGTTTGATCTATTGGAATATTGTGCAGAATGATGTAAATTAAATTTTATTTCCAGACACATTCTCAAAATTTCCTTAATAATACCATATTTTTGGAGGTTAACAATGGTACAAAATTCTTTCTTATGTTTAATATAATCCCAAATTTCAAATTCACACTTAAACATTCCATCTCTGTTGAGACAGTTCAGTAATAAGTCTCGTTCAAACTTGGATCGCCTTTTTGAGGTGTCCCTTGAGCGCAATAGTCAATGCACCAATAATTTAAAAAATCCCTCATTCTGCTATATCCGCACATCGTCAGCAATAACGAAAGCTCTTCTGCCTGTGGAATGGGACTGACTATATTCTTTGATAAAGAAGAATGTTTGAACAAGATTCATTACACTACAATTAAAACTTGTATCCCTGTTGTCAGTTTTTTTCACTTTTCTCGTGAAGCATTTAACCTGAACTCAAATATCACGATGTTTTCTTGAGGTTTCGTAACCATTTATTTGCTGGCTCAGTTTGTAAAACTTTAACGGGCAAATTCTAAATAGTTTGTTTTATTTTTATTAAAATACACTCAAATCCAAATGAGAACAAATCTACACAAAACTCGGATTGCAACAACTAGACAGTGAAAGTTTACTTATGCAACAACAATAAAAAATTCAACTATGGAAGTGGTTAACACTAACGAAAAATTACTACCATCCACACACATCCAAGCGTAGCAGTTACCAATGCACATTAAACACCATGTACAAGACAACAGACACATAGATCAAGGTAAAAAGTTGAGTGCGTGACTACAGGCATTTAAAGATTCCGGAAGTAGTTCCTATTTAAGTTTAGCGCTTATCAAATGTATGTATATCCTACACATATTTTACATTTATTACATCAGTGCATGAAAGCACACATATGTATATATGTTCGTAGGAATACAAAGGCTTGCTCATGTGTATTAGTGCAAAATGTAAACTGAATGTAAAAAAATATAGTGAGTAGTTTTTTTTTTCAAATAACAATGGAATAGAATGAAATCAAAAAGGAAAAACGTTGCTGTTGGCATTTGCTTTTCTAAAATTTAGTGAGTGCAGCGGGAAATAATCCTTGCAGGAAGAATTAAAATTAAATAAAATAGGTGAACTTTTTTTAACAAAGCTTATAAACAAAAAACTCTCTATATGCAAAGTAGGGTTCAGAAATAGGAATCAGAACCGATCTGCTACCACTATTAGAAGAATTTCTCTTAAAGTCTTAAACGTTGTTGAAAGAATGAAAACAAACATATCATATTATGTTATATCATATCATTTAATTTAAAATTTATAAAGAAAAAATAGTATAAAAAGGACAGAGTACATACTCGAGAGTTGGAAGACGACAGAGATTTTGTTTGCTTATTCCTTTTTGATTGTATGTCCAGGTATCGAATGTGATAATCGAACGTTTTAGGAGAACAATTATCATAATATTTCTTACTAAATTTTTATTTCTTTCTGGAATCATTAAGAGAGTTTCCGGCGATAATGTCGCAGTCACTGCAAGATCAAAGAAACGGATCAAAAAAATTTTTTTTTTATATTTAGCAGTTGAATCAGGTAACAGGAATAAAGAAAGGACAATAAACATACATTTTTATAAGTCATCTGTGGACTGTTTGAATGAACAATATATTGAAGCTTGAGTTAGAGCAAAAACAAGACGAAGAACCCTTCAGTGCTTAAAACACAAGGTCGTTCAAAAATTATCGATAGCACAAAGTCAATATATGCATGAAATTAAGACATACTATAGAAGTTTCGGGACAGTTTTAAGCACAATGCGAAAAGAAAGAATTTTTATCTAGAATGAGTTTTCTGTAGCAATAAAAGAATTGGACTGATATTGTGAATATAGTGGCCTTTTTAGGTACCGTGTTTTTTTTGTTTGTTTTTCCTTTATATGCTACTTTTTTTTTCAATTTATTTCCTTCTCACAAAATATTTTATATGTAAGAATATATTTATATTATATATTACGTAAATAATATGTAAATATATAAATAAAGCAGCAGAACAAGACCGAATAAAATTGAAAAGTCCTTGCAAATCCTCTACACCGAAAGGTAGGCAAACGTCCGGACTATTCGGATGATGATGGTTTTTTTTAATGGACACCCTGTTGAAATACCACAACTTATTATCCTATTACTTATACATACAAAGATAACAATAAACCAAAAATTTAGTTAAACTGGGTGAAGTTCGAATCCTGAGTTTAACAATTCAGGGTGATGATTTTTTCAAACTATTTTTTGTTAAGGAATAATTCAGGATAAATCAAAATTAATTATTATCAGCCGTCGTATGTCTATTTTTCAATATTTAGGTTACTGCTGATATTTAGTATATTCGTGGCTGTGTACGAAGAAATTATAGAAGAAGGGTGGTGTTCACTTTCTTTTTGGCTGCAATAAAAAATTAATTTCGTCAAAATTTTGATTTATTTGCCTTCTTATTCACAGATATTGCTTTATGCTCAAAAATTCGTTTTAAAACTATTTTATGATTATTACTATTTTTCAGCTGATGTTACTTTAGTAATAAACTAATTTGACGCAATAGACACTTCTGATGCGTGTATTACTTTCATTTTGCTAAAATAAAAAATAATTTGAAAAAAACATTAACTTGAATTCTAATTCTCAATTTTCGGAGTGGAGCTGTAAAAACTCATAATTAAATTTTTGGCATAACTAAGCTTTTAACAAGATTGTAAATATTTCCAGTGTTCTGACAACCAAAAATATTTTTCGGTATTATTTTTTTATTTGATAATAGTTCGCAATTATGATTGTATCAAAAATGTTCTTTATTCGCGTATACAGAAAACTTCAAATGACTTCAAATTGTGCAATTTTAGCCAATTATCTTCTACTCTTGCAAACAGAAATTATCATGTGAAATAAATTGTTTAGACATTGTAATAATTTGTCGAATGCCATCGTGGAATAGTACGTACTATACAAAACTAACTGCCTGGCCCACGATGTCGAACGACATCGTTCGCGTGCTTAAATACATTCAAATCAAAAACAACATTTTAAAATTTGTTGCTGTTTCAAACGTATTTATGCAAGCGAACGATGTCGTTCGACATCATGGGCCAGGCAGTAAGAGTCAGAGTTTTATAGGTTCGAATTCTGCCATGTTCTTGGGTTATTTTTTTTCTTTTGTCTTCTTTACCCTTCTATTTACAATCATCCATTCCAACCCTTTCACAGATATCAAAAAGGGACCAAATCATAGACAAAGGGAGTGAGAGTTCTCTATTAAAACAAAAGTATTCGTACCATATTAATTTAATGAATTGCTCTTAAATAACCTCAAATGAATTTAATATTTTAAAGAGAAAAATTTCCAAAAGAAGCATTTAGTTTCAGTATCTTACATCTGTTTGTGATTTGAAAGCAATACTATTATTTATGGAGGAATTAAGTTCATTTTTGGGTTAGTATTGTGTCTAAAATACTTTTAATAGAATTTTTATTTGCTATAAAATATTTTTCATATTTAAATTCTGCATCCTTATTATATATGAATATCTCTCCTTATCGAGTTCTTTTATAAGAATAAGATTTCTTGTTAGCAAACGCAAAGGGAACATTATCTCCTTTATTAATTATTTAACTGTCTCACTTAAAACACTGCAAAACAATAGGAGTAAGCCTACGTTCTTTTCCCTAGCTCCGTCCAATCAATTGCTACTTTCGAAAGCAAATTTTAATTACATCAACAAATTGTGTGTTCTTTTAACTGTGAACGAAACACCAGACAACAATTAAAACAAGGTCAAATTACATTGCGAATATAAATGTGACTTATTGTTAAAACACAAAATGGATAATAGACAAACACATTTACTGCAAATATATCGTTGATTTCTTAAATTGTCCATAAGGAAAATGATTTAAATATTACAATATTAGAATATAAAAATTTCATATCAGCTCTCATAAAAACTGAAGCAAAAATTCGAGTTTGTAGTAGAACTTTTAACGTTAAAATTTTTACTAAATTTAGTTTTGTCTTTTATAGGCCTGCAATTTTGATAAAAAAGACTTAATATGCCTTAAACGCCTACTTTATTCGAGGTCTTTCTTTGAATTTATTTAGCAAAGTTTATCCTGTTTCTTCATTCAAGGGCTTTTATATGAATTTATTTAGCAAAGTATATCCTGTTTCCTTAGTCTTCTTGCTTTTTAATTGTATTGATCTACTTTTGCATTTTCTATTATAAACTTTTTGAAATTATTCACATCCTGAAGTGAAATTTTGCAAAAATTTATATTATGTTAGCAATAGAGTTGGCACATAGCCGATACTAGTCTGTTTCAAAATCAAATTCGAAGTTGGATGACCAAATATTGTTACAGACTTTTTCTACTACATTACTAGTATGGAGCCTTGCGTTTATGCCAAATTGATTGCTTTCTTCCAAAATCAGGTGATATGTTTATTTTCTATATATTCGAAAAAATACAAAAATATGTCCCTTATAAAGTGAGTTTTAAGTTATATACTTTATAATGAAAAAATATTAATTTGTCGTTGGTTTCCTTGGATGTTGGTAGAAGATTTATATTTAAATCAATTCACACAATGAAAAAAATGCAAATTCTGAAGGTTAAATTTTACGATGTCTTTTGACATTTTTTTGCGTGTATTATATTGGTATATGTAATTCAGCCTGATCTTTTAAATGAATAATTGTGCGTTCGTAAAGACCTGCACAAACGCTATTGCCAATTTTTTCATTAAAAAGTTGTTTGCGCAGTGCGTATTAGTGATATTTAAATTACAACACGTAATACACAATATGTAGCATTTTATGAAAAAATCTGTTGCATACTTTTGCGGATTTTTTACGTGGTGTGTATTAGAGAATGACAACGAATTTTTCGTTATTAAATTATTATGAGTTAAATCGCAATAATTCTTATGGGAAACTTTTCGTTCGACATCGTGGGCCAGGCAGTAACTATTAAGAGATGGTGGATTTCAAACGACACTATGAAATAATGCTCAAAAAAAAAAAAAAATTAAACTGGGAATATTATAAAAAATTATACATTTTTGAGTTTATTTTTTCACATCATTTTCTAATTGGAGTTACTTTATTTTAATAAAGTGTTACTGTGCTGGAAATAAAATTGGGGCTTATGTATATCCTTTCGTTTGGAAGTTATTTCTATTTGTATAATTCCTTGTAGTATATTCGGGAAAAGACTTTCTTTTCTTTGGTATGTCAAAAACCCTCACTTGTAATTAAATCAAGCCAATCCGATTTATAAAAAGGGAATTAGATTTTTTTCTTGAAATAAGCTTTAAACGCTAAATCAAAAATGGAATTGGAATTGATTTACAATGCAACAGAGGCTAAACTAAAAAAACATGTCTCTTTTTCAGGCAGAAAAGGTCTTTGACTGGACTCTTGGCTTATAATCAAAGCAATACCAAGGCCTGTTAATTTTTCGCATGTTTATTAGCAAAAGGCTAGTAAATCCTTTTGCTAATAAACATGCTCAACCAAAAATTTTTTTATTCGTCAGAATAAGAAATAAGTTAAATATTTCGCAATGGAAATTTCTATACAAAAATATTTCTTATGAAGCAAAGATTTCAACTTAAAACTCCTTTTTTCTTTCATGTTCTACTTTGAAAATCATTAAAAGTCGCATATGCTTTGTCATTTTGAACTTATTTTGTTTTACTTGATCAATATACCAATGTGATTTATTTATATAAGATTTTTAATGGAACTCATTTCTCTATAGAAATAGGCCAACATTTTATATCTTTTTCTATTTTTATGCCAGAAAAAGAATTTATTTCATTAAGTTTTATTGGAATTTATTTGATTTTTTACTTTCGAATATTATTGAAATTTATTTTGTTGGGACTTATTTCATTTGAAGTTATTTTATTCAGTCTTTTACGACTTGGATAGCACTCGTTCAGTAGTTTATACAAGACACAAAGCAAATAATAAACAATAAGATAATAAGATGGATAAGTTCAAAGGCACACAAAGTCATACTTAATGCAAATAGATGACATGTATATATGGATATGTAAGCATAATGAGACAGTTTCTTTTTTGTGACAGTAGTTTTATCTGTTTCAAATCAGAATTTGATTGAAAAATACATATAAGAAATTATTTAATGCAGAGAAATAATCTATAACAAAAATTAAAATACGGCCCCTTTTCTTTAGTATAAAAGCTAAAGCTAGAAAACTTTTCCTAAGATTATTACACAGGATAACAAAAGAATAAGATTAGTAATTTTTTCCTTTTTTTTGTTAAATTTATCCTTATATCTGCGTTTATACATTACTGGGATCTGAAAGCTTCAAGTGTAAAATGAATCTGCCCTTCTGGCATTTGGGCTTGCAAGGTGTATTGCAAATTTACAAAATTAAAAGATCAAAATTGCGTTAAATTAATATTACATTCTTCTGAGATTTTTATCCATTTGTAGTAATTTATTTAAGTACTAAATTCTAAATATATAAAAATGTTGAAAAAATTAAATATATTATACCAATAATATTAATAAAACGTATTTCATCTTGCCCAAATTCTTCCTTCGATTTGAAATTTTGTACAGAAAAAGAAAAACCTTTTCCAATTTCAAAAATGATTTATTTATGGACAACATTGACTCTCCTTCAGATATCAAAATTCGTTTTAGGATTTTTTATATATTGTCTAAATTTGTTAACTTTTGTTATTAATTTTATTATATTCTTTTGTTGATTTTAATACATGATGGTTAAACTTAGACACAAATTCTTAAATCCTTTATATAATTTTTGCTAACATTAAACCGTTTTTTTAAATTTAAGTAAAGTTGTTTTAAGTCATTGCATGTTTTATCATGTTAAAAGATTACAACTTCAGAAATTATCTTCTATTAAGGATTTCATCAACGTTGAGTAAAATTTTAATTATTTTTATGTTGGTAGTTTTGTAACAAAATATATCACATGTTGTTATTAGTGCTTCGAACTTTCCTATTTAAAAGATATCGAATTTTTTATTTAAAACTTAAGAATTCCCTTCTTCGTTAGAGTTCTTCTCGTCACAATAATCAATATTGTAAGGAATATGCTTCATTACCAGATTTCAAATAAAAAAAAAAAAAAACTTTGTACATATGTTTCAACAGATAAGAAAAAGTTCAAAGTGTATTTAAGTTGAATCATTCAGTTAAAATTAATTCAAAAAATTTAAATTTCTTCTTACGCCAACAATCATCTTGAGTTGTTTTCATATACACCCAAACCGAGCTCAACAGCAGCTAAAGACATTCCTAAAGTTGAGCGTGTGAGCTTATGAAAAATGTGTTTTTATAATTTTAAAATAGAAAATTCGCACTATAAATAATACTTATGATTATGATAATGGTGTGTATTTTAAAGTCTCTTAGTGAGATAAATACATGAGATTTATTATCTGTATTTAAATTGTAATATCAGCTCAACGAAGCCACTCACAATATCATAATGATTCTTATATTACACTATATATAATACAATCTGATCTATGTGCTTTATGGACGATTTTTTCCATCAACAATTCCCCATGCCAATAAAAAGAAAATTCCCTACTATACCACCGCCAACCGTACATCAGGCTGTCTCATCTCACTCTCACTAACAAAGCATCATAAGAAAAGTTTATTTCATTTTCTTCAACACAATCACTTTATCATGAAAAGTTTGCTTAAGTATCGACTTGTACTTCGCGTATATCGGGGCAAGTGAATGGGGAGTTGCAAAACGGAATTTGGTAAAATTAAAACTAAAAACTTTATCCACATTTTAGTCTTGATACTTTGATGTGTTGTTAGCATATCCTTTGATTGAGATGAATGTGGAATAGTTTGCAATAGACAGCAAGAAGTTTGATAATTAACTTATAGCCCAGGGGTAACCAAGACAACCATCATATCATGGTAGATATTTGAAAAACATTTTCATCTAAATTATACTTAATTTATTTTTTATTATTTTATTTATTATTATTTTCTTCAAAATCTTTCCACTCTGTAGTATTTTTCTTCGTAACTTGTATGTAAAACTAACACTCAACGAAATCCATTCTTTATATAAATATAAATGTGCGTTACTTTCATTATCATATGTATACGTGCAGTGCTCAAGCATTTACCATCACATCATTTTAAATCATCACCACCATCGCCAGCATCAAAACTACATCCCCAGCATATGTTAAGAAAACTTGCGAAAATATCCTGCAAGTACCTCTAGGGTACGTTTTTGAGTAGATGGAAATAAGATTTTTATGTCAGCTTTATGGTAAATTTTACACGCCCGCTTGCATTGAGCAATTTATACAATTTATCATCCCTAAAGTACACTGCTGTCTACATTTGTTGTTGTTCTTTTCATCCTACTTATAGGCACCGCCAACTGTTTGTTTGTGCATTCGTTGTATTTTCGGCAACAATCTCAATTTTTTATGACATCAACACATCATGTTACAAGACGAACTAAGAAATGAACCAGCGACTGAACAATTATGTATGTGTATGAGTATATGTGTGGATGCATGTATGTATGTGTGTGTGTGTACAGAAAATGCTCGAATGATTTTTGTGCTACTCCTAAGAAACACATGATGCTGATGGGAAGATATAGTACGTTTTTGTTGCGTTTTTACCATTCAACTGCCGTTGACGTCGTTGCGAAAGATGATGATGATGTTGATGACTTGAAATGATGGTTGTAAAATTACCTTGTAATTTTTCGTTTTAAACAAATGTTTTCACTATAACTTTAAGTTAAAATTTATGTAGTTTATAGTTGTGGAATATAATACATATACGCTTATATATATATATATATATATATATATATATATATATATATATATATATATATATATATATATATATATATATATATATATATATATATGAGTTAGAGTGGTTGCATATGTGCATCTGTTTACAGATCCCATATGCTTTGGAGTGGTAAATGGCTGATGCAGTTTTATGATCTAAAAATTAGGTTGTAAAAGTTTTTTTTTTTAATTTTCAAGCAGCATATAATTGTATGCTCGTATAACTTTACAGAATAAAACTTTTATTGAAACTAAACAAGCTTGCAAGTTTTTTTCTAGTAAAAACAAATAGACATTTCATTAACATTTAGTTCTTATATATTTATCTAATTGCTGCATCGCTTGACTATTGTTTCATGGATAATATGATTATAACGTAAATACTTTATTTTAATTGGCAAATACAAGTTCTTGATTATATTTCGATATTGTATAACTAATATTTCTTCAATCAAAAAAAGTACAACAAAAAAATAGCTTTGATTTTAAACAAAATTAGTTACGAGTATTAGTTTTAGGTTAGTGATGATTTTTGCAATTCTTCTGAATATTTTATTTTAAATTAGAGGTCGATATTTCTTTTTTAAGTGAAAACACGTCCTTAACAGTAGTCATGTGTTCAGTATATCATTTAAAGTTCAAACCGCCGATAGCCATGGAGGTCAAGGAAAAAGCAGTCATTGCCCGAATAATTATATTCCTGATGATTTCAGATGTAAGTGCTCGTTGGCTTAAAGTCTGTATCTGTTAACTTCATTTTATGTTATTTTATATATAAGTATGTATCACATGAATACCATTTGAAAGAAAATGGAGATTATGTATCGTCTATGATAGATATTTACTTTGCAGAAAGTGGCTGGAATTGATTTGAAAACTTCTTGCGGAAAACAATAAATATATTTCAACTGTGGACCTTGAAGTAAATAATATGAAAAGCTTAAGGAAATAGTGAACCTCAAAAATGAAAATATCAAATAATTATATGAACTTAACAGGATATTTAGGACACACAGAAAAATATTAAACATTTCCAATCGAACTTATATTTCAATTAGTGAGAAAATTTGTATTTCTCTACGATGGTAGACAAACTAGTGTCCATAAGCCAGTAACTTAATAAATGAGGAAATTGGCTTAAATAATTATTATTTTAACCCTCTTTTTTCTGAAATTGATTTCGTTTTGTCTTCAAGCCCAGAGAAAAGTATTCCTCAAGTTAAAGCTTTACATCTAGAACTATACGAGACCTTTAGTTTAAATAATAATTTATTTGTTCTCATGTACATTTTCTTAAGCATATAGTTTTCAATTTTATTTATTTTTTAATATATGTGAATAATATATGTTTATATTTGTTATATATTTTTCATTAACTTTTTTCGGCAAGAGTACACAAAAGTTTTGTTTGTAAACGACCTTTTTTTTTGATGTAGTTTGTTGTTTTATTTGTTTTATTCCTACTAATTTTTTTAAATGCTAAATATTTTATATAAATAAAATATACTTAAATAAAAAACTGTTTGTATATGTACTTTTATTTCAGCAATTTTTTTTTGCCAGATGTTGGGAAAAGGAAATAAATTTGCAATAAAAATGTAACAAAAGCACATTTTATTTACATTCTTGAAAACAAAAGACAATTTCAATTCAATTGAGTGTTTCATTTTATATTCATGACAGTCGTACTTTCTGCATCAGCAGCCTCTTACTAATGGCTGACACCTTCCTAAATATTCCAATTTAAACATTCATCTCTTGCACACACACACATACAATAGAATAGTTTACAAATACTTAAGTTGCAACTTGCAATAAACTAAATGAAGTTTGCATTAGAGTAGGGGTAAATGAAACAGATGAGTTGCGATAAATATAGAGCAAGGAAAAGGAAAATTTTTTCGCTAATAGAAGATACAAGTATTTTTGAAATTCAAATTAGTTTAAAAAATTTCAAGCTCATCTGTAATGCATCAAGTAAATATATTATATAGTATTTCTTGAGAAACACAAGTCAATATCTCTTCAAGACTTCATCATTATAAAAGGACTTCCTTTTATTTGTTAAAACCATAACTTTTTATATGATCACTACTGTCTTAAATATTTTACATATATTTGCTTATTCAACTTTCCAAATGAGAGTTAAAACAAAAAAAAATTCTTAAAACTTAAATCCAATGTACGTGTACAAGAAAATTTTAGTTACTTAGCGGGATTTGGTGCTTAAACTTTCTCTTTACTGTTAAATCGTAAATTTGTAGAAGAAAAAAAAAATTATATTAACATGAAACAAAAAATACTAGAATAAAATAAAAATAAAAACAATTCAAATAAAAGTCTGGTGTATTTTTAGTTTTTTGCTGTTAAAGCAATGAGGAAAAAGTTTGTAGCGCCTACGTGACGCAAAAGATTTAAAGACGCCTCATTTTGTCTTGGCCTCAAATGCATTCATCTCCTTTACTCTCTTCCCAATATCTACAATTTAGTATCAATTTTACTAACACACCTTAGTTTTTCTTGCACATTGAGGAAGGTATTTGGATTGTAAAAAACACTTTTGGTTATACTTCCTGGGTAAGAGATTTAAGAAAAACTGCTCAGGAATTGGTTTGAAGTTCTGGGTGCGCCAATAACGAATCTTGCAAACTATATTTGTAATTTTCTTAGAATGAATTGCAACATAAAATCGAAAGATTATATAAAGTAAGATAGTGATGATTCTGGGAAACTTCACCATACTACACGAAGAGAATGCGATGCTACGTATCCAGTTTGGCTGATCGAGAGCGAACATACCGGTGTCCTTTTCATTTTAAAGTTTTAATAAAATGTTAAGTTTATTCTTATTTTGATTGATTTTGCAAGACGTTTAGAAAACTTTATTCTGCGAAAAACATTTATATATTACCCAAAAATTAGTTTTATAGCTATTAAGTTCTTTTTTTTTTAAGTATTCCACCATTTTACAGCAGGTTTATTGGTTCAAAATCTTTCAATGCTCATACTTCCCTTCAATGTCATATTTTCCTCTTTGTACTGCTACGTTGCATATTTTAAGGCATTGTAAAAATTATTCTGGTGGAGTTTTTGCTATGAAACATTTAATAAGTAATATTATATAAGCCACTAATACATCAATTATCTTTTGCATAAACGAATTTTAATCTTTCATTATACAAAAGATACGTTATTATTACGTTAATAAGTGATAACTTCATATAGATTAAAGGCTCAGATAAAAAACTAAATCCACCATTTTGGAATTGAATTGATCCATAGAGAAAAAATGGGTACAAATCCAATCTAAAATAATGTTGTTAAAAATATAATAAATTTTAAAGTTGATATAAAACCAATAACGATGGAAAATTGTAGTCAAATAAAAAAAATTTGATCAGTTTGACCCCGAGAACGCAAAAGGTTTGAATGAAATCAATAATTATCAATATTATTTTATTAATATTATTTAAATAAGAAATATGGGATAGGAGATGTTAGTAAATATAAATATAAATTTTTATGTAGCAAAACGTTAACTAAATTCAAATTTTTTCCGATGTAGACTACAATACGCAAAAGATTTACGTCAGTACCTGCCCGAAGGCCTAACCTCCTACCACCCCAATGGAAACCTTCAGGGCAGCTTTGTCGAATAGCAACAACACCTAGAGATATATGGCCTGAAACGAGCATCTACAACAGGTCTCCAACACCATATTGCAGACACACTCATCCGACCCATAACTCTTCCCGCGTATCTTTGGTTTTAACCACAGCCACCACGTGATCCCCGAAGGGTCCTCACCAATAACCATTCTAAGACAAGTCCTAGGGTCTACTGGTTCCCATGGTACCAAACGGGATCTCTGGTCGGCCTTGTGTTAACAAGACCTCTGATTTCAGGTCCCGTAGAAACTTGAGGTATCAGTAGCACCTCTATCCAGACAACAATGGCCAAAGCTACTTCTTTAAATAACGTTACCTTGTTATTTCAGGGATTGGATAGCAACAAATTAAGTTCCATGGGTTACTGGCCAAAGGTCAAGATGTGGAAAGACCATATTATCCATCCAGTCGAGCGAGCGAACCCAAATTTAATTTTAATTTACTTGCAGTAGTGCCCATTACACTGTTATTACATTGATTTGGTAGCAACATACAAGTTTTTAGGGGTTATCAGCACGAAGACCAACACCAAGATACCAAGACTGGATGTATAATTCGTGCACCCCGGGAGTATTTCTTAAACAATATATCAACGATTTCGTCAGTACCTGTTATAATACCCAACCTGATGGTATTCTTTGCATCGAGTGAATACAATGCGTCCAGCAACGACATCATGAATAACAAATTATACATGAGTATCAACTCAAACCATGCATTTTAACATGGACTAGTGGTATTTCTTATACAGATATGCAAAAGATTCACGTCAGTACCTGCCCGAAGGCCTAACCTGACGGTGCACTCCTGCAGAAGGGTGAATAAAGCCGTTCACCACCGTCCCCGTTGTCCCCTTCAAGGGCACATACAGGGGGCGGTCCTAAATGTGCCCCCAATAGGGACAACATGGTAGCAATTCTGTACGGGCTGTAGAACCTTGTACAGACACCTTGCTAAAGTGCTGGAGCTATCTAACCTCCAAGCCACCCCAACGGCCCGCAACCGTTAGAGCAGCTCTGTCGAATAGCAACAGCACCTAGATATATATGGCCTGAAGAGAGCATCTACAAAAGGCCTCCACAACCAATTGCAGACACACTCACCTGACCCATACCTCTTCCCACGTGGTGGCTGATCCCCGAAGGGGCCTCACCAACATGCAAACCTGAGGTATCGGTAGCACCTCTACCCAGACAAGCATAGGCAAAGCTACTTCCTTATATTTCTTATATGCACGCCCGTTGCGTAGTAACATATTAAGTTCTAGAGGTAATTGGCCAAAGGTAAAGGTCTGGAAAGACCATATTACCCATCCGGACGAGTGAGCGAACCCACTTTTACCTTTAATTTACTTGCATGCGCGCCCGTTGCCCTGTTAATTCAGGGATTGGGTAGCAACATACAAGTTTTAGGGGTTATCAGCAAAAAGGCCTAGGTCCGGAAACCTGATAACCCTATACCCCAGGAAGCACAACATCGAGCCACCATGACAAGATGTATAAACCGTGCCCCCCGGGGGGGTGGGGTATTTCTTACACAGTTTTAATTCGCTTTAATGATCTTTAAGTTAAATTTTTTAAAATTTCAGCTCTTTTCAATTTCATTAATAATAAAATAATGTTCCGCCATGTACAAGAATGTTACGCTACTAAATAAAGTAACATATGGCTTAATAAGCCCATATTAAAAAAATACTATAATATAGATTGCACATCCTATATAAAAATATTCATGATATTTTCGTCAAAAACTACTACATAAATAAATTAAAGGGACACCCTTATCTAGTACCGTGTTTTGTGAAAAAAAAAAAATAAAACAATAAATCTACGTGCCAGCTTTAGGTTTATTTCTTGTTCCTCTCTCTTTATTGTCTACTATAAAGTTTTTTTTATTTTTTTTTAATTTCGTTCTAACCTGACCAAAACATTTTAAGTCGTTTAAACTTTTTTTTAATGTTTGCAAGAGATTCTCCTTAATTCTGCAAAACGACAATCGCTTCTTGTCGTTCTGTCATACTGTTTGTACAAAAAAAGTTTATTCAATACGATTATTGGATTTAGGTTTGGATTTAAAACTTAGACTATATTGCTTTTAATTTGTTTTAATTTGACAAGTTTCGTTCAGTTTTTATATTAAAAATTTTTGGGGACATGTAGAAAAAAAGTAAAACATTTTTAAATTGCATTTATTTGTATTCAGTGCTGTGATTGCCTAGAAAAAAAAAATACATCTATAAACAATCATTATGTACATCTTCCAATGAAGAAAAGTAAATTATTTTTAAGGCATTGACTTTTGATGTCTCTCACACACATTAATAAAAATATTTATTTTGTTTACGATCTATCAAATTCATCGAATATATTCTAAATCTGAGACTTAGCTCTCTAAAATTATATACACATACATACATATATTTTGATCCTGATGCCAATGCAATTTTGAGATAGTTGATACGCTTGGGGGGACAGCGTCTTAACGGACACATTTCCAGTTGGAGGATAGGATGATAGACGTTTCTGTATGTTTATTAACCAGGGGAAGCTGGAAGTTTATTTTTCAGCAGATCAAAACTAGCACGAGGAGTGTAACGGCAATAAGATAAGGATGCAGAAAGTAATAACTCCAGTACCAGCGGCAACTGTCCAATTCACGAGACAGTTGAAGTTAAGATCATGATATCATGACACTACTGCGAAGATGATTACCTTAAAATTCGTTATCGTAATGCATTAAGTGTACATTTGGCCCCTGGCAGAGGTAATAATAAAGTTAAGGCCAAGGTGGTCACAAGCGGTCGTAGATCTTGAATACATGTGAGGACTCTTACTCCTTAGACGAAATGGTAGATGAAGTCAGTGAGAGCATTGCCAAATTAGTAAGTAAAAACGAGTCAGCTGTTTAGAGTTCAGACAAATTGCGAGGCTATAAAGGATGTTTATAATTTTTCATAAGTAATAAGATGTATTCTCCAAGGGAGCGGTACACTGTTGCAAACAAAAAAAGTTCTATCCGTCTTTAAATAATTTTGAAAGCTTAAATTTAGCCAAACTGCAAGAGACCAGAATGGAGGACTAGCCACAGAAAAATTGGTGGAAGATAATCTAGAGGGTACTCTTCTCGTGATAGGTGTAGGCCAGGAATTAATAGCCAGTCTAGTAAAAATGGAAAGTATGGCATTCCTTGTGTCTAAAGTTATGTTTTTCGAAAGTGGAACGACTATATTCGCCAATGCATTAATTTCAGCAGTATACTTGCCACACGATACACAAAAAATCGCCACCTATTCCAAAAATACCACATCTTGTTAGGGAAATAAAATAAAGAAGTAAAGAAGTACTAAAAGGCTGATGAACCAAGATTCTCTTAGAATAATTTAATACTAACAGATTCGTAACACTTGACAGGGTTAAAAGACATACTTTTGTTAATAGGACTAGGGAGGAATGATGGGAAACAACCATATGTATGGAAGACATTATTGAAGAAATCCAATTTTGGAAGGTTATTGACAAGCTCTTGTTTTTGTATCCCCATTGTAATATGTGTAAACTTGCATAGCCAGCACTTTACTTAATTTGTTTTAGAAACGAGGCAAAAACTGAATAGGCAAATTTAGGTAACTTACTCAATAATTGCCTAGAGCTATTGTGGATAGCCAAAACGATGTGGATATGATTGTGGAGGCTTCGATCGAATCATACTAAGATAGCTGACCTTTTCGAGAGCGAAGATTAACATATGAGAAACGATGGTAGATACTCCCTCTAGGAAAGGATATCCATAAGCTACTTAACGGAATGGGAAATAAAAAATTTAATGAGTATCGACAGAAGCTCAGGAAATACAATAAGGATGGATGATATGGGCAAAGATTTGCAACAAAAGGGAAGATCTTATTGCTTCTGTTGAGTGTATACTCTCCGACTATGCTGCACCTTCAAGACACCATCGAAGGTTCTGGTAAGGATTGGAAATATTGTTCACCAGAGGCTTACCACCCTATAACTGTTGGGCACCAAAATTTGACATTATTCTCCTAATATCAAAACATCTAGTAGAATTTACTAAATTCTACCCGGAATTCTTAAAACATAACCAGAGATATCATGTTTTGTATACTTTCAATTTGATAAACTACCAATTTTGCAGTTCGTTTTTAACACACGTTTTTACACTGGTTATAATGAATTTTTGTTATTAGAGAGCAGTTTCTCTGCAACCCACCTCGTTTACAGCAAAATTCCACCTACAAAAATAACGAACTATTTTTACAAAGGGCTCAAATTGAAGGAAATAAAACTTTTAATTTATTCGGCTAATTATTTAAGAAATTAAAATAATTGTTAATATTATATAGCAAAAAGATGAAGAAATACAAACAAGGGCACTTTTGATATATTAATATGACCTATTTCAACGTTACTGCTTCTTATTTACTGGGAAAAACTGTTTATTATTTTTTTAACGTTTTAAGTCTATAACGAACTAAAGAACTCCTTTGCACCAAATTCGTGGTGCAAACCTATATCTATGAAATTATATGATATATCTAAAAAAAGTTTTGATTTTTTAGTCAGCTGTTTTATAATGGCCTTGTGGTATGGTGTCAATTTCTAAACAATTCATATTTTCATTGCAAATAATACCGCAAAATTAGAAAAAAATTCAATACTAAATTTATTTTTGGCATAAATCCAAAAGTTTTCTTTACATTCTATAAGCGTTTAATAAAAAAAACGTGCACTTATTTTTTGAAAATTTTTCTAATTCTTTATCAATCTAAGACATATATTAGTGCTGGAAAATACGCTCAGTTGACAAGCATTAGAGTCGGCAAAAAAGAGAGAAAAATGCCAATATTAAAATTGATGAATGTTTTTTTGCCATATTTTGATTTTTTTTTAACTTTAGTTGACCATCATATAAAAGTTTTTACAAAACTGGCTGCCATACAAAAAGAGAAAGATGTTATTAGAAAACTTAATGTCAATATCTAAACACTCTTGCTGCATCATTTACGAGTACTGACATGTATAGGAATTTTCAGTTCTCATAGCAAATATAAAAGAAAATTGCTTACGCTCAAATGAGCACACGTTGTTATGTAGTCGAAGGCAGCGTAAGTAAATAGAGTAAAAATTATTTTGATGTGTACAGACGTAGTTGCACTCTTGTATGTATGTAAGTGTGAACGTGTTAGCCATTATTGTAACTCTTTTAGGATATATTTTGTAGAATCTATAGTTTTCTATGTCTAAGTGGGCTTTTGTTTATAATTTTGTAATAATATGTTGAGAGCGTTATGGCATATATAAACATGAGTCTCTTTATTTATTAAATGCTCTTGCCTAAGAATGTAATATGTGCGTATACGTTATATGCAATGAAATTCCATTCTATATAACGTATACGTATGTATCACTTATACGTAATAGTTCTTAAATTGGATATATTGAAACATTCTATATAAAAGAAAATGTCTTAATATATTACTTCACGCAGAGTTAAGATCCAGTTTGGGCCATATTATGTCTGCAGTGGAATATAAATACTTTGATTTAAAAAATTTTTTAAGAATTAAATTCTTAAATAAAAAAGGAACTAGTAAGAAAGAGGTACGTAAAAACGTACATAAATTGTGCAGTATACTTACGAGTATATGTATATTATACGTGTATTTTTCTTCTATGTATGTCTATGGGGTACAACTAAAGTATTTCATATAAAAATATATATGTTTTCCAATTGATCCTATACGAAGCGGTAACTTGTGTGTTTATTTATGCAAGGCTTTACCAAGCTAAAGGCAACCGGCCGAGTCACAGTTTGGGAATAGTGAAAAGTCTTTAGACATAAAGTTTAGCAGGTAATAAGTGATTTTTTTACAAATAAGCAGTCCCGGACAGTTAGCGGATGTTTGCATTGTTGGCAGCATCGACGAGTTGAGTGAGTGCCACCTTTCACCGGATATCATTCAAACGTCGCCGTACCAAACATAATTGGTACCGCTGCAAGCGCACGTCTATATTAAGCGATTCACTAAATAAACGTGGAATATATACAGCCAGTCTGATGGCTAAGGTAGTAGCCCCATCATCAGACTACCATGCAGTAAACCAATCATTTATTCATTCGAGATGTCATGAGACATAAAAATGTGGATGAAATAATATTTTTCTTTTTATTTTAATATAATTTCGACAAAGCACCTAATATGTTCATGAGGATATTTTATATATGCATGATGAACAGAAAGAAATTATTCATATAATCATTAGGGCAGTTTTTAATTGTATGAGGTGTGTGATATTAGCAACAAAGTTTACGACAAAATTTAGTTACAAATAAATTGGATGTGGCTATGGCTGTTATATGCCAAAATTTCATTGGTCCCTAAGCCTAATCGTCAGTGAACTTCATGTAGTTTGAAAACATTCAACCTCGTAAGTTTATATGACAATTCAGTATTGTATATAATCATAATAGAATACGAAATCATAATAGGTTTAGAATGCTTTTATACAAACAACATAACAAACAATTATACTCAACATGAGTCTTTTGCAAGAAAAATAAAATAGACTCATGTTGAGCTTGGATGTTATATTAAATATAACTTCCTTTGAAAACTGTCGTCGGAGCTCTTGTCACACTTAAAGAGACCGAGTATAGATGTTTGAGCATAGTGTGTTTGAGCCATATATCTTGCTACTAAATATCTTGAGGCATATGTGACGCATATGATATAAGCAGACTATAAGTCCCTCTATATATTAGAATATTTCTCAGGTCTATGTCTACATATTTATAAATGATACCGTGCATATTCATGAATGATCTTTACATTATTGAATAACGAGTATTGAGTTCTTTGAAGTACACCATAAATTCTTGAGAGCCAGTGCTATTATTATCTGAAATAATTTGATGGCGTAAGCAATATGGTGTCAGAAGCAGCCTTATATACAAAATATAATTACAGATAATTATTTTTTATTTCTAGTAGTGACTTGTTTACAATGTTTTGTATAGCCACATTTTCAAATTTTAGTCGGCCTTGTGCTTTTGTACTTTTTTATAAACGAACATAAATCTCGTTATTTATTAATTTTCCATGATAAATGATAACGTTTTTGGAAAATGATAATATTTGTCTGCAAAGATATTTTCAGAAAAGCTGGTTATAATAAGTTAGATAGACAATTTGATGACTTCACTTTGCAGAATTCCTTATGCTTAATTTTTTTGATTGAAAAACGTTACGAGTAATAATCTATTAATAAGTTAAAATGGACCGAAATATTAAATCAATTTGTATAAATTAACATGATTGTTTGTCATTTGGTGGAGTCATCTGCCTACAAAATTAGTTCAGGTATCAGTTATACTTTCTTTTAAAAAACACGTCACTCATTTGCTGTGTCAAAAGCTTAAACTGTGCATAACTTTTCAGCTGATATATATTACTCCAATTAGAATAAGTCTGCATATTATTAAACAGTATTATAAGGTATTATAATAAGCTTGCTTCAACAAAAACATAAAAGCACATTATTTGCTGGTGTTATAAATAAGAAAAATTATAATTTCCCTTATTGCAATTGTCTTCTTAATAAAACGTTTTGTTCCTCAATTGTTTGCTACTATTTACAACAACAACAAAAAAATTACTAGCTAATAATATCTAAAATTCAGTACTTGCTTTATAAGAAAAAAAGTTATTTATGATATTCATATGCCAGAAAATCAGGGCAAATAACTCATTCCCCATTTCTATGAACGTACCAATTCCTTGGCATAAATTGCATTGAATTGTTTTCTCTATGGCGTATGCGGGTATTTGTTTTCCAAGTTGCATTGCATTAAGTATAATTCTTAATACGAGTATTAGTTAGTTTGTGTCTATAACTAGGCAAGAGCTATTGCTTTGCTCTTACAGGCATATATTTTCCATGTGTTCGTTCATATATACTTGAAAGTACATACATACATACATACTACATCTATAAATTGTGTACATTACGGGTGTTCATATTTCAATTAGAGTCATTTAATATTCTGAATCAATGATTTATGCAAGTTGTCTTTAAATTGAATCATTAAATCATGATTCTATACTATAGGCATATATTTATGGCATTTATGTTTGTAAATAAAAATGTGCGTATATGTATGTATGTACATATATTTTTGTTTTGTTTTGTTGTTGTATCGATGTTACTTGTAAAGAAACTCCACCCATTTTGTGTTGGTAAATAATTAATGAATATGGGTCAACTTTATTTCATTTAAATAATTTGCTAAATATTAAATTGTTGAAATTAAACTGAATTTAAAATAATAGCAATAATGAACACTGATTAACATAAATTAAGATTTATCTAAGAATTAAGTAATTTACATAACTATTTGAAATTGATTTTATGGTTAATACTTATGGGAAAAAATTGTTTTGCATTTCAGAAGATTCGAGTATTAATAAAGATTTGAAAATTTTCAGAATTAAATGAAAATTTTTGTGTAAATCCTGTACAGGAAGCCGTACAGCAATTAAGTTTTCACAAAGTGGGTATTATATTTGAATTTTGAGAACAAACAGAAAGTAAATATACTTGTCAGTGGAGTGATATGATGTTTTTGTTAAAATTTATAAGGGATCAAGTGAGAGGTAACAAATTTTTACTTTAAATGTTATAAAAGTAATAAATAATATTTTTTATTATAATTTATAATATAATGTAAATTTTTAATTATTTGATGCGTATGTTAGTAAAATATATTTAACGGCTTTATCACATAAATCAGGTTGCCCTTTCAAGATTACAAAAGTCCAGAGGCTACGAATATCTGGTGCATTTGTCAACCATTTCGTTATATTTACGCCAATTGTACTGAAAGCCTTATTATGATATCTTGGTGTTAAAGCAGATATGGAGATTTAATCATGCAAAAGTTCTTGTAATAAAGAACCCTGAAAGTGCCCATTATCTCTACAGAAATATTAATTAAAATGACCTTAGAAATTAAGCCTTCAATTCTCTTTGCAGCTTCCATTATGACATTGGGTGTACCACAATCCCATATCCTACGGTCAGTTATAGTTTCACCGTATAATTATTATTATTTATAGCCCATAAATATTAGTTAAACACCTTCTTGTTGCGAGAATAATAATGGTAAGAATCTTAGCTTTTATAAATTAAAATTCAAGCCCCTGCAAGCTTCGCAATTTCATTTCAAATAAATTAAATATTAAGCAATAATTGTAGCAAAAAACAAACATTTGTTAGACTGTGCTACAAAATTTTTTTAATTAAATTATCGATAAAAATAGCAGTGTTAAATACACAGATATTAATAAAAAGGTTGATAAAAGGATGATAAAAATTATAACCATATTATAGTATACTATGGCATCAACAATAGATAAAATAATTGGCAAAAATATTCCAAAAATGGATTCCCAAAATAATTAGAAAGTATAAAATTATTTCAGATCTATACCAAGACTATATATTAATTTCTCTAACAGAAAATTTACATTCCGGAAGTAAAACTCAGTTTTAAAAATAATAATACGAGTTTCCGTCATGATAATAAATAGTGAATATTTCTATATGAAGTCAAACAGCAAAATATATTTCCAATTTATATTGTTTCTTTATATTCTCTTATGAATTACGTAATGCATTATGATTATTATATTATTATATGATTTAGTGACATTTTCCATAATATAAAATATACAATAAATTCTTAGTAAGAGGAATGTTAAGATTTTTATGTAACTTAATATTTTTGTTTAGCAAGTTTTATTTATTGCGACTAAATAGAAGCCTTTATTACTTGCGAATTACATGCTTTGCCCCTAGAGCTTTCAAAACATTGAATTTGCATCTTTTGTAGCCATTTTTGAGGTCTAATGAGCTTTTTATAAATACGCACATACTATGCGAATATATACGATCAATCTAAGCTAAATGTAAAACATTTTTAAGTTCAACCAAGATTTTTTTTAGGAAAATAATTCTTCTCTTTGAGGTGCAACAAGGGGAAAGTAATGTTAGGAAATCTTCCACTATTTCACAATTTTGAACAAAGCCAACAAGAGAATTAAAATTTACATAAGCACTTTGTAACTCTATGAGCAATTTAAAATCAAATAAGAGTAAATGTTAAAGTTAATCTTATTACATGCATACGCAAACAATTATTAAAACGAAAATCTTAAGACGAAATGCCAACAGACGTTAAAGGAAAAAAGAAATAAGAAAAAGGCACAAAATTTTCATCATTTTAAGGAATTTGCGCAAAAAGAAAAAAAAAATACATGAATAACAAACGAATATCATTTATTCCGATGTAATGCCACCGAAAAGCATTTACTACAGATGACTTTTTTATTTCTTGATTTCCTTTTCGTATGCATGTTTTCATTAACACACACAGACACGCGCACACACGCACAAAGTCCTTCTATGAGAGCACTTTTTTGCACAAGTTAATTTTCGCGTTAAGACCGTGTGTCAAAATGGAATAATAAGTTTAAGAGGGCGTGGAACATTCAAAAAGCTAAAAGTTTTTAAGTCATTTGCATTAAATTTGTTATTTTTTGATTAACCAATTTGTAAAAAGGCAATTCAATCGATATGTGTATTATTCTAGCAAAAACGAAAATACAGAAAACATATAGAAAAGAATCTTTTATATAAGAGAAATATATATTGGGTAAATCTTAAGTGCCACATGTCTAAAAAGGAAAATACGCAAAATACTGCTGAGGTTCTGTTTTGATGGCCTTGAAAATTACAAATACGTGGTGAAAAAAATGAATTAAATTAGTTTAAAAAAAATAGATTTTCATTAATTCGAAAAATCTATTTTTCTATCTTTTCAACATGAGTGTTGATTTAATTTCCGAATTATAGTATTGCTTCGTTTTGTTACCGTAAAATTGGCCGAATTGACTAATTAAGCAATCGGACTTTAATTAAATCAAATCATGGTTCAAAAATATTACGTAAAAACTAAATTAACGCTACAACTTCTTGTTGTATATAAATACATTTATTTCTTCCACAAAGTAATATAAAAATTATCTTTAGTTAATAATTGGTACAATTACTTTCATATAAACAATAATGAATAGTGAATATTGGCAAGTTTGAATTTCTTTAAAATGTAAAGCCTATTCCTTGTAACAAATATTCAATGCTGAGTTAATAAAATAAAAAATATCTACTTTTCTCAGCTTATTGGGGACAACTTCCGAATTATTGAATTAGCGTCATTAAAAAAACAACTACAAAACAGCTTGAAATCATTAGAAATTATCCGTTTTTGCATTACTTCTGCATCAAAATATCAGCGAGTCATATAAACATTTGAAACACTTTTCGCTACAAAGTTTTATCATGAAAGACTTCAGCACATTGGGGTCTGATTATATCCCAGATGAATTGACATTTAAGCAGGGGAATGCTTCAGATTATGGTTCACTATTTTGTATAATCTATATATATAAAAATAAGTCCGTATATGTACGTCGCCGAACTACTCATAAACGCGTCGAGCGATTTCAGCCAAACTTATACACTACGTAGGCAGTGGCCCATATATGGTTTATATGAAGTTTGGTTAAAATCCGATAACGCATGTGTGTGCGGTGCGTATGTGAATTGAGTGTGTTTTTGGGAACAAAACCAACTTTATTAAAAACAAGTGTGTTTCTTTTCTTATTTTGTTTTGCCGTGCGAAGCAGGCAACGGGCCCACTAGTTGTAATTAAAAATTCTAAAAATTTTTTAATTATTGTTGACATTCACCATAATAATGAAAAACATTAAAAATCTGCATTACGAATTCAAAATATGTCTTTTTGTTTGTAAAAAATTTTGTAAGATCATTGAAAAAAGATAAAGAAAAAAATATTAAACATATATACATCACATATACTCCAAAAATCATGTGGATTCAACGAAGAGGAAACCAGATATTGCCACAAATTTTTCTTGTCATCAACTGCTGTCATTTTTTACTTTTAATTCAGGCGGGAGAATTAAAATATACACACCCATATAAACGGTAGTCCTTGGTTTTTGTATTAATTCCTGTAGTAATATTATCATTATAGTAAATGTTGCAAGAAACTGACCTTCGTAGACTAGTAGGTAGTGTACTAGACTCGTAGTGCGAAGGTCCCAGGTTCGCATCCTGCCGCAGAACCCTGGCAGTTTGTGTCTGATAATTAAAAAGGGAGCGCACAACAATCCTTCACTGGCTTAAGTGTATGTCGTATGACATGGGTATCACGCCCCTCCAATCAACCTAACCTAAATGTTGCAAGAAATTTAATATGCTGTTATCATTATCGCGATTGAAACATGGATTAAGATGCACAACATTGTGCAGAAATTTATGTACATGGAGTAAAAGTTTTAGTTTAAATAAAAAATATATGTATATTAAAAACTGCAAGCGAAAAATTTGTAAAAGGTATTCTTTTAAAAGCTTTTTATATTTTATATACTGATACATGGTTAATTTCACATTTTAAAATAAAATAATGTAAGAGAGTTTAACGCGAATGAAAAGCTTAACATGTTGTAAATATTCTTTAATAAAAAAATGCCAACAGAATGAGTTCCAAGAGAAAAGCTCGCAACAAAATTGGACCTACAAAATGCTGTAAATCCTGCAAAGTTATATGAAATAATTTTGAAAAAAATTAAACTTTTTTGCAAATCTAAAAAATAGACGAAAAACGAAACCTTGACTTTAATAAAATAACTTTCATGAAAATAAATGAGTTAGAAGTCTTAGTGTATAGGAGTGTATCGAATAAGTCCATATTGTAGAAATGCTTTCAAAATTTTAGGCTTATTTTTTACAAAACCCATAAAAAGGGGGACCTTGGGTGCTCGAAAATAGCTAAATTTATCAAAACCTACTGCTTCTGCCATTAAAGCTTATGTTATTCATTAGCTTCTTGTTATAAACTTCATTATAATTTGATATCAAAAGGCATTTCTGTTAAAACAAAAGAAATGCTCAAAAAGGAACAGGATGAAAGGACAAAAGAATATGCGTTGGCCGAACGTGGTTTAATAATGTTTTTCATAAATTTGCTTAATTAAGATCAATAAAAATATCATCATGTAATCAAAAACCATGTCATATATGGTGGCATAAAATACCTACCGAGGAAATAATTTTTGCAAAATATAACAACTCAAAAACTTTTTTTATTAAAATCATAGACGAAAAAGGTTCAATTTTTTGAGATTTTTTCGCCTTTTGAAGATTCGTATAGTTTCTATTTTTGGCGTCTTATTTTCTATGAAATTATATATGCCATTTAATAGAGAAGGAAGGCTTACGAATATATAAATGCTTTGTAAACCGAAGCCAATTTTTGACGTACCATAGAGGCAAAAATCATTGCGTCCAACAGAAAGCAGGCCTGATTGTTTCAAAATTTTAAATTTTTATTGGGAATTATTTTATTCACAAAATGGGCGCTTAATTTCATATATAATAAATCACTAATAGTAGGGTTTTATTAATATTTATTGGGTGTTATTTTATTTCCTTGGTGATTTCTTTTATAATAAAAATTCTTGTGAAATAATATCGCAGTGTTTGGGGACTTATTTAGTCCTTTCTTGAAAATTATTTCATGATCAGCTATTTCATAATGCCAGCTTAACAGCTGACGTTGATTTTTTTTTTAAAAAAAGCAAAAATAATTGGCGCTGGAATAGCGCTAATGCACGTCTATAAAAATGTAACTGATAAGCAAAATCGTAAATTTTGCTCATACATTTTTAAGCCAAGTTTCTGAATCACACTACTGCATTTAATAACACTCGTACTATAAAATATTAAAGAAAGTAAAATAAGTGTCAAGTGAAATGAAATAAATCAAAACATATTTCGGATGTTATAGCAGCAAAGGAATATTTTTTTTATCAACCATATATTACTTTAAGTATTTTAATACATGAAATAATCTCAAGTAGATAATGAAATTATTCCCCAATAAACATGATAATTGTCACAAAATATTTGATGTTGTTTTATTGCGCAACAACTTCCCAAATGTATGAAAGCTTGTAGAAACTATATCATTTATTTTGAGCGTTTTTCTTTTGGACTTTATTATTTCATAACGCCTGATATTTATTTTTCCTTTTTTCCATATAGTCGTATTTTTCCCTAATAACACACTTATTATTATTTCAACATCCTGTTGTTTAATGTCACATATTGTTGGTGGCTTGGCGGTTTATCTTTTGTCATTCTTTTATGCTCAATTTGTTGCAAGTTGCCGTCTGTGTGGGATATGAGTACATTTAAACCACGCCATAAAATCTTACACATGGTGCTGATACTGCTGATATTTATTGTTTAATTTCTTACATTTTTCCTCAGACTTTTATATGCTCTTCCTTTAGCTGAGTGCTATACATGTATATTTTTAGCGGTTGTTGTTGTTGTCTCCTTCATGCGGTATGGCCATATACTATGTGTGGGAAGCCATTAATTTTTCAAGATTGATCCGGTATGCAAATTACTTGCTACACAAATTCATACAAATACGTGCTGCAAGAGGAAGTCTTGCAACAATTTGCGTATATACTTAGCTTTTCCTTAATTTTTCTATTTATTTTATTATTTTATCTTGAATGCATAACAATTTCTTGTAGAAAGAACATGTTTAATAGAAGTAGCGGATGTGAGTCTTATTGAAATAGATTTCTAGCCATTTACACGAGAGTCAATAAGTGTTTGTGTACCTTATACTGTTGTTATTGTTATTAAATTTAGTTGCTAATTTTTCTGGCACATACATATTTATAAATAAATACATACATATATACATATCAATATATATCAAAGTTGCAGCGCCTATGGTGTTTTTTATTTTTCTCATATGCCAAGAGAATATAGAGCAAAACTTTCTAAGAACTTTGAGTTTTTGACTTACATGTACTTTGTTGCATTTAAAAATTGCTTTATTAAAACGTCATATCGACAACTTTTTATATAAATTCGGTTTAACTTAAGGCGTTGTTCTGAATGCCAGAATACCTCTCAAGGGAATAAGTTTCTCATCGATAACTACAATTTTTAGATTGTTAAGATCTACGAGTATACACATGTTGCATTAAAGCAGCAGTAAGAATTCAATATTAGCGTGCCACTCAAGGTCATGGTTTCACTTTTGCGTAAATGGTTTAATAAAAAAATGCAATTTTTGCCAATTTTGCTGATCTTACTTATTTAGCCAGTGCTGTAAGCCTTATTGCTAAAAGCTCTCCTAATGACAGACTAGAATTTACTGTGTTTTCATGAATTTAAAAATATTAGGAATGCATTTTCTCAAATTACACTGAAAATTACAAATTACATCATGGGAAAAAATTACTTGAAAATGTTTTTGCTCTGCGCACAAAATAAAAATTTAATCTAAGCGAAAAACAAACTAAAAACACACATATGAAAGCCCACAATCTCTTTGAAAATTTAATAGGTATTGAAAAATATTGAAAATGTTTATATAATTGGCATAGAAAAATATTTCTTAATGTGTAAAATACAACTACACACTGATGAAGTGTGTATGTAGTGGCCTCAAACGAAATTCTGCTGTTCCTTGTTCCTTCTTCACATCGAAGCATTATTTTATATGCAAGTCTTTTCTAATTAAAAATAAAAAAAAAACACTAGACTGTTAATTTAATTAAAATACATCTAAAGGTCAATCGTTTCAATACAAAACTATTAAGTTATTAAAAGAAATGAATTTTCTCAATGTATCTGCTGATATAGAAACGTGTCTGTACATAACATATATACATGTATATGAATATTTGAATACTTACAACGTTAAAAGGTATATTAGTGTTGTATGTGTATGTGTATGTTGTATGTGTATATTGCTATTTATTCATATTTTAACATTCATACGACTACTAATATATTCTCATTATTAAGTTTTAGTTCATTATACTTTCCAGACACTTGTATTTCTTAGACAATTTAGCAGTATCCTGTTGATTATATCCTGTTTAATATACGTGTCATATATACGCAAATTCATACATAATTGTATATATATATATTGTTGCCCTGGTTAAATGTGTTGTACTCACAAAATAAACCGATACACGAACGGCATGTGAACTTATTAGAAAGGGTACTTGTAGGATGTGTAAGGATGAAGCTTTTATTTTGTAATAATTTAATTTTTCTTTAATTGTAAATAGACGGTCTTTAGCTTTACCAAATTTTTAAATATTTTTTCTGCTTTGCCAAACTTTCTTTATGATTTAATACAATTGTCAATATTTACACATACAAAACAATTTTAGAATATTTAGTCACTCTTAATAAATCTAAAATAATTTTGATTATTAAATTAAGCCTCAATGAAGTTCAAAAAACTAAAGTATGACTGCCTGATTTGAAAAATTCTTCCGAAAATTTATATTGAAAATTTGTTTTTGTTTCCAATTAAAGGGTTTGAAGCAAATTTTCGTTTGAGCATTCAATATTTTTTACATTATTAAAAAAAAAAAAAATTATAATAATAATAATAATAATAATAATAATAATAATAATAATAATAATAATAATAATAATAATAATAATAATAATAATAATAATAATAATAATAATGAAGATAATAAACTCTAAAGGAAATAATCGATTCAAGTGAATTTTTCGGCTTTTAAATGCTTAAACCTGCTGGTTTTGCATATTAAATTCTTGCAGAGATATACAACGATCTCCCCAAATACTATAAGGCTTCACATCAAGAATATCTTTTCTTAGCATTTAAGGTTTGTACGCGTCTGTTTTATGTCAGTAAGTCTTGAAGGTCTTAGTTTATTCTACAAGCAGCAGTTGATTAGAATGCTCTATACTCGCAAGAGGCACGATAGTAGATATAATACATTAGACCTCAAACTCAATAATATAATTCAATTAATTAAAAAAAAGGTGGAATAATATCAGCAATTTATAATACTTTATATTTATATATCATATCAGAGTGGTAGCAAATTATCCAAAGTTAATCGGTCTTATACTTAGAAACTCTAAATTATGGGTTGACGAATATCAAAAAAGATTTATATAATATTTGCTATTCTGGATTAATTTATATATGGATAGATGGGTAGATTGATTGGAGGGGTGTGATAGCCCATGTCATACGACATACACTTAAGCCAGTGAAGGCTTGTTGTGCGCTCCCTTTAATTATCAGACACAAACTGCCAGAGTTCTTCGGCAGGATTCGAACCTGGGACCTTCGCACTACGAGTCTAGTACACTACCTACTAGTCTACGAAGGTCAATTTATATATAGTCGCCATACAAACGTATAAGTGGATATAAGGCCAAGTTTATATACAAAGATTTCGACTATTTATTGTTCTAAGATCAAAATAATAACAGAGTTCTTGCTTGTTATTTAGCTGTATCAATATTATGTGCTATAAAGATAACATACCAACTACTTAAAGAATATCATATCTGTTGTGAGTAAAAAAGCCTGTATCCTTACAAGTACTAAGCACTTGTTTCTTAACTGGCATTACAGAAGCTTTGACTGCTGAGGTACTAAATTTTCTTTTGTCACCATTATATTGCCATTCTGTTCCCAAGCATGTTAATATCTCTTATTCTCTTATTTATATGTTGAAAATTCTTTAAAAGTAAAAATACTTCAATAATACCCGAAACTTATAAACTGGAGACAGTACTCGTATTTATGTCTGTTGTCGACCAAAAGCCCAGCTGGATTGATCATATAGTTGCAAAAACATAAATTATTTAACTGTAGTAACAAGTGTAATTTTAGTTTGGCTAGTGCATAATTAACATTAATTACCCTCTTAAAAAAAAAAAATATTTTGTCTTTTGATATTTATGCTAAAATGTCCTCGGTCAGAATAGTGACAAGGGGCCCTTCGCTCATTGCATCCCTTTGATTGCTCTACTAATATTTATATTCTCATTTTTATTAGGTATCATCTATAGGATTAATATAATAAAATTAGTTTTTTTCCATTATTCGTAATATTGTTATCTTGGTTGCTTCAACATTAGCAAGCAATTTGTGGATTTCGTTATCTTATCAAACCTTGAGAAAACACATGTTCATTAAAAAATTTATTAGAGATTAATATGTATTTGTGTGCGCTCTATTTGCTAAACTCGTTTTAAATAGTGTTAATTACAAAACACAAACATACACGTATTGATATAAATTTTACCTCCCATATACTCGTACATTAATAATTTCCCTTTATTTCATATTTTATAAATGCACCCAATTTCTATACATTTTAGATGTACAAACACAGCTTCAAAAACACGAGACAACATAATGCTCATATACTTAAGTACAATGTTTTTTAAACGAAATTTCATTAAAAAGATAGGAAAAGGCAAAGGTATGGTGTACACCCGCCGCTGATTATTGGGTTGTTAAAAAAGTCATTATATTCGAAATGTTCAGGAAAATAAAATTGTGAAATACTTAACGAAGGTGTTTAAATTAGTGAAGATTGTTACATTTTTACTTACTTGTATTGTTTTTCTAATTTGGATTGGTAAAAGCATCATAGATTAATATATATGTGTGAAGCTGTGTTTTATATTACTGGCTACCCCTCGCGCCTCGTAATTTTATGCTTCGTTTGCAGTGACTTGCGCAACAAAATCATATTTAAAAAAAAATCCTTAGCGATTGTATTGTGCTGTGATAAATATAAGAAATGTTTATATTTATGGCCTTTTCTAGGGCCTTTTGCTACATTTGCTTCTAATTTTTGCTGACTTAGCAAGAAAACCTCTCGGTTTGATAAGTCAACATTAATTAACGATAGAACAAAATTTGAAAAAATATTTCATGATATGGAGGTTTCCTACAAAATGGTTTTTTGAAGCAAATACTGATAACGACAGAAACGGTAAAAAATGCTGGTGTTTTTATATCACTTCTGTTTTATTTATGAAATTTCTTTTTGACAAAATTTTAATGGTATTAAGGTTTTAATGCCAGTTCAGGTCGGCCATCAGCATAGAATTGAAGAAAGCTTAAAGTTATTTTCAAAGTGCATTAGACAAATTTACCCCATAATGCAGCAGGTCTTACAATCTATTACTCTATATATTTAACTTCAATCAATTTCTTTCAACTTCGAACGATTTTCTAAAACTATTTTTATGGAAAATTTATGTGTTTCAAATAACTCTGACGTAATTGTTTAGTAATCTATTTTAGTCACTTAAGAATATGAAAATCTTATGCAGCAAGTATGAAATAATTTACTTTGAGTCCTTATCTTACTAAATTAGGCCTAGCGTAAGGCCTTGTTAACAAATTATTTTAACATTTTATATGTATGTTCAACACAATCACAGTCAGTTGTGGGCCTTTTCAAATTCCCTTGTATTCCAACTTACCGAATTAATAGAAAATTCTTATATTTATGTGTGGACGTATAAGAGCATGTATATTTTGTCTTTCCCATAACCATCGACAGTGGGACAAAATAAAATTTGGTTAATAATTAATAGTATTAAAATTTTATTGCTGGTAATAGGAAATTTTATTTTATTGCATAAAAATTGTTTGGCAAATGTGTTGCGCTGTAGAAGTTTATGTCCATTAATTGTTAGCTATGAATTAGTATCGATGCAGTGAAACATGCATGAAAACATGTGGCCGAACACTTTGTGGAACTAAAAGCAGTAAAACCGAGCTGCCCAGCCTTAATCCAGTATTGACGTAGTCTTGAAAGAAGCCACTACTTTAAAACAATGAAATTTTTCATTGTATTAATAAAATATGTTATTGAAAGTGACCTCATGAAGCCATTATTGAATTAGTAAATGTTTTCTTTCGGCTATGAAGAAGTTTCATAAGCAAAATATACGATAATTATATATAACAATTGGCTTCAGTAATTCTCGATAAGTTAAACTTTATCAATTTTCTGAACATATTTTTCCAAAATACACAAACATATATTTTCTTGTAATACCATTTATTTCTGAAATTATATTTTAATGTTACAAGGAATAGTTCCAGATAGTCTGGGAAAATTTGAAATCAATGTTCCCGTCTTTGAGCCTTCGCAATAAGAATTATTACGGGTTGTAGAGTGCAAAATATCCGTTTACGCTTGATATCTTAGTATCTGTTCAAGGATCTAGTTTATACGAATACGATGAAAGTAGAAAGAATCTTCAGTAATTTTAGACGAATTTCCTCCTTGTCAATCAGAAGTTTGCCCAAGTTGTAGAAGTCCCCTACATTTTATCAATAAACCAGAGTCTTAGACAGTAACCAATAAGACAATATTAATGAAGGGTCACATCAGACGTTACATTAATCTTTTTTATTACAAATTCCTCCATAAAATATATTGCATTTTTATTTTGTAAAATTTTCTTTTTCTAGTCTAATTCTAGGTTTTTATATACAAACTAATACAAAAAATAAATCAAAAGTCATAATAAAATGAACACTAATTTTTGTTCCATTTGGTAGAAAAAATCTTCAATAATGTTTATAACGTTCATGTAGTAGGAAATATATGTAAAGTAATTCGGTTTACTATTTGCTGTTAAATGCGGAAGCTTTAGGGAAAGCATTTTATGCATATAAAAAAATTTATAATATTCCAAAAGCAAATATGAAATCGTATAAAGATCCAGACACATATCTGGCAATCCCTAATGCAACAAGTTAAGTTCTTTGAAATTATAGTGCATATCCTTCAATCCCTAATTAAATTCTTTAGCTGGTTAGAAGACAACGATCGACTAAGTTACGTTAGTAATAAGCGTGTATATCATTCTGCGAAACGTAAGAGAACAAGGAGTCTTATTTACTGCATCATGTCAATCGAGCACTTTAAGAAGTCATATTTATAAATAGGGACGATGGGAATATAATTATCATTGCAGACGGTTCCACAGCTATCAATGATCTTAGATCGGCTCTATTCTCTAAAGATTTATAACTTTCATTCATACTAAGTTTATCTCCTTTTAAGATTGTCTTGGTTTTCCCTATATCAGGAGCTGTAACAGTATCTGCAACAAAGAGGGCAATGCATCGTCCAAGCATTTTCTCCTGTTGGGTGTAACGTAGCGTAGGGTCTGATATCTACGACATTGCTTCTTGCATAACTAAGTGACTGATGTGCTAAACCTCGATAAAAGTTCGGGATGACTTTTAGCAGTCGCAGTCTCTAGAGCTTCACAAAAGTTTCTAGCGCACTAATGTTTCATTTAGCAATTGGTCTCGTTATTTTTGGTATTGTTCTTTAAAAATTGAGTTTTAAATATTTGAGTATTTTTTACATTAGTGTACTATTTGCTATCATTAAATTTTTTTTTTATAAAAAGCCACAGGGACTGTTAAATTTCGGTAACTTTTTATTAAATTTATTTTTATATTGTAGATAGAGCAAACAATAAATTAATTAACAAGTATTCGTGCTCAACGCTAAAATTTTGAAAAAATATAATATTTTAACAATTAAAAAATGTGCAAAAGCCTGCCGAATTATGGGCTTTAATGTAAATATAATATTTTTTTTTAAATAAGTAGATCTTAAAAACTTACGGTAATGGAAGGATACTATTACATTAAAGACTAATCCTAAATCTTGTAAATTATGCTCTTATTATGAAAAAAAAAAACAAAAAAAACTTTTGTGATAAAAACAGCATTAGCATTTCAGACACAAAAGTTTATCACACTGTGGCCATTTGGGCTTAAATATTTATATTGCAGAACTCTAAAGCTCTAGGGCAAAGCGTAAAAGTTTGAAATTGAAAAAATAGTGAATGTCTCCATACATGGGAAAAAATCAGGGGCTGCGTTTGATATTAAAATCCCTAAGTACAGGTTTTGTCTAAATAATGTTTTGATTTTCATTTTATTTACATTCATTTTTTACAAGTGTCTATCAGCCCCATAGTCCTTTGTGTATATGTGTGTGTCTGTGCTTATGTACAAGAATGACAGTAAGAGTACCAAACAGGGAAATACAAAGACAACTGAATGAATTTGCGATAGACAATATTTTAAATGGTTACTTCCGTTTGGCTTTGTTACGAAACACTGTTTTGTCTAATTTTTTGGTAGATTGGCTTAAAACACTGGTTAGGATTTTATCTTTTGGAATAACGATTTACTTTTTTGCAGGAGTATATATGAAATGAAAAAAAAACTATTTGATATTTTTTCATTTTGATTTCTTTTCATAGCCAGTGAAAAAGGGATTATGTAAATTTCCATGACCTAAAATTAGTGCATCAGAATTTATCAGAATTTCAAACTTAAACTTGAGTTGAGATTGTTACTCTTATATCTAAAAATATTTTTACAGATCTATAGATTTTTTCCTTATTTCTAAATAAATATAATGAACATTGTGTTTCTGCTGAATAAGTGCTTTTGTTCAGTGGGCCTTTTAACACTTTCTATCGAAAAATATTTTCCGCTCTAAGGGAAAATCGTAATGCAAATTTGGAATTGCTAAGTGACTGGAAAAATTCACCCTCTATTTGTAGTCTTAATAAGCAACAAAAGACGCCTTTTTTCCCATAGTCTTAGTGCTGCTTGTTTTTCGACACAGTCATGAGCCAAATGTAAGATATTTATAAAAGATAACCTTTTGCCGCTCCATTTGAATATAACCAGTCTTTGTTTTCTCCTTTATTTTGCATTTAAGATAATTTTTAGACAGTATTAGAATACATATATAATTATGTTTTAATATACCCAAACCTTTTCATCGAAAAAAATTAACCAAAAATTGCTATATTCTCACTCTAATGTGCTTGTGTTTCTAAAACGAGTTTTTGATTAGTTTGATCTTGTAAACGAAAGGTTCAAAAGGAGTTAAAAAGGACTAAAAGTTGTTATATATTTAATACAAGAGACTTAAAGTAAGGAACGTGTACAATTGAACTTTTTGTATTAATTATTCTTAGTGTTTTTATGTTTAAAAGCTATTTAACTATAATTATGGCAGCTTTTCACAGCAGTTGGTGTTGTTTCCTTGTGTAATTCTATGTTATATCGCACCTGATGTGTGTAGACATTGAGACTTTTATATTATTTTTTCCATTAAAATATCAAACGCATAGTAGATAAAAAAATATTTTATGATTAAAGTACAAATTGTTTATGGAAAACTTTAAGGGTATCTAACCTTTCATAAAAAAGGTTTGTTTATTATTGTGTTCGGGATCAACTTTGTAGTTTATGATGTAAAAAAACGAGACAAATTTCATTAAATTGTCAGAAACTTGTGAGTAAAGAAAAGTTTGTTATTTTGAAGTTAAAATTGTTTTTATATTATGAGCTTCTATCATGATAGTAAAGGGTATAAAGGATATGGGAATAAATTGATATCGATTTTTTAAATTCTTTTTTTAATTTAATGTGCATTACGGCAATGCCAGCTGTCGAATGAAATTATCATCACTCCTATTTAGTATAGTTTTAGACACAATTCTCAAAAGTACCCTACAAAACGGAAAGGGGATTACTTGGGGGCTGCAAGATCGTTTAAACGATCTTGATTACGCAGATGATATTTGCCTATTGGCTCACAGCTTCTCAAACCTGCGAAGTTTAATGACGAACACAGATGCGGATGGACTCAACACTGCTAAAACCAAAACACTGCGAGTTAATGCGTCGTCTTAGGAATTATTTACAATAAGAAATAACCAAATAGAGGATGTTAGTCAGTTGTGTTATCTTGGGAGCATAATTTTTAAAAAATGGTGGGTCAAGTGAAGACATTGACAACCTTGTATAGAAAGCGCAACAAACTTTTGGTCGTTTAAGACCCATTTGGAATTTGTCTTCACTCTCTCAGCGCATAAAGTTCAAAATCTTTAACACAAATGTCCAGACCACTCTGCTCTACGGTTGCGAGATATGGAAGAAGATCTAGGATATACAGAAGATCTAGGTATTTGTGAATGAATGTCGTCGCAGGATATTGAGAATATTTTGTCCTAAAGTGGTGTCCAACAACAAGCTTTTGGAACAATCCAAACAAAGACCCACGGCCATAGAAATTAAAAACGTAAATGGCGCTGGATTGGCCACACTTTAAGAAGATCAGCGAACCACATTGCAAGAAATGCCATAGACTGGGACCCGCAGGGAACCCGAAGAAAAGGATGTCCAGCTCATACGTGGAGAAGGCAAATCAATGTAGAAATGGCTGGAATGGGTAAAACCTGGGGCAAAGTGAGAACGTTTTCACAAGACAAGAATATTTTCAACCAATTTGTTGAAATCCTATGCTCCTCAGAGGATCGATGGGAACATATATATGAGAATTACTTACAAATTTGCTTATTAAGGATGATTTTTTATTCATCAAGGGTTTGAAAACTGATAAAAGACACAGAAAATGTGTGCCTGGCACAAAGTTTTTTCATGTAAATATTTCCTGCGGCTACACCGTAGATACTCCATTCATGAGCTCTAATTTTCGCATACTTTTTACAGCATTTCGGCCGGTTGCTGTTGTCACCGAATTTTTCTCATCGATAGCGGAAATATAGACTCAGTCATGTTAGTAAAACTTTTTCACTTCCTTTCAATAATACTGTCTTAATTCGCAAAATAATATGTAGTACCATTTCTTGTAAGAGTATATGGTAAAGGACATCTTGCTTTATTTTTCAATTGCAATCGTACTTTGAAAACAAACAAAAAATATTCTCATTTAAAATAACTTTTCCGTTGAGTAAGTAGTCCTTACTATTTAATCGTAAGTCCTGGGATGTAGCAGAAACGTGATAAAATTTTAATATTTCTAATTTCTTGGCATAATGATTCTGCTAAATATAACTTTTTTCCCTGTGACTCATTTTTTATTATTAATTATTCTCTTTTTCCAAAAAGTTTTTCTTTAACTAAAATAATTTAACAACCATCTCTAATTAATAAAAATAGTCACGCAATATTTGGTAACAAATATTTGTACACGATATAATGAATGTGAAGCCATTAAAATGGTCATAAATATGAAAAGTACACAAGAGTTCCTAAAACGGAAAGGAGTTACATCTGTGAGGGTATACAAATAAGAAACTGTTAAGAAGATGTTGATATGCTTGGTAATTAATCGTTTTTTTTTAATAAATCAATATTTTTACAAACACTTTACAAAAATTAATTACCTGTGTGGGCTTAATTTCTAATTAATGAGGCATTAATAAGTGAAACAATAAACAATAAGAAGTTTAATAAATTGAGAATATTTACAGGATGCAAATATTTGTTATATAATAATGTTATTTCGATAATATAAAATATTATAATTAAAAATGTCTCAACTTTATTTTATCTTATTGGAAAATACAATGAGGATTTAATGTTTCATACTGTCCTTTTATTTGAATTCAAAAAGAAGTTTTGCTATTTTTCAGTTGGGAACACGACTTTAATAAAGAAAAAACAATTTGCTGCCAATAAACAGGTATTTTCAATAATTAATTTTAACACAATTTCTCCTGCAACAATAACAACTTATTAATTTTCTTTTCAGTTTTCTTTTCTATTAAACTTAGCCACTAAATCGGTACACATGCCCTGAGAAAACTTCATGTAATGACAATCTTTTATTAAATTTTATTGGCAGTAATACAAATTTATTCCCAATATAATTGAAAAGCAATCTTAATATAAACTTAGTTTTTATGTTAAACTCATCCGTAAACCTAAATTCTAGGAAACTTTAAAATTATCTGCTTATTCGGAAGTTTTTTTTTTTAATATATAATTAGTATTTACTATTCTGTTGAAGGAATATCGTCTGAGATATATGATGACATCTTATTGTCCTTAAGCTGACTTATTGAAATATTTGAAATGTTTTGGACATGCTTTAGAGACCCAGTCTTGGTTTACTATTTTGTGTATACAAATTTTTAAAATAATCTAAAACCGTTCCATATAAAATTCCAATAAATATTTCCTAAAATTTGGGCGCATGGCTGGTACCTCCCGAGAGCTAAAGTTAGGACGTTACCTTGCAGATAACCAGTTTTTTATAACTATAAGTACAAGTGCCAGATGAGCTTAAGACAATACTATTTTACCTATAACCTTTAACAAAAAGCTTAAGCACTTGAGTTTGTCATATTTAAAATATTTTTACTTTTATTGACACATTTAAAGAGGGATTATGTTATATTAACAACATTTTATTATATGCCACTTTAACAAAAGATCACTTTGACTATGGGAAACTTCAAAAACTTCAACTGACTTTAAAAGATCGTATAAACTAGAAACTCATTTGTCGTTATTTTATATTAAGCTTATGATTCTATATTATTAACCCTTATCCTGTACTTCAAAAATAAAACGCATATGGTATTAGTGGGTCAATTTTGCCCAATACAAAATAATCAAATATTTATTCAGTCTTTTTGTTTTTTTATACATTCATTACATATAATTTTGATCTCAAAATGCGGTTTTCAAATAAATTTTTCACATTCGCAACATTTATTTGCATATTTGGTGCTGTTGGATCGACTTGGACAAAAGAAACAACGTCTCCTTTTTATGCTTTTTGCTTGCGAAACTTCAGCTGAATCGTTTAAACGACTTTACACGAATGCTTTAGCAGGGCTACTTTGTGGCATATTCGGTCTACGAGATATTTCACCGCTTATTAGACCCATACTTGTCTTCCAAGAAAATGTGCCGCTTACACTTTTTATTTTCATTACCGTTTGGATTAATCTTTAGAAAAACTACGTCAGCATTATTAGCGGATATATCCAGCATATTGTAAAATAGCGCTAGAGGCCATCGGTTAGTTCTCCTTTTGCATGTATAAGTTCTTATACCCCCGATTTCGTTCGATTATAAAAGTGAATTATTTCTGGCTTTTTGGAGCTTGCTCTAATTTCTTCGTCGTGATGTAATGTGCTAAGCAAAAACACTGATCGTTTTTTTATTAGTTACATATCCCACTCAAGTTGTTTTGTTCTCATTGTCGAAGAAGAAATTTGCATAGTTCTCTGGTTTGTTTTTGAATTGCAAAATATTTTCTGGCAAAAAAGTTTTATTTTTTCCGACAGTACCAACCCTTGTGATACTTCGTTTCAACAACTCAATACCCAGTTCATGTGAGGTGAAAAAATTTTCACAAGTTACATTATGCCCTTTCAAATCCTTGATTAGCTCCAAGACAACGCGGCACCCTTGATCTTTCTCTCGCTTACAGATCCTGTCTTTTCCAGTATACACCTGCAAGGACCACGCATAGTTTGTTTCTACATCGCACAACTCCCACATTTTTATACCATTTTTCATGGTTGTGGGGGTATGTATTGATTCAATGGGCATCGTCCACGATATGTTACGAGCTGCTCATCCACTGTCACATATTTACAAGGATTAAAGATTTTCCTTAGATTCGTTTCCCAATGGCTCCAAAAATCTCTTATGGGAACAAGTTTATCACGGAATTGTCTTTCGCTTCTTTCCGACTTTTTATCAAACCGAATTACCCGTGATGTATTTTGAAATGGTGGATTTGAATAGCGGTCTGCCTTTGCGTTCCTCCCATAGATATTCTAAAGCTTCACCATGAGATTTGCATATACCAGCCAACAAAAGAAGTCCCACATATGCTTCAATAGTTATATTGTCTACAGTTATCCAATTATTTTCAAATACTGATTGACCTATACGAATTGATTGAATAAAGATTACTCTATTAATACATTATCATTTATAGTCACCTTGTAAATTAGTCATATTAGCTACTAATTTCATAAGATCACTAGAAACAGAAAAGATGATTTTATGCTATCAGCACTTGAAATAGCATAACGCGTTGGGACAGGAGTCAGATTTATTATGTCCTGCTTAGAAAATCTTCCAATATCTTTTATTGTAGATGTTTGTGACCATAAATATTTCGAATTTTTTGATGGATATATTGATACTTCATTTGTAGTTTGATCGAGAATTTCGCAAATATCCGCGCTGGAGTAGAACGAGGAGTTGGGGTCATAATCAGATGCAGCTTCAGAAACGAAGTTGGTTTCATCTTCACTTGATGTGTCCTGAGGGTTTTCGCCATCTGAGTCTGATTGCATAAGAAAAGTTCTTATCTTTTCTGGATGCTAGCCATGATGTTGTAAACGCAAAAAAAGTTGTTACTAAGCTCGTATCACATTCGCAAATTGATTTTGTTGCATTGGGCAATTTTGACCCAAGTGTACCATCTGCGTAAGTTTTTTTACACACGGTTTGTGAAACGATCTACAAGAATTATATTTTAAATTTTAATAGTATTCGCTAAAAAAATAACTGTACAAAAGTTTTAAAAAAAATCCGCCGAGTATTTAAGGAATAAATGAGCAATAAAAACCGTTTGGGCAATTTTGACCCATTAATACAGGATAAGGGTTAATGTTAAAGGATAAACTTTCATGTTGTTCACGTTACAATTATTTAATTTTTATATTTAATTTTGCATCAATTTGCCTTTTAGTTTCCTTTTTTTATTAAGAACATCCTTGAAGACTTTTTATTTTTTAAATAAAAGAATTTAAATGTGAAAAGATTTGATTTTCAAAGAAGTTTTTAAAGGTTATATAGAATTTAAAAAAAATATATGAAATAAAAATGAAAGAAATATAAGATCTTGCTCAATATTTTGTAAGGTCTCTTTTATAAACAATTTTTTTAATTCATGTATTTTCCAAAAAAAAATCATTAAAATGTATGTGCCTCTGCACCTTAAAAGCAACATTAAAAAACTAATAATAAAAATATTTTTATAATAAAAGCTTTTTAACAATAAATTGAACCGATTTATATAAATAATAATAATAATAATAATAATAATAATAATAATAATAATAATAATAATAATAATAATAATAATAATAATAATAATAATAATAATAATAATAATAATAATAATAATAATAATATTTTGAGCATTAGACAGGAGAGACAAAAAATTTATCCGAATGAAATTTATAGTGACAATTCATAAAAGTCTTTGCAAAATAATCTCAATAATTATGATTTAACCAGAAAATTTGAATTATTTTTAATATTTAAAATATTAATAAAATTTGTTGTTTATGTTTGTGAAAAAACCCAATTTATTTTGATGATCCTTAAAATAATAAACCGAAATTTGTTAAGGATTTCCATTTTGGAATCTTTAACTTTAATTTTGTTTTTATTTAAGCAATCAAGATTATTTGTAATAATGTTTTCTTTCCACAACAGTTTCATTAAAAGATTTAATATTCGGAGAAAAAATTTTGACCCAACACATCAGAATTATTGGAAAGGATTAATTTTGGGATTTTTGTTAGGTACTATGATCGAATAGACTTTTAATTTAACAAAAAGTTATAATGGACACATTTACCATAATTAATTATTTGTTAAGCTGGATTTTAATAGCCAATTGTGTTCTCGCTTGCGACAGCAATAAAAAAGTGTTTTCTAACTGCATTGAGCAATATTAATTTGAACTATACATTTATATGGCTAAGAAAATCCAAATACAATGTATATGGTTGTGAAATCCCTGGAAAATTTTCGCAATATTTTATAACGTATGACACTTACTCTTCATTCTGTTGTTGTTCTCATATGAAAACTGGAGAGACGTCCCATGTTCGTTCATTTTTTAATGAGGTTTCTATTCAAATAAAATGGTAAATTTATAAATGCTTGATAAATTGATTAGTTTTTTTAAAGTCTTTGTTTCTTTAATTTTATTTATTAATATTTCGGTATTCTTCGAGTGCCATTTTCAGTTCAAGTATCCTACATAATATGGAACTGGAAGAAGAAATATTGATAAATAATATTAAAAAATAAAGAGATCTTGAGCAGAAAAAATGAATTAAATTGTTAAATATAAATTAGGCCACCAAAGAACTAGAATATATATAAATGCTTAATATTAGTAATTTTTCCAGAATGACATTTCCAGTATACAAGCAATGGAGTTGCTTACAGCTCTCACTGTTATTTACGTTTAAGCTCAGAACATGTTTCTGATTATTTGAAGAAATTATTTCAAAATTTGAATGTAATTGATTATTAAATGCCAACCCTTATGTAAACAATAATATCGCTCCCTTCAGTAAATGATAAAAAAATTTAGGACATACGTTGCTCATATTAGTGTCACTAAGGTACATACCAATTTTTAAGTAAAACCATTGCTGTTAATATACAATATGATAACGACATCTTTTATTATACGAAATCTGCAGTCAGTGTGTCCAGTTTTGATACTGTTTCACTGTGTTGTTATTGCTTTTTTTATATCCGCTTAAATTGCAAATAAAAAATTGTGGATTTTATTGCATTTGAGTACAATTTGTTTTTATTGATTTGCCATTTTCACCCTCAATATGAGAAGGAAATTGTCAATGTTTAACAATTGTTTGCTTTTTTTAGCTTTCGTAGTAACTTATTTATTTCACTTTTGTCATCGTAGTTGCTGTTATTGGTATCATCTTTGTATATTGAATTTTGTTAGCAGTTGCTATTGTATATTTTTGCCAACAGATTTCATACACTCAATAAACTCAATAAAGTAGATAATAGTTTTTCAATGGAATCTAAAGTTATACGCTTTTAAAGAAATATAATAAATTCAAAGTTAAAACGAAGGTGGTTATTTAGAATCATTAATGGAATAAAAGGAACGCCCTACGTTTACCACTACTGCCATAAGACATTCAGGTTCATAATAAATCTCGGCATTATGGAAACTGTACTTAAAATCCCTATAGCAACATGTTTCCGTAATCGATATTTTTGACGAGTTTTGCCCTGCAATATTTATGATATATCCAATGATCGCTTTAGCGATCACCACGAGGACTCACTTCAGCACTTTAACATTCTTATTCAACTGTAAAATAGACAAAACTGTTTGGTATTTAAAAATTTTTGATCTCCTTTTGCTCTCCCCATTTTGTATAAAAATACTTAGATATTTTTTTTGCAAAGCAACTTGGACACCTTAATACTTGGTGCTGCGAATACAAGATATTTTGAGATGTTTTATTGACAATATTTTTCAATATCAGCTTTGATTTAATATAATAAAATATCACATGATTATTTTAAATTTAAATCTATTGAATAAAATATCTTATCGTATTTCTAAGTCTCCAATAACTCATCGAACCGAACAGTCCTTCACTTATTTCTATTTCAATATTTTTCTCAACTACTTATAACTCTATAAAGTCAATTGATTTCAAAATCTCTTTTACTTACTTTTGTTATTGTTGTATGTACTAAATCTGAAAATTTATGCGAGAGATTAAACAAATACTTATGCAAGTACAAAGGTTTTCATAGTGAATCGTATTAAAGAAAATAAAGTGTTGCTTTTGTCAGAAAGTTATTTCAAGAAGAGTACAATTCATCCATAAAATCAATCCTCTTGTTGTATTTAAACAGTACAACAAAAGAAATGAATTGGATTTATGTGTATCATAACATGACTTTGTGGAAATAAAATTATTTTCAAAGTATTGAAATCAAAATTGTTGAAAAGATTTTATCTTAGAAAAAGCAGTTTGTTACACTTTCAGATTAATGTTTTTATACATCTAGAATTTGTAAGAATGTCATGAGTTGATTAGTTAAAAGGGTTTTCTTTAAATAATTATAAAATATATATTTTGGGTGTCTAGCTTCTTGTTGCAAAGTTCCATAATTTTATTTATAACCAAATGTGTATTCTTAAAAAAGCTTCTAGTGGAAGCTTATTTAGATTTTTGATATAAAATTTTTTGATCTCAACATATTATTTTATAAATAAATTTTAATTATGTCAAAAAAAAATGCTTATTAGTGAAAGCTAAAGTATTTACATTTAAGTAAACAGTAGAACAATTCGTATTAAAATGAAAAATTGAATAATTAATTGTGAAATTTACAAGCCATATTATCATAATATTTTTGTTTTCAAAATAGTTTTTTTTGTTTGTATTATATTATGACGATGAAAAAAGTGCATCTTTCTTACTTTCTTTATTTAACTTTTTTTGCAGCTTACTGATGCTAACAAAAAGCTACTTCTCAAACTGACTTTAAGCCAAAGCGAATAAAATAAGACAAGTCATCGAAAATACAAGTTTTCTTTATATTGTCTGTTATGTTTTCTTTCATGGTCAAATTAGATTAAGTTGGATTTTGGTACTGACAAATGTCCGACATACTTGGTTCCACCTTGGCCTCTATGTACTACTTGAGAGTGAAACATAAGAGCTTTCTATGACTTTCCATGCGGTTCAGTCAGTAAGCCATTCCTGTTCACGAATATACGATTTCACAGTCCGATAATTCCTCTAACAGTGGTGGAGCCCAAAGGTATCATACGTTTACTGGATTGAGCCGGGCAGAAAGGGAGATGAGGATGAGGAGCTTTCTATTATCTCTTCTTATACGTTCAGGATATTGGTGCGGAAACATTCGATCTTCTGTCATTATACCTGTAAGACAGTGTTCTGTCAGTGATGATTTTAAATTTACAGCCTTTTTCGCATATAAAATGTTTCCCGATTATTCAAGTACGTAAACTGCTTCACCCACAGAATTTGGGCGTTTGTTTGTATTTTATTTTAATTTACCTGGCTTTGTTTCTTTTTCCAAGGTTATGAACCTCTAGTTTTTTGTTTTGTTTTTTTTTTAATTTTTCAAAAATCTTTGTTGCATTATAGTATAAACGTGAACTTCTTTTACATATTTTGTGATTTTAAAGAGAATTTAAATTTTGTCTTCATTTGTTTCTTGTTTGCAAAGCCTTATATATTTGCAATAAAATTTCAACTATAAAATTATTCCAAGAACGAAATTCTTGTAATTTATGCCATAATCCATTATGTGAAGTTTCATTGTTTATTTCCCCAAAATTAACGCACAAAATAAATTCTATGAATAAATTTGTATATTGTATTGGCAATAAAACAATTTCTTGCAATGAAAGTAGTTTTCACAACACTTCACATTTGTTTGAAATAAATTGAAAGAAAAATTTTACTTTTTAAGTTTCTTTTAACATAAATGAACAACAAAACATTTTACTTACACTTGATGTTTGTTAAGTATTACATGATTTTTTATGTACATATATGCTTTTAAAATATATCCTTCTATTGAAATAAACACTTTATTAATGATATATTTCTTTCAGATCTGAAATAATTATTCATCTTTTAGAAACTTCTTTTGAACTTTTAATATTAAGCTTTATTTTCTAAAATAACACGACAGCGTATGAGTGATGTCACATCACTGATGTGGTATATTTTATATAAACAAATTCACTCAAAAGTATGCTATAGATATTGATTTATTTTTTTAGCCCATACAACTGGAAATGATGGCGTATACTTAATATGAAATTCTATTTTTGTATGTTTACGAAGAATCATTTTAAAACGATAATATGTATATAATTTTCTATGAAAACATTGTTTTATATAAATGCATGCATCTGTAGAGGTCTTAAATTGAGAATTTGAATCGCGAATATATCAACTGAAATTCAAATATTCATAAAGTTATTTTTGCTAAGAAAGAAAGAAATTATGATAGCAAACTAACAAGGACATATGAATTTAATTTAACAGTAAAAGAATATTACGATTCTTGTATTATTTCATCTCATACAAGACTATAAATTAATTGATAAATGTATGTGGTATTACACGAAAGGATCCAACGAGACCGGAAATAAATATGTCAAAGCACGAATGACATTTTTACATAACAGATGTGAGAAAATTGGCAAAAAAAAAAAAAAAATAGAAAATATTATGATATAATTATATAAATAAAGTACTATTAACGAAGTATTCTATTCTGTAGTACTATTTGATATATTTATATTACGGGTGCAAAAATGTAAGAAAATAATTATATACATTTTTTTATAATATGCTTTACTTTTAAGCAAAGGATTAAAGAATGGAACGTGGCCGCAACGTTCAAAAATTACCACTTGTTTGCGGAGTGCCAACTGCATATGGGTGCGGTGGAGAGTACATTGAGTCCGTGCATTGTTAAGAGTACCGGGGCCTACACTGTATCCAGATTAATCTTAAACAGATCTGTACGCGGTCGAATGAATTCAAAATATTATTTTTTACACCGGCTCATTCATGATAGTGGAATGCAATATTAAAAAAATATAACAAAAAAAAAAAAAATATGTTTTCAGCCATTAGTAATGGATCTCATAGAACAAGTCAAGAACCCTTTCAAACTGCTTGGTGGCGATTTTTACCATTACAACCATTTACATTGAAATATATTCATGCTTAGATTCACGATGTAAGAAAAGAGCATAACTTTGTAATCTTGTCATTGAAACGTACAGTACTTTCTATATTTAATTAGCATAATGCACTCAGACAATACACATGCATAATTATTTACAATGAAATTTCTTCATACGCACACTCACACTTACAAAATTTTTGTTGTGTATGTACTGTTGAACATTTAAGGGTTTGTGTTTGTTGGCTTATTTAGTATTTGTTGAAGTTGTTTATTTTATGTCAATAAAATTTCAAAAGTTTGTTAAAGTTCCCATTTTTCTAGTTAGAAAAGTTTTCTAAACAAAAGCTATTTAAAATATATTACTACACTGTACAGTGAATCTGGGAAACTTTCCCAGACAAATTATAATGTTGCTGTTTTTTCTACGACAAGAAATAGATAATCCAATTCCATGCCGTTGTCGTTAAGAGACAAAATAACAAGGAATATTTGGTTTTCAAAAATGTGGTCCCGGTCATAGTTCTAAGAATGCTAAGCTTTTTTCTAAGACTGCAGGTACAATTTTAGCGTAGAAAAAACTAAAATCTCCTATATATGAGAAGTAGTGAATGATATTGTCAACTCCAGCCCTACTTGAACTGTCATACACACTTTGTTGCAATTGTTTCTGAATTAAATTTACCAAAATTAATTTTACTTGCAGTTGTGTAATTTAAAGTACATTTTGCTTAAACATTCCCATTTGAAACAATGTTTTTTAGATGTTCACGCAAATGCATATTTCGTATGGACTTCTAAATACTCGTGCTCTTATTATGGAATTTATGTTTGTAGCTGTCTGCACGATATTTTCAAATTGCAAGTATCGTACGAGTATTAAATGTTTCAGATTATACGAAGTTGAAATATTTATTTTTATTTTGTTTCTTGCTCAAATTATTTTCAGTTTTAATGAAACCATGACAAAATAGTTGTTCAGCAGTGTGATCACTGCTTAACAGCATCGAATAGAGAAAAGTTGCTTCTATTGCAGTGCTAAAGTTGTGCTTGTAAAATTGTTTATAAAAATTATTACCACACTTTGAAATTAAGGTTGCAAGCAGTTCATTATGGTGGTGATAAAATTTTTAAATTAAATTCTACAGTTAATGAACAAAATGAAGAATACAGCTTGAAAGATGAATTGATAAATACATTTTTGAAAAAAAATCTATTAAATTTTGATGAGAAAAAGAAAATATAAAAGGATTAAAGCAAAGCAATTTCTGTCTCTCACTTTTGCTGATTTCGAACCCGAAAGAAGTCATGCTTTTGATATCAACTTAGAAGTGTGAAAGTGTTTACTTTCGCCTAAAACTATCATTTTTATTATATGAAAATCTTACAGTGAGTACAAACCAAGTTTAAATTTCAAAATATTATTTCTAATCTAATATGGAAATTCATTATTTGGGATATTCTCCCCAACTAATCGTTAGAAACAATTAGAGCCTTTTGCAAAATGCATAGAAAAATCAAAAGTTTGTTGTGGCTTTAGCTCTTCATATGCCGACATTTCATTGGTTGCTAAAACCAAATCGTCAGTGAAGTTTAAGCAGTTTGAAAACATTCAACCTCGGATGTTTATGCCATATAAATCAAATACAATATGAGAATTTCGATATTGCATATGAATTATGTATTTGTTGTAATTCATATGCAATATTGAAATTCTCATATTGTATTTGATTTATGTGGCATAAACATCCGAGGTTGAATGTTTTTAAACTGCTTAAACTTCACTGACGATTTGGTTTTAGCAACCAATGAAATGTCGGCATATGAAGAGCTAAAGCCACAACAAACTTTTGATTTTTCTATGCATTTCTAATCTAAAATATTTCTATTATTGAATCAAATTGGTGTTTATTCTACACCCTAAAAAAATGTTGGAAGTCTTAGGTTTTAGTGGAAGTTCATTAATTTTAAGTAATATATAGTTCAACTAAATTATTGAATCCAACTACTCAATATAATTTAAAACAAATAATAAATGTTATTGAAATAATCTCTTAATTCAGGCAATAATAATATAATAAATTGTTTGTTGTTCATTATAGTCTTGTTGATTTTATTTTACATGCGTGCTGCACTATATTGAAGGTAAAATTATTTACTGTTCTTCAAAATAATAAATAATTTATTAAAATTTTAACTGCTCGAATGAAATTGTAATTATTTTTCTACATCACAAATTATAAAGTTTTATTATTTTTTTAGGAACTGGGATTGAGTAGCTTTTAGCTTTCGCATTTTGCCAGACTTTTCTCATATTTTATTATTTTAGTTCCGATAAAATATCGTGCCAAAAATTTATCATTTATTTTATACCATCTCTAAGTTTTCTTACTCAAAATCAGAAAAAGACCACATCATATGAAATTAAAGATTCCTTAGGTACTGGGCGAACGCCCCCGAAGTGTACAATGGCGAAAGTGAAAGTGATGGTGAAGGGGCATGAGATTTCTAAAGATGGTTTATAATATGCTACTCAACCCTTAATAAAGAAAAATATAGCAGACTAGTAGGCACGGAGTTATTTTTTATAATAAAAAAAAAAAAAATATTAAATCACATCATGAGCAAGTGCTCCGACTGAATTGATGGACGTTTCAGTATAATTCATCACAATATGTTTGAAGGAGCACGAGCTTTGAAATTCCTGTTTTTGAATTAGAGGTTTGGCTATCAGTTTAAAGGGTATGAAGAACAAAATCCTTTTTGTTTTTAATATTAGTTGTAAAAGAAATATACGTTCTATTTATTTTTGAATTTACTAACAGAACATTATTATATTAAGATCAAAATAAGGATAAGAGAAAAGTAAGAAATAGAACAGTGGAACAAACCAAATTTAAAGTGGAATCTCTCGTGGAAAATCATTTCACAACCACCTCTCGTGGAAAATCATTCCAAATTAAAAAGAAAACACAATTCTCAAGGTTCTTTTAATAAGAATTTTTACAAATAATTAATTTATGTGCTTCTGGCTTTAATATATTTTTGGACTTTATAAATTTTTTGATATGGAAATATTTGATAAATATTTTCCTTAATTTGGCAAATACAAATATGAGTGTGAATATTATAAAATAACCGCAAATTTACGAATATGAATACACGTATTCCTTAAATCACTGGTATGTATCAACTTTATACATCAAGAAGTCATACTACCACAGAAAAGTTTCCAGAAATTGGTGTTTGGTTTGAAAGGTTAGGAAGCTTTATGATGCTGCTTTGAAAGATAATTGAAATAATCTTTTGAAGTGGGCTAACCATAGACGTCGAAGAAAAGTGTCGAAAATCTCTTTTCCTTTTGTGCCTATTTAACTGTGGACTAATTTAATTATCCCCAATATCTTTTCAGAGTGTCTATCTGAGACTGATTTTCTCTCATTATGTGACTAACTTTAACAAAACAAAGTGGTGCTGCTTTTGAGATTTCCAACGAAAGTATAACAGACTAAATTTTATTCATACATGTAAGGAAACTGACATATTAAAGCTTTACTCATACTCTGGCTATCACTATTGTCATGTCGGAGGTCATATCCTATTTGGAATAGCGATTTTTATCACGTACCATTAAAGGAGACTTTTTTTGATACTGACACAAGCCCTAACAAACACCTTTTTGTTAGTCGTGTCATAATAAAAGCAACAAAGGCATTTAAATGAAGGAAGATGGATGTAAGTTTTCTAGTAAAGATGAGTGTATCCATTGAATAGACTTGAAATGGCTGTTATTTGTGGCGTGAGGGACAGTTTGGTTGTGTTAATGTTAACTGACCGTTAAAAGTACTACCAACACAAAATATTTGATGAATGACCGTAAATGTTGTGAAGGTGTTATGAAAACGTTTAGTTACATAAAATTGTTTAATCTTAGTGTGTCATGTCATGCCGAGCAGTCATAAATTGTGTCTGTATGTGTGTCTATGTGTGTGGATGTCGGCTTCATGTGAGTTTATATGTAGAAACCTTTATGTAGTTAAAATTAATGTTTATGCCACAAAGCGTGCACTTGTAAAAAACCGTCTATTCGAAGGTCAAATGAAAACTTACTTAATCTCACTGTTTATATTTCTGATCGCGAGACGATTACGTGCAATTGCAGTTAACAAAAATTATCTCTCCAATTTTTTTTTGTTCCCTAAAAAATTAAGCATAATGAAGCTGCAGGTATATTATTTATTTAGAGCATTTTTGTTATCTCTCAATTTACATTAGGTTCAAATTTGATTTTCTTTAACTTTAATTTCTTTTTTTCACAACATTTTTTATTTTTTGCCATAAATATACTAGTAGGATTGTATCAATTTTCATTCTTTTATAAAAGTCTAGTATTCTTTTTCTTTTGGATAAGGCGTATTCTTGATTCACCACCATGTATTATTTCTCGCATTCATGTTGTATAAAGTGTCCGTATTTTTAATGCTTATTAGTTGCTTTTCATTCTTTCCGCAACAGTTGTAAGTAATTGCTGCAACGCCAAGTTAACAGGATGCTGAATAAATTGTGATTGCTGGTGCTTTGTGTGAGCCAACAGAATTTTTGTATTCTTTACTTTGACATGTCAGACACATCAAGCTGTCCAAGTTTAACTGGCTCACTTAATAATGGTGCGATCAACTTTTTTTGTGTATTGTATTTTTAGATAAAATATTTGAAGCAAAAAAGTTATTTAAGCATGTTTTGCCTAGGTTAACTTTTTGTTCATGGTGGTTAAAAAATAAATCCTCCTATAAATATTTTATGAAATAAAACTATAATTTTTGATAATATTTTCTAATTTCAATATATTTTGAAAAATAAACTAATAAAAATGTCAAAAAGAATTGTTGAAGCAAATGACAAGGCGATTTTGCTCAACAACTCAACGACGACACAATTGGGCTACTTTTTCGCATCATTTGTTGATCGAAAAAAAGATATCTCTTTGCTCCCCCAGTCAGTCCACAGGTTTCCCTATTTATCTTCATAGTCAGGCTCACAAAAAGTTGTTCATTTGTTGCGTGTGAAAAGTTCAATAAGAAATGAGGTGCAGTTCCTAATTACTCCCAACATAATGTAATAAGAAAATGGGGCACTTAGTGCTGATTTATTTTCTGTATTTTTTGTTCAATATTTTATTGTTTGTTGTTGGCTGAGCATTTCATTGGCGCTAACAAACTCATCAGTACCCTTTTAGCCAAACCATGATTGAAGAGCATTCAAGCTCGTATACTTATGCCACAGACTACAAATACTATGTGAGAATCCAAACATAAAACTATTGACAGCCAAAATATTTCAGAGCATAGAGCTGTAAATGAATTACACTTTATCAGCCAAATATCGTCACTGTTGGGAGACGATAATATACATCCGAAAGACTTTTGAACTCTTCGTAGACGCTATAGTCAAAAAATATTTAAAGGGACATAAAAATAAATCAATTAAACCAAACAGCAAGTAACTAAACAAAAGCAATGCATAAAATTGTAGCAGCGACTTCTTAAATACTAAATATTGAGGAGGAATAAAGAGGAAAATATATGTGGCATATGCAAGAAAGTTTTGTGCAACAAATTTTGTTTTGGTTGTCAAAAAATTATGATAGATCACGCTTTTTGAAATGTTCAAATGTAGTTGCTGCTCCCAAAATACTGGCACCCAACAAAGAAATAGTAAAATCATACTCATAAAAGCTGACAATGATGGAACTACAGTTTCTTTTTGCTAGAAAAATTTGCTTCTCAATTTTTCTTTAAAAATAGAAAAATAATTTAAAAAACTTCTTAGCCTGAGTTAGTAAATTGCGCGAAAGAAAAATTTCGAACATGGCAATAAAATATCGCACAGTCCTTCTGTCATATTAAATCACATAATACACATGTCACCCACAACGATATTAGGTCGACTTCCGGATATCATACCCAATCCCCTGTCGCGGTCCTTCGCATGCTTCTTATATATATATATATATATATATATATATATATATATATATATATATATATATATATATATATATATATATATATACTGTGTATATATATATATATATATATATATATATATATATATATATATATATATATATATATTTCCATTGATCGCATAAGGAATATAGGGCATCTTATTTATGTTATTTGAAGTTTCGTTAATCATGCCTTCTCGGATAAGCAAATGATTAGTCTACTGCATCTTAGTCTAATGTTGCGGCTGCCGTATTTCCCATCAGACTGTCTGTACATATTCCATATTTGTATAGCATATTACTTCATATAATTACAGACGTTCGCTGGCAGCTGCATCAGTTAGGTGAACAGACATTGGTACTCACTCACCTTATCGATGCTGTCAATAAGGCAAACATCCGCTTACTGTGCGGGAATGCTTATTTGTGAGAAAACACTTATTTGCAGCTAATCTTTATATCTAAAGGCCGTTACCTATCCGCAACTTGTGACTCGTCCATTTGCCTTTTGCTCGCACATGGCTGGAGTAAATTGACACACAAGCCATAGTCATACTTCTTAAACCAAAAAAAAAAAAAAATTATATTTTTTATATTAAGCAAACGCTTGCCGTTTGCCTGCAAAAATACCCAAAACCTGCAGTATTTTACACCAACTGTTAAATAGCATTTCATTTCTGTCAAATGTATTAAAAGAGGAACATTTGCAAAAAAAAAAAAAAAATTGTAATCCAAAATATATTTAATCTATTAAGGATAAGAGTTTCATTTTACTTAAAGTCAATTGTGATGCAATTTTACAAATTACCCTTTTTGCTAATTTAATATCGTGTACAAACCCTAATTTTTTTAATTTTAAGGACTGCTGGTTTCTTTTTTGTTTATTGGCAAAATTTACCCTTTTTATATTCTATTTGTGGAAATAAATGTATTCGACTAATTACTGGCACAGCGGAAATAATTTGTGGCAACAGCATCGACATTTACAGTTAGAATTTCAAATGTTTTTTTAGATCATACCAATTAAAAGAATCACAAATGATATGAAATCTGCTTTTGTTTTTAGAGGCTACATTTTTTACGGATTGCTAAAATTAATTTACTTTTAATGCCAGTTGTGTTTCCTTTTGTTACGTTTTTTTTATATTTATTATTTTGGGGTTTTTATTGTATATTGGCACGTCTTTGCCTTTAAAGTTTTATGCCCTATTGTATATTAAAGTATGTACTCCATTCCTTGCCACAGGATGTTTTGCTTCATTTTATTGTAATTTATGGGCTGGTCGTGAATCATTGAAATCGACGCATAATAAGGAAACTCATAAGAAATTTTGTATGGAAATGAGTTAATTTCCTAGTTTTCATAAGCAAGAAATTTATAAAGGGTGATTTTTTAAAGAGATTCAGGATTATATTTGGAGAAATGTATGAAGTCTTTATTTGAGTCAATAGAACGATATATATAGTTTAACGTTCAAAGATGATTTCACATAAATGTAGACCGTGGATATGCCTCGGGCTGTTTAGACGCTGGTCCTAATTTTGGCATACTTTTTCCAGAATTTCGGCCGGTATCTCATAAATAAATTCTTAAATATTGGCTTTCAGATCGTCAACTGTTGCGAGTTTGTCCCTCTAATATAGTTTAGCAAAAACTAATCTAAAGGCGTTGAATCGTACAATCTAGGCGGTCAATTGACCGGCCCCAAACATGTAATAAATTGTTCACCGAATTCGCCCGGCCCCAAACGTGAAAAAAATTGTTCACCGATTTCGCCTCTCAATTGGGCCATTGTTCCACGTGCTGTGTGGCATGTGCCACCATCTTGTTGAAAATATGTAACAGCTAAGTCCAGCTTATCTATTTTGGACAGGAAAAATTTATAAACATCGCACGGTAGCACTCGCCATTCACAGTAACGTTCCTGCCTTTTTCGTCTTTGAAAAAGTGTAGTCCAATAATGCCACCGCACAGTGGCTGAAAATCGTTTTTCATTGGCCAAAAGTCAAATTTTTTTTTGTCACCGATTTTTAAAATTTTTACGCCATTTTGGAGCTAATATATCCATATTAAGGTAGCCAAAAAATTAGGTTAAACTATTGATAATTGTGGGCGTGGCATGCTGTCAAACTCAACTGTTTTTTGTTATTTCAGTAAAAGGTGTTTTTTATCAGTTTTTTGTCAAAAATAAATGGTCACTACTCGCAAGCTATCATCGATAGTGGCCTGCGGTCTTTTTTATAATATTGGTAGGATTATAGTCTTTAGTTGTTGTAAGTGGTTACCGCTCTAGCGGTTAATATTAGAGGTGTTATGAAATATTTATGAAAATACTATATTTTTCTAAAATTTAAATTTTAGTGGAATAGAACTTCTAGGGAACAAAAGGGAACAAGAAACGTATACCACCCGAAGAAAGGCGAAGGTGTCTTCTTTCACCCCATATATACTTTTGCACCCGCCACGACCCGCCGGTAGAACACTTTTTTAATTTTAATGAAATTACTCCAAAAAAAATCAAATTACTCTAATATAAACAGCCCTATAATTACTCGTATACAATGGTGTATTAAATTTTCACTTTTTTGCCTGAAGGTTTATGTTTTTTACTTTAGACTACCTAAAACTAAAATAATTAAATATAATACCTGCGAAAGGGTTTTATGGCTTTGTTTTGATCAGCAAAAAATCAGTAATAAAAATATCACAATAGGTTCTACAGTAAACATATAATCTCTTTCTGATACAACTGTTATGGTCAGCCAAAGTCATAAACAATTTTGTAATAATAATCGCGACATTAAACGACTAAAGATAAAAAGAACCCCATATTGGCGAGATACTAATTAGTTTTACCTGATATTAAGGTCTGGATAACACGTGCAGTTTTGTTCAATTTAAGTACTACCTGCTATGAAATTGAAGATCAATGTGTGAATAACATGTATCTAAAAATATATAAAACTACGGATTCAATAAGGGATTACACAATAAGTTAATCCTTTACGTGTACGTACGTATATTTGCAAGTGATAAATCATAACAGACTCAAATAAAAATATTCAGAAAAATATGGAGAGCTTCGGTTATAAAGAACTGGCCGAACAGTATTTTAGAAATAAAAACCAGGAAGATGTTCTTACTTACGTTAAAATAAAATTAAGCTTAAATTCCTGTAGCACCGAAATACAAGAGGAATTATCTAATTTTGTAAAAGTACTAAAAAAAACGCTACAAAGAAGTTAGCTACAGTAAACAAAAGTTTTATATAAAAAGTGAAAAGTGTTTAGAAGTGTTCGCTGCAGAAACAGCAAAGCAAGATAAGGTTGGAAGACCACGCAAATCATTGAACAACTGCAGCGATAAATCTAAGAGGCGGAAACTTAAAGATGTTAACGATGCAATTGGTTGTACAAATATAAAAGAATCTTTCCTACATCAAATACGATCACAGAACCAATTAACAAAAGTGGATATCATTGAAAAAGTTATTAAAGCTAGTCCAGTGAGAACAAAACGAATTCTTAAAAGTATACCAACTCCGAGCGATGCAAAACAGTGCACAAATGAGGAGGCATTAGCCTTATTTCTGGATTTGAAATTAACAAAACAGCAATATATTAAGCTCAGATTGCGTGCGATTGAAATGGCTCAAATATCTATCCAGCATATCATCACATAACTGCTACTAAAATGGACTGTTTTCCATCAAAGGATACTAACCAAACACACCAATTTCGGCAGAGGTACAACTACAATCTCTACTTGATCACACAGCCGAACGCTTGCTACAATCAATACCAGGAAATGCGTTAAAGAAATATGGAAACACAAAGCTAATTCTTTTTTGCAAATGGGGATGTGATGGTTCTTCGGGACATAACCAATACAAACAAGTTGTATATGAAAATATTTCGGACTCGGATATGTTCATGGTATCAATTGTACCATTGCGATTGAAAAAGATTTTGGAAGATTCAGAGCCTTCGACTAGTACAATGCAAACAATGGATATTTGGAAAAATGAGACACCATCTTCTACGAAATACTGCAGGCCAATCAAATTTGAATTCAAAGAAGAAACTCGTGATGCCATTAACAAAGAAATTAGTGATATCAAGGCCCAAATTTCAACACTACCATTAGCCATTACAATTACAGTTAGATGGGCAGCAAATTGAAGTAAGCTACCAATTAGTCCTTACAATGATAAATGGAAATGTAGGTCAGGCTTTGACTAACACGAAGGCTGCATCCAGCTGCATTATATGCCAAGCAGCATAAACCCAATTAAACCAAGTTCCGACAAAATCATTAGATAATACCGATGCATATGAATTTAGATTATCACCACTACATGCAAGAATACGACTTATGGAACATATACTAAAAATCAATTATGATTTATATTTGGGGTCTTCAGGATCCATAAGAAACAATAAAACCAACAAAGGGTTAAGAAGTTCAAAAACGAAACATGTTCAAGATGAATATCGCAAAATTGGATTGATTATAGATCAGCCAAAACAAGGGTCAGGCAATACAAATGATGGCAATACCGCACGAAGATTCTTTTCAGATCCAGAAACAGCATCTGAAAGAACAGGAGTGGATTTAAACCTTGTTTCCAGTTAATTTTAAAATTTTTTTTGAGTGTAAAAATTTTTTTGAGTGTAAAAAATTTTTTTCAGTGTAAAAAATTTTTTTGAGTGTAACATTAAAAAAATTCCATTATCACAAAAAATAATTATAATTATTATTAAGATCAAAATATAAAATTTTTTAATATGCAAATAAAAAAAATAAACCCATATTTCACTCCAAAAGTTAAAAAAAAATCAAAAGTTCAACTTTGACCTAGAAGTCCTTAAGAAGTACTCAATCAATTTCAATGTAATTAAAACTGAGTCAAGCTGAATTAAATATCTATCCATTAAAAAAAAATTACTTCAATATTTTGATCGGTTCAAAAGTTACAGAATTTTGGCCAATGAAAAACGTTTTTCAGCCACTGTGCACCGGCCCATTATTCACACTAAACATTACATTTTGCTCTTCTAATCAAATCTGGAAATTTTGCTTGTTCACGTATCAATTCAACCAAAATGAACTTCGTCGGTGGACACAATTTTCCAATAAAAAAGTGGACCATGCACTTTCTTAACCGAGCATGAATTTTGATAATAAAATTCAATAATCTGCAATCGTTGTTGGTTTCTAAGTCGATTCAGGGTTAAATTATACACCGAACTGGGCATGTTCAACAGTAATATGTTACACGAAAACAGCTGAGCTTCCAAAAACAATGTTGCTAAAAAGAAAGTTGGTAACAAATCACCCTTTGGTAATGTCTTTGAAAATTGTGTACATGATTTTTTTTTAATAGAATTTTTCAAAAGTTTTTAGTTGTAGCATTTCTATAATATTCTTAAGAATATATGAGATTCTCTTTTTTCGAAATATATAGAATATGGTTGCGCTGTAATAATTTCAAAGGAAAGAGAAAAATGTGTTTTAGTTTTCTAAGAAAATGTGTCGTTTAATATTATTTGTATTTAGAGATTTCATGTTATTGCTTTTTTATGAAATCGATTGTAGAATTTTGAGGAAACTATTTTCACTTGTAATACACGCATTCAAATATCAAATCTTCCTCGCCTTGGTCTTAGTAATTTATCTGATATAGCAAAAACTATGTAAAAATTTTATTTTCATATAAAGTTCGTTTCATGAACTTTTCTAAGACTTCCGATAGTATTTTGTTGTCAATAAAGCTTGGAGTCTATTTCTTGTGCCAACAACTGCATACCATGTTGTGTGTCTTTTGTTAAACTTGATGTATTTTAACTAAGATAAATCTTGTCGACGTTAAATAATACACGGCCTTAAGGCATTTCAAAGAAGAAAAAATATGTCGGTAGTTTTTATGAGTTAAGCCGGCCACACAATTATGATTTGTTTGCCTGATTTGCTTGCAAGGCATTTTCTAACGCACATCCAAGAAATCATAATAAATATAAAGTGATCTTAAACATGTATTCTTCTTTTAGTGATTATGTACCCAATAAACAATAAAAAATAGAGGAAATCAAAAAAGAAATTTTATTATTTTTTATGATTTTGTTAATGTTAGTATTTATTAATTTAATTATAAATGATTAATGTACATTAAGGAAGGGTAGTTTTGGCAGTAATTATCAACATTAAGTATTTAATTAGATTCAAAACAAAAAAAATTTGTGACAGAAATATATTCTCTTATAAAATACAATTTTATTTTGAGTTGTTGATATAAAATTTTATTATATTTAATTACAAGTGTTGTGCATATATATTATACTGATGATGTCATTTCACCACATTAATAAGGATTAGAAATCTGGTACACACATTGTGTACGGTTCTGTTAGATGTCAAAGCAGCTTTTTACTCAGTTGTCATGAAGGGTTAATATATAAAACGGTCCGTTTGAGTTTTTCTACGGAACTTATTACTCTAATAAAATGTTTTCTAAATGATCATATTTTCAGAGTGCATATAGGCTCGCACTTCGCTAGTAGATTTGAAATTCGAGCAGGTTGTTCTCAAGGCTCCTGCTTATCTCCTATTTTATATAACATATACATGGCTGATTTTCATGCAATTATTTGTTTAGCAAATCTTGCTTATGGTGTAAGTGGTAAATTTCAAAGAGACATTGAGATAATCACATGTTATTCCAACAGATGGAATATCATGTTAAGTAAGTCAGTCAGTAAGTCTCAAGCAACATATTTCACTAGGAAGCGTAAAAATTACTATATACCTCAAAATAATATTACCGTACAAAATACTTTAGTCCAATGGAAGAAAAACGTTAAGTATCTTGGTGTAATTCTTGGTACTAGATTTAAATTTAAAGATCATATAGCTTTTATCATTAATAAATTAAACATACTCACTCGTATTTTATATTCATTCATAAATCCAAGCTTAATATGGCCAACAAGAAACTTATATTCCATGCAGTAATATTCTATGTTGTTGCAGCATGGGCTAACGTTGCAAATTGTCACATAAAAAAACTTTAGATTTCTCAAAATAAAATTATAAAATTAATGTTTAATTTGCCTTGGTATTTCTTAATCGCACGACTGCATGCACTAGCAGATATTGAATTAGTAGAATGTAGAATTAATTATTACAAAACTATTACAAAATTTCCAACGCCGCTGCACTTTCTCGGATTTTACTCATATTAATGCACTTGTGTCAATCTAATTAGTTTTAAGTAGATTAAGTTTCATTTTTTATAAATAAAATCAAAAGTATATTCAAATACGTTTTTGTGATATTTTTTCCTCCAATTCTTGTTATGTACTGATGTATAATGCAGTAAATATTCTAATTTTCAAATAATTTTTGCATTGTTACAGATATATGTACTCTTCAAATCATCTTAGATAACTTTTGTAAACTAAAATAACAATGTAAACATTTTATTGACATTAATAAACCTCAAGTTTAAGTTTATACTGTTTTTATATTTTTCACTATTAATTTGCCAGATGGAATTTGCGCCTTTTAAAATTTCAATGAATTCTACTAAAAATTGTTTGCTGCAGCTCTCCACAACTTCTCCACGAGGATGCTTTATAGCAAATTTAAATGAAAAAAGTGTTAAGTCGCACCAACATTCCAACAAATTATAATAAATACATAATGCATACAAAAATCAAAAGTTTGTTGTGGCTTTAGCTCTTCATATGCCGACATTTCATTGGTTCCTAAAACCAAATCGTCAGTGAAGTTTAAGCAGTGTGAAAATATTCAAACTCGGCTGTTTATGCCACACAAATCAAATACAATATGAGAATTTCAATATTGCATATGAATTAGAACAAATACATAATCATAGTAGGTTTAGAATGTTTCTATACAAACCAACACAACAAACAATTTACTCAACGTATAGAAACATTCTAAACCTACTATGATTTTGTGTTTGTTGTAATTCATATGCAATATTGGAATTCTTATATTGTATTTGATTTATGTGGCATAAACATCCGAAGTTGAATGTTTTCAAACTGCTTAAACTTCACTGATGATTTGGTTTTAGCAACCAATGAAATGTCGGCATATGAAAAGCTAAAGCCACAACAAACTTTTGATTTTTGTATGCATTTTGCGATAGCTCTAATTGTTTCTAACGATTAGTTGGGGAGAATATCCCAAATAATGAATTTTCAATATTAAGTATTTAGAAATACATAATATGAAAATTTGTGGCAAAAGTTCCATAATGTATTTGATTTGTTTGGCATCAATATATGAGGTTGAATGGTTTGAAACTGTCTAAACTTTATTGGAGATTCGGTTTAGCGGTCAGTGGAATGGTAATACGTGTATATCATCAACTAAAGTCACGGCAAACAAAAACATTTTTGAAACTTTTATTGTTTTACAATTTAAGAAGTTTTAAATTTAAAAGAACATAATTTTCTAAGAAAATTTCTATATTTTATCCTTACCTTATAAATTGTTCCAAAAAAAAGCACAACTCATTTTATATGTATGCTCATTTTGATGAAAAATTACTCATGTCCCTTAGAAAATTTGAATTTGATATGCTGTTACAAAATGTTACAAATTATAATAAATTGTATGTCAATAATTTTACTGACTTGCTCTTATAATAACATTACGTGCCATTATTACTTTGGTGGACCCAGAAAAGGAAATTGCAAAAAGTTTCATTCAAATTTACATTATGTATACAGATTGCCTGTCTTTCGGGATTAATTTGACTTATTGCAGATTTGGTGACCATTTGTAATACATTATTTTCTTGTTGCACATTATACGATAGCTTTTAGAAGAATTTATTGTTTTTTTTCTGCAGCCATTTATTTTGTTTTAAATAAGTTAAAAGGTAAATGCTAAAACTTTCTTGGCATTATTTACTGTCAACAATTTGACAGAGGCAATAAAAAATTTACAATACAAAAATATTTATTTTTAACGTTTTTATTTAAAATGGAGTCACCTTTCTTGTACAGCGATTCAGTAACTTTAAAGATTGGAGAGGAGCTGAATTTATCAACAATTACTATGGTTCACACTAACCATTGGGTGATTCCCTAACTTTTCTTTATCAACTTTTAAAATAAACCGGAAGAAAAGAAAAAACAAAAGAACGTTTGTCGGCCAAGCAGCGTATAATAGTAATTTTTCATGACTTTTTTTAAATTATGATCAATAAAAGTAAATTTTTATAAGAAAATAATTAATTAATGTATATAAATACAAATATGCTTTTGTATTTTTTTTATATTTGTTGCAAAACAGCAACTTGTAAAAGAAGACTTTAATCGTTTAGGTAAACACAAAAAAATTATTACTGTTAAGATGGCATTAGTGAATATCGTTAAAAATGTTACTGAACAGAAAAACTCGTGAATTTTGCTCCCAAATTTGTTAGTCAACCCATCAGTCTTTAAATAAAGTTACCGAATTCCACTACTGAAATAATTATCTTATATTTCATAGTAAATAAAGACGTTTCAATATGATAGTAATTAAAAAACCATTAAGATTTTCTATACATGTAATATTTAAAAAAAAAAACACATCTGCAATTTTGCTGCTGTGCTACAAGGACAAATTATTAGGGCTATAAAAACTCTATATGAATTTAATACAAAAACAGTTTGCCCTTCACTCTCCAAAAATGCAGGGCTACCTACAATGTCAATTCAATAATAAAAATAGTATTCCACATTTCCTTAATCTGATACTGATCTATACTGACCTTTGAAAACAATATTAAACTATAAGCTTATTATTGAATTATGTCTTAAATAACACTTTCCACAAAACACTTCTAGGTAAAACTATTTAAGAGAAAATTGTCAAATACGCACTACATTTTTAATATAAAAATTCCGAAATACAGATTTATAAAAGCGATAAGTATTCTGTCTATTAAATCAGGATTTTCAAAGCGATCAATTGTTGGCATTCTCTGATGGAAACGATGTAGCGAGTTCTGAAGAAAAATATTAAACGGCAGAGCATCGCTCTTTTTATTCTCCAATAAAACTTAATAAACTGAATAATAACATCCAAAAAAATATCACTCATACGCCATAGTTTCAAAATTTTGTGGGAAATCTATGCACTTGTTTGAACATTTATATTGCATTATTATTTTGCTTGTGTTTGTTTGTCTGTTACCCTGTCTATATCTCTGTTTCTATGAATGTCTGCCTGATATCGTTTATATTGCTGTCCATGTTACATCTGTGTGTCCGTAAATCTATTTTTATGTTTTTCGTCCGCCTGTCAGTCTGCGTGATTTTTTATTTTTCCATCTGCCTATTTGTTCACATGTTCATGCGCTTGTACAGTGTCTGACTATCTGTCTGCCTGTTTATTTGTATACTGTCCTATTTTTCTTTTCTCCTTCCGTTTGCCTGCTTTCATGTAAATTCGTCAGCCTATATGACCATTTTTTCATATACCTCTGCAAGTGTGTGTCTATTCTTTTTGTCTGTTTGCTTACTTATTAAAATATCTGTGTTATAAAGATTTGCTTTGAGCTCAAATCATATTTTATAAATCAACCGATTATCATATGAAAATTCTAGAGAACTCAAACATATTTTTTCTTATTTTTCTTACACCTTTATATAATGAATCAAAAGACACCATTTAATTATAATTGTTTGTTGTGTTGTATTAGTATAAAAAGTTTTTAGAACTATTACAAATGTTTTTTATGTCGCAAGTAGAAATATGTTTTTGACTTAATTCTATGGAATTCTCATATATTATTATTTAGTATTTGTGTTGATATATGAGTTTGAATGCATTTAAAACATTATTTGGCTAAAGAACACTGACGGTTTGACTAACGTTACTGAAATGCAGCAATATACCCAGATGAGCCAACAATAAGCCAACATTATTTTCATATTTATGTATAAACTGTTAATTATTCCAGAAAACACTTAAAACAATCCAATTATCCCTTATTGAAAAACTGTGAATAGTTTCTAAATAATATCATGCTTAAATAGTATATAGAACAAAACCATTATAAGGCAGCAATTGCTTAAATGTTTTCCAATTTATATATGAAGCAATTATTATCAATAATCAAAAAATTGTTTTTCCAAAGTACGAGTGTAAAAAGAGCAAGTCTCAATAGAATAATTAAATGTTGACCCCTAGGCATCCACTTAGTATAAAGGAAACTAAGTTGGCATTAACCCTTAAGTAGCCACCTAGTTTATGTGGCACAAACTGCTACCTGGTCCTGGCTGGAACCATTGTTATTGGGTTCCAATGTTCATTTTTTTCTTTGAAATATTTCTTCACAATTCTATTTGTCTCAAATATTATTATTTCTTTGATATTATTTATAAAAAAGCGGTTGAATATATCCAATGGACTAACATCTGTGCAAGTTTGTTCCCAGAATCTCTCAATATATTATGCGGTGCAAATTTTCTTAGAGATGGTGGTGATTTTGATCACTCTGTTCCATCCTTACCATAAAAGGAAGATTTTGAAGCTGATTCTGTGTGGTTCTCAGAGAATGTGCAACTGCTTTTTCACTTTGCAATAAATGTTACACATTTTTGCATATTTTTGCATTGACATTAGTATAAAACTGGTTGGTCCTAGCTAGGCCCAGGTGGATACAATATGCACAAAACTTTCATTTTGCCAATTGGCAAGCCCACGATAGTAAAATTTAATTTTTTTCTCGTTTTCTTGTAAAAAAAAACACTTCGATTGAGGAATTTGAGGAATCGTTCTAATATATCTAATAGTTATATTTGAAAAAATCTGTAAAAAAGTCAAAAAAGGCCTGGCCAGGCCCATGTGTACCCTTAAGGGTATGAAAACAACAAGTCAGTTACAACAGAAGACGTTATTATACTTAATATTTGTCTTTTGCGTAATAAACAATTACAAAAAAAGACACACAAAAGAAAAATTACGAAAATAACCAACAGTTTATATATTTAGGCACACATTGCTTTAAATATATACTTTCGTTAAGATTAGACCCTTTTTGTTTTGCCTTTTAATACCAAAAGTTAACAGACATCCTAGATACAGATGCTTTTTTGTTAAATAACAAACAATATTATTGATATTCAAGATAAAATACAATAATATTTTATCTCCACTGCTTCCAATATAACATTCAAAAACTTTCAATTGTTTTCGCTAAATATTGTCTTGCGTACAGAATTTTTTTATTTTACTAAACGATCAATTGTGCAGCTGTCATTTTGTAAATTTGCTACCACTTAATACATCAAATTCAAAAACACAGACAATAAACAGCGACATATTTCCAGATATTGTCCACACCATCAATATCATAAAAAAATGCGTTCCTCATACATAAATTAAAGCATCTTAGATTGTCCTCCAGAACTTTTATTTATTCAATTAATGTGCCAGTTTATCAATGTCATTCGCAACATCATAATCAGTGTAGCCTTCACTTCAGTCGAGGCTTTAATTTATTGATAAGTTGAGAGACTTGACAATTTAACAAACTTGTCATCACGTGTTTATATATTTAGGCAGTGTAACAAGTGAAATTCATTGTTGTGTTTTCCAAAGAATATAGGAAATGCTATACACATACAAATATGCATAAGGAAAAATTATTTTCGTTCAAACTCTTATTATAATTTTACATACAACAGCAAGTTACTTTCATTGAGAAGTAGGATTTGATGTTTAATCCAAATAATTTTAAAGCCATAGAATATAGCAATTTAAAAAATTTAAACCACGGATCGTTTAAAGTGATTTTAGTTTGAAATTTCTCATGTCATTTTTTATTTTTATAATTTTTTCAAGTGAAATTTTTTTTTGCTTAATTCAGTGGTTGAAAATTTTCAAATTCGTAAAAGTCTTATTTAAAAAAAGTTTTTTAATGTTTTTTTCAACTTCACATTAACAGTTTATTAGGCGATTTTTGAAGATGAACAAGAAAACTACTAAAAAAACCTTGTTATTTTCAGAGGTCTCTTTACCTTTGTTCAACATTAATGGATATTTTTGGATCGAGATTTTTGTACATAAAAGTTTGTTGTATGAACTATGAAAGGTAAAAGAAAATTCCAGTTAAATATTCGACTTTTTCTATGCTTTCAAAGCTAATCTTACACCTTTTTTATTCATTGAATCTATAATAATAAATGTATAATATTGTGTACTTACTCTGCCATACTACAATAGATCTTCTTACGAGAAGGTTGGATGTACATCGGACATAATGAGAATACTTAGATATTGCACCAGTTTTTCTATTCAAATTATCAAATACTATTTGATGTTTTTGTTATTAGTTATAATAGAAAACTAAATATTAGGTTCAATGAAGAAACAAAAAATGAAAGTTATTAAAAAAATAACGTCATAAATTTGTTTTATATTTTTAAGTTATTAAAAAAATATTACTTGTCTTAGTCTTGCTCATGGCCTTGGTTTTTGTGTTGTGACTGAACATCTATAGTCAACATAATTCAAGAACATACATTTTTAAAAGAGAAATGGTATGAATAGAAAGAATTTAATTACATTTTTTTATATATTAGTCAATGAAAAATGTACATAAATAATGGGATGAATATTAAATATTTTCATATGTAAACTTGTCTTACGATCCCTTTCTAAATTTTTACACACACACATAAATAAATGTTATATTATTTTCAGTATTTTTGAAAGACTTGTATGAAGCTTATGAAAGAATTTTTAAATTAAATTTGCCAATATAAAATTTTAAATTAAGATAAAATTTGTGTTGACCAACCCTCTGCCTGGAAAAGAGGATAACATCATGACAAAGGTCAGGTAGGCACCCTCCACCCATTGGGCAAAACAGGAAGGAATCAAAGATTAACAAAGATCACTACACAAAATATACAAAACGCGTTGTTTCTAGGCAACGATAGATGGCAGCCCCATTAACCTAGACAACAGGGGTAATGGAGAAAAAAAATCTTACAATTTATTACAAATTAGCTGACCCTGTTCTGATTAGTAGTTAATCCGCATGTGTATTATTTGTTTTTGGAAATATTTTACTTATTATATCCGTGCAGACAGACATCGGGTTCCACTGCAATTGAATTGAACTAGTTTTTAAATGGTCCTGTGCAATACAGATAAGACATTCATTTACTCTTTCTGTTTATTACTATTCTCCTAATTATCAATATAAGTTGAATGAAGTAATAATTATACAAGTCTTACCTCTTAAATGACTAATTATTCAAGTTCAGACAATAACAGAGAACAACTTGGTTTTTGCAGTGTTTTTTTTTTCATTTCTCTCATCGTTGGTTACGGCTAAGAGTGTCCCTATTTCTATGCAGATTGTTGCCTCTATAATAAAAAATTTTTACGGCTAGCGGGATGATACAATCCTCAAATTTTTTCTTAATACTCACATATACGCTAGAAATTAAACATATTAACATTGTTAATTAATATAGAATTTAATTTTTTTGCTTTAACAAATTATGATCAATTATAAGATTTATTTTATTGCAAAGACCAACTTTAAATAAAAGATACGTTGCTAAATTTAAAGCAAAAATTATGAGATGATGCGCTGGAGTATTAATTTTTTAATTTTTTTTTTTTTTTTCCACTAATTTTATTTATTGTATCTTCAAATAGAACTAACAATAAGTGTTCAAATCTTAAGTATAAATATAATAATTAGGCCCAACCAGTGTCGGACATAAACTTAGTGATAGTAATTAATAATACATAAATATGTTAAGCACAAAAATATTCAAAAAATTCAATCTGAAGTGTGGCGTGTTAAGGCCGTAGTATCCCTCTTTTTTAAGCGGATGTGTCCAGGAAAGTTCAAGATGTTACGAGCAAGGGGATTAGGATGGGACTCGAGTTTTGTTAAATATTTGCCTGCATATTTTGCAATTTCAGCGGTCACAAGTGGCATATTTAAATCACGATGTAAAATTGAATTTTTCATGTACCAAGGAGCCGATGTTATTAACCTTAAAATTTTGTTTTGCATACGTTGTATTCTCTCTACATTGGAAGCTGAAGCAGTGCCCCATAGCTGAATTCCGTAACACCATATGGGTTTCAAAAGCGACTTGTATATTAAAAGTTTACAATCTAGACTGAGGGTAGAATTTCTACCAATCAGCCAATGTATCTGAGTTAATTTAAGCTTCATTTGTGTCAGCTTAGAGTCGATGTGGTGTTTCCATGTAAGCCGTCGGTCAAGGTGTATACCAAGGTATTTCACCTGTGAATGTTGAGGCACAACTTGGTTGTTGATTCGAATGGGGGAACAAGTGTCTCTTCGTAGTGTAAATGTGACATGAACACACTTTTGTTCATTTACTTTTATTCTCCATAAGTTCAACCACAATTCCAACAAATTTTTTAATTGAATACATATAAATTATATAAAGAAGTTATCAAGATGTTCTTATTACCACCACCTCTATATTTGTACGCTTGTAAAATAATTATTGAATGTAAATTTGATCTTGAATGGGGCAAACTGTTGAGGTGTATGTTTCCTCCAACTGCCAGCATTGAAAGATTCAAGTTGAGTTTTCCCAAGTACTACTTCACCTAACAAATGTTTGCTATTACAAATATAATACTTTACATGAGTTCTTTGTGCAACAGTTTGCTTATAAGACTTGGCGTTGAGATATATTTTAAAATTATGTCATTTTGATTTTGCCCCAAAAAGCTAAACGAACCGAATCCTTTAATCAAAATCTTTTTTATATGGCTAAAGCTAAGTGCAAAAAAGCAAACATTACGATATTATTGTGAGTTTAAGAAATACCAAATATAAATAAATACCTTGTGAATAAAGTTGATATCGAAAATGTGGTAAAGAAAATTAAATTATTCACATGTCACTGTCAGACGAAAGGAAAGCAAAAAAGGAAATCTCTTAATAAAAAAAGCTCACGTATTTATATACTCGTTCTAAAAACGTGAATGTGGAAAAAGTGAAAAAATGTATGTTAAAAATGTATATATATATATATATATATATATATATATATATATATATATATATATATATATATATATATATATATATATATATATATATATATATATATATATATATATATATATATATATATATATACACATACATATATATATTTATTGCTTATATAAAAAATGAAATAGCTGTACCTAATAAATATTGCAGAATTTCTTATTGGACTTTAATATACGACCATGTCTTTGTTCGGAATATTAAGTATCTTTTTACAAATGATCACCAAAACGCTCAAGGGTATGTGAAGAGCACAAAAGTAGATGTAGATTTAAACATTAAAATGGTGTCCAATGTAAGAGGGTTTCTGCAAATATGAATGCATTGGTTGTCGCCTACCATTTGTTGAAAATATTTTAACTATTTCATTGCTTAAGAATAGTTTTATTTATCAGCTCGAACACATGATACTAGGAAGATCCCCAATCCAATTACCGCCAAATAATAGTAGAGGTATTTTCCTGGCATTTGTTTATATTCGTTCCTTTTTAATTTAGTAAACAAAATATAATAAAAACGAGATCTTGAATTGGTTATACTTTATTAAGTACAATGGGGCATTATATGCGGAAGGCTTTGAGACCTTGTTTTAAAATACCTAATGAACTTTCATCTTTACCTAAAAGGACTTTCGTCGGCAAATTGACGAATATGTGAATTCTTGTTTTGTTAATTATGAAACAGCCATTTTGCATGGCTCCAGTTGCTGATAAGAAACTAAAACGGGGGACATTTTAATAAATTTTGGAAATTCTTGATATACGTGTTGGCAGTTGTTATTTTTTCCCCCTTTTTTCAAATTTAAAGCGACAAATTTTATTCTATAATATGAGGAACACCTGTATATTGTGCAAAAAATAAAATAAATTTTTGTGGTTTCTTGCAAATAGTAATTAAATAAATAAAGTATCAGTACGGGTATGTACTGATATTTTATTTATTATATAATATACTGTCTTCCAAAGAATATAACTGAGTTTTAAAATTCTCTGCTACATGAAATAATTGTCTTTGAAAGTTTTTTTTCTAACCTTTAGAAAAAAAAAAATTAAAAAATGATTATTTCTAAGCCAAACACAAACTCGTATGAGAGGTGAGTGAGGCCGGTCTCAAAATGGACTTTATTGACAATATAATATTAATAAATAATAATAAGAAAATCTTATCAGAACTCCTTCATAGCATTAAATATAGCATATTTATTTATAATTTATTGGGATTCTGATCTCTTGGGTTAGATGAAGACAAAGATCGACTTTAGAAGAGGTAGTCCTTGCAAACTGTTGGAGCATTCTATTACAAACAATAATTTAAAGTAAAGGGCACACATTTCAAATAGTTGTACATATCCACCAATTTGTCTATTATAGGTCTTAAGGAGTTTTTAATGTATACATCAGCTTTCAAGCGTTAAATCCGCATTTTATATCCAATAGGGGATCAATTGTGTCATTGTGCAGGTTTCATATATATTACGCGGTATCTTTATCCTACTTTTCAAAGTCTGATCGGATGGTTCTTTTTTTAACTAACAAACTTGCCAAAGATATTAAAAATAGCGTTACTTCAGCAGTAAATTTCTATTATGGATATGACTGTCGGTCCCTTTTCGTATTTCTGCAAACACCGCAACGATGGGCATGTCGGAATTTTTAAATGGGTTTTATCGCTCTATTAAGTACAAAAGTATTACTTTATCTTTCAAAGCAGATTGCGTACTACAACACACACATATGTCATAAAGAATTTCAATGCTCATGCTGTAGTGAAACATTTTCTCAAATTGTTTTGACACACTATTTCTTATTTATAAATAAGATCACATAGAGAAATAACTACAGCTTTTGCAATATTGTTATTATTCTGATTCGTTCTGTAGTACTCGAATACTTACTGGTGCGTTTGGAAGATTAAGTTTAGCAAGAAGTACCTTATAAGAAAGTATTTGATAAAGTTTCAAGTTGGTTATAAAATAAACTTATATTTGAAAGAACTCAAAACTCAAATCTTGTGGGACTCTATTAGAAAATGATAAAAACTCAGGATTATTTTAACATTTGAATATTCCAACAGAGGTCCTGAGCTTTCAGCTTTTCCGAGTATATAACTATTGTAATCAAAAAATTTAATCACCAGTAGTAACATATTCTCTTCTTTATTAACTCGAATTCCCACTGGAATCCTCGTATATACACAACACCCTCTCAATAAATATATGCTTAACAACAAAGACCATGACAATGCAAATGTAAATGACAATGTGAATTGTAGACTTACATGAGAAGATAATGATGACGATGTTGCTTATATAAATGTTGGTCATACTATTAATTTGGTTTGACCACATGTGGTATCTCCCCAGGAATGTTTTGAGTAAGAAAAAAAACCTTTTCCTCTCTGATTAAGTCTTTTAATTTTTTCAACAAAATAAACTTTACAAAAAGTTTTAAGTAGGGCCAATTTGGAATATTCCAACCAAACAATAGGCAGGCAAAAAAGAAGTTTGAACCGACTTAGACGAGAAAGGAAAAGTTTATTAATTCAACATTTGGAGTTTCTGAATTTTTCTTTATCTTCTTTTCTTGTACTCCAATTTCGTGTCTTTTAATTTCTGCTATTAATAATATTTTTACTTTGTAAATTTTTACGTTAAAATTCCTTTTATAGGTTTTTGTACTAAAACAAGGACAAGTTTACACACAATTATCTACAACCTTTTTCAAAGGAAAATATAAACAATATAACAAAAATTATGTGAACAAAAGTAACATTCTTTAGACAAGGGGCATTGACAGTTTAACATAAATCTCATAAATTATTACAAATACTTTTGAGCGATAAAGTAACGTAATTTGCAACAGTCTTTAATTATAGATCTCCATCCTAAAACCATTCATTTAGTTCATGTATTTGTTGTTACCATAAGGATATTGCAACAAGAACTGAGCTTTATAATTTGTAAAATGTTAATCTTGTTAAGGAATTTTTCACAACTATTTTCAATCATGCGCATTAACGTCTGTTAGTTTGTTCTCTTCTTGGAACGCAATGCTATGCGGAATTCATCCTGAGTGATATTTGTGAATGAAACAAAGGATACGTTTTGAAATAAACTGTGTTAAATAACAGCGTAGCAGCTTTTAGGAGTTGGTAATATATTACATTCTGCTATATTAAATGGATGCTATGAGTGCTACAGTCTTAAGGATCGAATTTTACTAAAAGTAAGAAAAAAATCGTATATATAGAATAAGTTTTTTCGATCTGTTTAGTAAAAATTTTCCCAAAAAAAAATTTGGTGTGGTAGCAACTTCAAGAGATTTTTACACCAAATACGCTTGAGGATTTTCACGTCAACGGTTTGATATTGGCATTTTGCGTAGCCTAGACATGTTGTTGGGGGCTCGAACTATTATTAATTGGATCATTTTACTCTTGATTTGAAAAGAAAAATTAGTAAAACTCAACTCAATATATAAAATTTTCATATGTAAAAAAGGACCCTTTAGTTCTCTTTTACTTGTTTGTATCTTTCTAACATGAAGTTATCAGGTCTTGTCCCGTTCAGTACGTTTCGTCAACTATACTTAGAGTTATGTGTCCCTTGTCCTTTTGGGGGTTTCATGCCTTTTTTGATTAAAATAATGGTTTTTAAGGTAAGTAAAAGCTTGAAAGCTAGATTAAGATGTATTTGCTTAGTAAGATCAACTTCGAACTGTCAAAATATCTGTACTTTTTAAAAACATATAAACAATGCTTTTAGAATTATTTTCACCAACTTGTTTAAGCAAGAAAGCAAGTGTGAAATAAAGTAAAAGAATATATGATTTTGAACTGTACGATCCATATGTAAGTTCAGATGTCTATCAAAATTGGTAATTTCCAAACGATTTATAGTAAATACACCTGACAAAACCTTTGAGTGTTCACAACAGCGAATTTCATGCACACATCCCAGCCTGTTCATTAGAGAAGGTAAATTTTGAAATTACTCGAGCTACGTGCATTCGATTTGCAATTTAGAATGTTGGCTCACTTGTCTCGAACATATGATCTTAGTTAAGTTTGTTTGTGTGCAGTTTATCTTATTTGTGAGAGGCATAATACTTAGTTGAACATGTTTTGTTTGTTCGGCGATGTTCTGCTGTGGAAATATTGGATCGAAGAATTTTGTGTAAAAAATTGAATTAGGTGCTCAAAAGCACTTGAAATGTTAAGATGGTATATTTTGATTGTAGTCTGAGTCAGAAAAATGTTTACAAGTGGTACCTGTCCTTGAAAGAAGATCGAAAGATGTGAATGGCGACGACGCTCCATCACATCACAAACCGATGAAACTGTTGAGAGGGTGAGGCAAATTGTTATGAAGAATTATCGAATCTCTATTGGAGAAGTTGCAGAGGATTTTAGAAAATAGATTGGCTTATGCTACACAATTCTTTTTTTTTTTTGCAAATTTTTAGCATGACTCGTGTGACAGCGGAGTTCGTTTCAAAATTGCTGAATTTTGCACAAAAAAACCGTCGCATTGGAATCGCTCATGAAATGTTTTATGATGTTGACTACGATCCAGATTTGCTTAAAAGATTCATAACTACTGATGAATTAAGGGTATATGGTTATGACATTTTAAACAAAATCCAATCGTCCAAATGGAAGATCCAAGGAGAGCTAAGACCAAAAATACCATGCCAAGTTCGATCAAATGTCAAGGTGTTGCTCACTGTTTTCTTTAATTACCATGGCGTTTTGCATCATGAGTTCTTGCCACATGGATATATCGTTAATACTGGTTATTATCTTGAAACTCTGCGCCGCCTGCGAGAATCAATTCGAAAAAAGACATCCGGAATTGTGATCACTTGACATTGCATATTCGTAATTTTTGTCCAAAAACGATACCGTTGTCATTCCTCAGCCACCGTATTCACCAGATTTGGCATCCTGCACATCTTTCATGTTGAAGAGACCTATGAAAGACTGCGTTCTGCGACGATTGAGGAGATAAAAAGCGAATCCCAGAGAGAACTCAAGTCCACACCATCAGAACTACTTCGAAGATTGGAAAAAACGCTGGCAATTAAGCCAATTAAGCTCAGCTTATTACTTCTTATTAAAGTCCTAATAATCTAAAATAGTCTTAAACTATTTTGAGATAAATTTTTTTAAAATTAATTTTGCCATCGAAATTTAATACTCTTTGAAAAAACAGTAATAAGAAGCAAATATATTGAAAAACAATCTGTTGCATCTGAAGAAATTTATTATTTTTCTAATTACTTATCATCGTTATTAAGAAGTGATCAAATTTTCCACTAAAGTTAAGTTTCAGTTGGCAGCAGTTCACTAATGAAAGAATGTGTCAAATTGTAAATATTATAAAATAAATTTGATTAAATTTTGTTGAAATTCTATCCAATTCAAGCGAAATATGATAATGTATTTTGCATGATACGAAGAAATAATATAAAAACTATAAATTTTTATGAAAGAAATTATCTTTTTTTCATTTAATTGGAAATATTTGATTAACCTTATATGTGGGCTAAAAATCATCAGCATATTTTATTATCGGCTTGAAAAGATGATAATGAGTTAAGAATTTTAAATGAAAAACCGAAAAATACATCGACTACAAAGACAATAAATAAACAGATCAGAGACACATCCCTAAAATACAATACATATACACAGTTTTTTGTTTACTTTAATCAAATAATATATATCTATGCCGAAGGATACAAATATTTCAATTCCATTTTATACCACTTTAAGGGCTTTAAGTGCTGTGGTATTCATGTTTTACAGAGTTCAAAGGAATTTCTTATCATTTGTTAGATTCAGTACGCCATAGACTTTAAGGCAGTAAAATAGTTCATAATAAACATTTTAAACTACGGTCCATATTGTAATTTTTTTTTTCATTATTTTTGTACTGTAAGGACAATTGCAGATTAAATGTCCATACAGAGGACTGTAGAATAGTATTGCAAATGTTAAATAATGAATTTATAAACAAAGACAATGACTGATACAGTGAAACGTAGTGGAAGAGAAATTTAATCAAATGCCTTAAAAAGGCTTTGTACTTATCCCGGGATATTTGTGGGTAATAGACTTTCGGGCGCTGGCAAAATAAACAGTTAAATATGAGGCAACAGGGAATAAAAAAAGCAGAGCTAAAGAGTACAGAAATGGGTCGTTAACATTAAAATGAGTATAATATGTAAACGTAGAGGGAAAGACAGAGTGAGAGTGGGGGAGAGAGCAAAAGACCAGGAGAGCTTTTAAAGGATGCTGTGAAGTTTCGTTTCCGGTTGAGCTTAAATTATTTTCAATGTACTCGTATATCTCTTCCTTCTCATTTGAACTAGTTAGCTGTTAGTGTTTTAACAGGCTTTTGCAAATGAGCTTTAGCTTTTGGAAGTGTGTATGTGCATGTTGCGAAAGGACTTACTGACACACTCCTTGGATGCTTTGCTATTGAGCTATCGAGCTCATACTCTTGCGCTTTTTTGCAAAAATATCTGTAAAGAAAAAAAAAATAAGTAAAGCAGGTTACAAACAATTTTCTTGTGTTATTCTCTCAATTTATTTTAAACAAACACTTCGTTAAAGGTCGTCATCACCAGCACCAAACTCGTCGTTGACTTGGTCGTTGCTTTTCAATTTTAGTTCAACACAAATTTTCACATCGTATTTGATGACGATTCGGTTTGTTCCACATTCCGTATGAAGACTGTGTCTGTCAGGTTGTGTGTACATGTATACATGTGAATTTGTCTTACTCGTGTTACGCTTTTGGTAATGAGCCATACGTTAAGTCGTCACTATCTTTAGACTCTTTCAGTCGTCATTGCGTGTTGTAGGTGGTCGGGTGGTGACTCCAGCTAAACAAAGGAAAAGTCTTAACAAACAAGCAATTAATAATAAAGGAATATTGCACAAAAATTCCTTTAGCACCTACTTTTGGCCTTAAGAACAGCAAACAAAATATTTAAACTTAAAACTGCTTATACCGAAATAAAAAATCAGTGGTTGCATACAACAATTCGCAAAAGAAATTCTAGTTGACCAGTTTTAAAACGCGAGTGCTAAGATACGGAGGTGTTGCTTAATGTAGCCGTAAGAATATATATTTATAAAATAGTAAAAGATTCTAAGAAAAAAATTATGGAAATGAAATTAGTGTGAAAAAATCTAACCACAACTTCAAAATTAAAAAAAAAACTTTAGTGAAATTAAAATTTAGAAAAAAATGTGAGAGCAATGTGTAAAAAATATTTTTTTTTATAGATTTTTTATACTATTTTTTCATGTTATATTTAAGAGTAATGAATTTTCCATGTAAATTTAATCAACAAAATTTCTCATTTTATCTGCTAGTATGTATTTCCAAATAATTCACTTACATTGCACTAATACAATATTAAATTTTTTGTTTACTCCTGCCACTTAAAATACGTATAAATTTCTATGAATTTAATATTTTATGGATGCTTCTCTAAAGCTCGTTTAACCGCAACATTTGATTAAATTTCATGTTGGTGGTTAAAATTTACAAGCAAAAACATTTTGTGCGTGTTTGTAGGGTTTATTAAAAATATATCGTGAACTTCCTGTTTCGAATTGCACTTGTATTGTTGTTGGCTTTTGGTATCTATTTATTACATCTAACGCTGTTAATTTTATTACACGATTAGTTATTAGTAATAAAATATTGCTAATCAATTATCACAATTTAATCCTGTCGCTGTACGGTCGACGACTCCCATGTTGCAGACATGTTTTGTGGTAAGTAGAAAAATGTTTTATATGCATTAAATATCAAAAAGTATTATTAAGTGTAGGAAATAAAAAAACTATATATGGTCAGAGAAAAAAAGTAAATAGATAATGGTTGCAAAAAAAAATTTTTTTTTTCAGTAAAAAGTGATTTGATTTAAAGAAGAGTTTTAACAAATAGAAAATCGCAATGCTTTCGAGTAAAATATCATTAATAAAACAAATTAATGATAAACAAATTATTTTAATTTAATTATCTTTATTTACTTATATAGAGTATGGGACAATGTTGTTGTTAACAAATCGATAAAAAAAATTTTAAATTTCGATAAACTTTCATAGTTAAAATTTTGAAAACTTGAAAATTTTCTCATATATAACGGCGCACTATGGCGTGTTATTTGGCAATATATTTTTAAGTACCACCTCTTTTTTTATTTTAAAATGTTAGAAGGACTACACTGCCATGCATTTAATAGATTTAAGCACGGTTTAAATTTAAAAAAAAATATATTACTACCTCTTAATTTAATATTTAAGACCTTGTAGAACTCAAGAGATTTGCAAGGTATTATTAAAAATTTATTCTTATTAGACATTGGTTCGTGATGAAGAAAAATAGGTGTATGATTTACAACATTAGCATCAATTTGGCAAAAGATTTTCATATTTTGTTGACCCACCAAAAAATTATTATTTTCGCAAAGTATAATATATTTTAAAATATTTATATGAAAGGGTATTTTTTATTTTTATTATTATTTTTATTCGTACAAAAATTCTACGTTTGCTTGTGCAAAGGAGATTATCCATGTAATCTTACCACAAATCTTCGTTTGCAAAAGGAAACTTTTTATTTAAGTCTATGGCATACAAAATGATACTGGGTTGGCACTTTCCAAAGCGAATGTGTATATGAATTGTGGTATTTGTATTAATTACGATATAAGGCGTAAGACTACAACCCTTTCATTTATTTTACATCATTAATTTAATTTCACGCAAATACATCTAAAAAAAATTTTATAGGATATTTATACTTGAAGGCTTATGGTAACGTTGTGGCACATTTAACACCAATATCGTTAGTCAAAAAGGAGACAAAAAAACAGTCTTGGAAAGTAATTCGAGCATGTCAAAGGTATTTGTGTAAGTGATATTACCTTAAAGGAAACAACACTATTACAAGTACTTTGGTATTAATACAAATTTGCCGATACAAATTTATCTTACTTTCAAATACATATTGACCACTTTAATTTGTGTTATAATTTCTTCTAAACTCAAAGTTGCTACTATATAATATACATTGTTTGCATTTTATTTCTAATATTCCAAATATTATTAATTGGAATATAAAGGCCAGTTTGTAAACGGAATAAATCAAAATGCAAAAGGGCTTTTTTTCCTATGAATTTCCAACAGCCAAATAAAAAATTTAAACAAGAATTAATAAAAAAAATTTGTTACCATATACATCCGGTCAAATCATTGTAATACAAAATATTGTTTATTTTAGTAGAGGTCTTTATTATTTTAAAATTACTAGATTATTATGGACCAGCACTCCAAAGATCAATGCATTTTGTAAAAACCAGGAAAATAGTATAAGAAGGTAGTGTCTGTGGACATTTGATTCACAAAATTCAGCGCTAAAAGTCGCCAATGGAGGGATCTTATTCGTTACATGAACTTTTCTGCTATAGAAATATTGCTCTCTGTAATTCGTAGTGTAATTTGCTGGCACATCCCAAGAAAATGGAAGCGCTCTAAATTGAGTGCAAGTAGCTAATAAAAAATAGTATTAAATCATATTCAAAAGCAAAAACGATAAAACTACGAAGCATACCCCAAACTGCAGCATGGCTCCAGTCAGCCAACGGAATTATCAACACAACTATCGGTGATCAGCTTCTTTGCCCTCTTCTTTACTGGAGCGAATAATTTTAAACTAGATTTTGAAGAACTGGTCCATTCATATGATTTATATATAATTTTCGATCGGACATAGGTGATAAAAAAGTTCAGATAGAGCGAAGTTTTTCCTCAACCACCTGAATACGTCTTTAACAACAAACAATTGGTTCAGTCCATCCAACATCACACTGGATTTTTATGCCAGGAAGTTTTGAAACTACAATATTTAAATTATCCCTTATTAAAGATGGAGCATCATGTTTGATCATATTTCATGCACTGAGGTTTGGGTCTTATAAGCACTTAATTTTTATTCGCATGACCTCACATTCTGCATCATGGGGGTCCAGTGCTCGGCTATTCCCAAATAAATATTGATAATAAATTCTGCCTTCATTCGCAAAGAAATTAGTATGTTTGGAAGCTTTAAATGATGGTATTTAAGAAAAATGTGAAAAAGGGCAGGAGAAATATCAGAGCCTTGAGGAAACCTTAAAATAATCTTAAACTCGTCTAATAGAATTCCAATAGAATTCTATAGTAATTTATATAGAGCGATCCAAGTCAAAGCTCGATATAGATCGAGAGGAATAATTATCCATATCAAAATTCGTAAATTAAGAAACAGTATTTTTCCAGGAGGAATTTAAGTAGGTCCCTAGAAGAGCGTTTCCTCCAGAAACCATACAAGCGGTTACTAAAAAAAGCTGCTGCTGGGCTCTAAATACGCTCAAAAAATTAAAATTAACCACATTTACCAGTAAGAAGCGAAACGCGATTTGGCGTTAGTTTCCAGTACAGTGTATTTAAAATTTTGACTAGCTTATTCGCAAATGGCGAAGAGCACTGCTCCAAAACAAGAGCTGGTACTCCATCCCATAGAGAAGACTTATTTATGTTGAGATATGCTTAAACATTAAGCGATTATTTTCATTGCATTTGCAGATGGTTTTCAAGCTTGAGCAGTTGGAAGTTAGTAAAAATAATCTATATACTGGATCATCCAGAATCAGAGTTATATAACTAGAATCATCGTTTATTTTTAACGAAGACCCATAAAAATATGATCCCGACAATGTTGATCAAGTTACCAAACAAAAGCAGAAAAAAATTTTAATGTAATTAAAAATAAAAAAAATATATATATTTTCCTAAAAATTCTAAAATTGTTGATCGACCACTGACATCTCATATTCGGTGAAAATTTTTTATGAGAGTTTTTGTTTTTTCTAATATAATTTTTGGATCGACTGAACGAACTGAAATTAAGTTGCAAGTTTCCTAAAATATTAAGTATGTGATAATACAGCTTGATAAAATGATAAGCTACTAATGGCATCTTAAAATGTCGGGTCGGTCACCCTTCATATTCGAGCCATGTAAAATTCATTCGGTGAAATAATTTACAACGTTATTTTCATTTAAACTATTTTTTTTAATATTTATTTTTCAAATATTTCAATAATTTTTTTTTTTTGATTCAGTGATTCTAAATTATAAGAGCACAAGAACACTCAACTTAAAAAATAATTATATAACAAAACCGACATTATTATTGAAGAAATTTTTTAATTTATTCATGAATGTATTTGCGTGTAAATTTTTTTCTTGCCTTAACTCTTCCTTCAAACCAAATCGCGCTGGAGTAAATGACCTAAAACAATTCTCTTTTTAACTCTAATATTTTGAATTTGCAGTGATTTGACAGAACTATGAGCTGATATGTGATTATATATTAGTAACTTGTAGAATTTAATTGCTTTTTAATACAATTTATTATTCTTTTAGCCAACAAACTATAATCGAAATATGTTTTAATTGACTTTTTTTGTTCCAACCACATATTTAAATAAATTAGAATTCACTTGTATATTTACGGCTGCTTAATTATAAACAATTGATCCATTTAATTAAAAGTATTAACGTGTATTAACGTTTTTTTTTTTTTTTTAAATTTATATGTTTTTTTAGCTAATAAATAAGGTGAATAAAATAATAAATTTTTAACAATCATGCAGGTAAAATGTAGGAAATGTAGGAATTTGAAAATGAGTAAAAATTACAGAAAAGGAATCTAATATAAAATACCAGAGGGAAAATAAAGCACAGCATACTATTATTGGTTCCAGGTATTATTACTTTTATTGGCTTATTTTTAGATATTATGAACTAGAGGTCAAATTATATCTTCAAATCCGTACAGTTCTTTACAAGCTCTTCAAAATATTTGTTCTTCAAGTAAGCAGTTATTTCTGTAAGTGTACATAAAAGTTTCTTTTAAATACAACTTGTAAGTGAAACTTTTATAAATATAATCTTGGGTATTAGCACGTTTGCAAACTTTCCAAACGTGAATGAATACTTTTCCACCCACAAATTATCTACTGGCTGTATGAAACAACACGAAAAGGGTTTAAAAAGTAAACAACTCGAATTTAAAAGTAAACACTACCTAAAAATACAATATTTAAAAAATATAATAAAATTAATCTTAAAGAATATTAAATTTCTATCAAATCTAAAAATTAACCAAAACCTTTATTTTGGAACTTTTTTTCGCATGCACAAATATGATTTAAGTCTCAATAAAATTAAGTGCAAAATATATTTTGGAAGATGGTTTCATTTCCAAAGCAGTCTTCGTCCGGACGCCATTAGTTTCTCCCCTGTAGTGCGTCCAATTCCAACAACATTTTTCACTACAGCATGTCTGAAATTTGTTTCCCTTTCCGAAGTATATATAATGCTGACCTCCGAACGGTTGCAAGGACTAAATTTTTTGTGGTATGTCCAACGACATTAGCTCTTTATAAAGCAATGCAGAAATGCTTTAGAGAGCGAAACTGAGGAGCAAAGGTCACAATGCATAAACTCTTGAGAAATCAAAGCCAGGCTTGGGAAGGAAGTTTTTTAAACAAATTCATTTACTACATACATATATTATTTATAAATTTTTCAAACAAAATCTTCTCTTTATAAGTACAAGAGACCAAAAATTTATTTAATCTAAAAAATTATTACGTTGTTTTTCAATTGTACATTTTATTGACAGGAAAAAAGGCACTTTGTCTAATTCTTTTTTGTAACAAACTATATGTTTGACTTCATCACCAACAAAAACTTGTTAAATTGTTTTTTTTTTTGTTGGTGTTTCTTCATTTCATTATCAAATCTTGTGTTTAATGTTGCATTAAAGTAACGACATTAATGTAAAAGTCAAACTAATGACAAGGGATTATAGGAAACAATTTTTGTTTGTACACAAATCTAATTTAAGAGAGATTTATACCCATATTTACTTACACATACACACAGAAATGTTTAATTATCCTTAAGCAAAAGAGATACAAAAACAAAAGGGATACAAAAATACGATTATCATACAAAACAATTAAGAAACAAAAGTCCCTATTAATTAGGCATACAAAGAAAAGGATTAAAGTTAAATAACGATGGTTATTCAACGTATTGAAAATTTGGTTATTCTTATCTAACAGCTTTTGAGTAAAAAAGAACAATGTTTATATATAATTGTGCCAAAAACTAGTACATAAATGAAATATTTTATATAAACCTCTGGCTTCCTCAACTTTTGTTAAGTAATCGAAAGTTTAAGGTATGAACTCAGCCAAAAACCACTGAAAACTATATTAGTTTAGTGGGTTGTACATAATTTACTGAGAGTGACAGGATACTTAATTTGCTTTTAAAAAGGAGTCTTGTGATTTTCTTTCATTTATAAACTTAATTTTTTTTTTTTTAAACTTAAAGTCCCTTTTAACTTTTTAAATGATATTTTGGTACACATCGAGTACCAACTTCAGGATATTTGAAAATGGTACTCGGTTAGTATCGTAAGTCGATTAAAAAGTTAAAAGATACCTTAAGCTTGAAAAATTAGTAAAATTTATAAATTAAAATAAATTAATGTACGAGTATAATGAGTGAGTTCTGTTAAGGATTATTCAGTAATCCTGAGTCCTGGAGTAAGTATGTAGTAACTGCACATTCTAATCTGCTTTGATTTGATTAAACATGTACTTTGATATTCTTTAAATTATTCATATTTATAGCCATTAAGCCATTCGCTCTAATTATTAAATTGTTGTGGAAAATTTACTGATTAAATCCCTCATTTCTTTGATAGTTGCTAGTTGATAAGAAGCAAAGACTTAGTTGAATCGTAAATCTCAATAAGAATATTATAAAAGGCAAACTGACCAAGCTTTTCCCTCCTCAGTTATACCAATACACTATTTCTGAACAAAATCTGTCTCTCTTATTAAAACAATCTGTGTAAATACAGATTGACTATGTATGTAGGCATGCACGTATGTACCACTAGAATTTGTATGTATATGTGCTTTTATCCTGTGTCATTTGAAAGAATACATAAAAGTTATTAACATATTAACATGACAAGAGTATATAAGAACTATGGCAAATAATGAAATTCTAATAAAAATGGACCATGACCAACAAAGAGATAGAAACCCCAAACATTCTAACAAATCAGTCAACAAAACACACTCATATGAATATATGCAATCGGCATGTCACGATATACGTCGGCCTAGTATGTATTTCAGCCCACCAGCAAGTTAGTAAATCTGACAATAACAATAGACTGAAAATCAAGAAAAAGTTAATTCATTTACAATAAGGCTGTTATAGTACGGTAAGTCTCAAATTTGTTTTAAATAAACTCTGCATAAATTACTTACATTTTGTCCATGCAATATTTCATGTTGAATTTAATTTTACCAAATGTTCTCAGTCGAAATATCTAGTGGTAGTAACTAGGAGAAAAGCTCTGTAATTAAAAATAAACTTTATATACGGCTGCCAACTCTACACCTCTACTAAGTTGCGGATATTATCTGAGCATCTTTATGATGTAATTTAAATAACAAGACCCCTCTCGAGTATTTCAGAAGTATATTTATGTCACTGCAAAAAGACTTGGGATGCTCATCACAGATGGTATTTTACATAAGCCGGTTGCTATCAGAATTCCAATTCGAAAAGTGGAGAAGGAGAAGTACACAAGCACCCAATCACTGATTGCGCTTGGATCACATCTATTTAGAATAGCTTGGAATTTAAGACCCAAAAGTATGTAGGGTATGTGGAATAATTGAAGTGTGCACCGGATCCAGCTCATAGACGGATAGTTTTTTTTTTGGTTAAGATATCAAATAGAACAAGGTAACAGGGGCTTAAAAAAGTGCTATGCAAGAAGTTCAATTTTACAAAATCTAAGATTCCTTAGCACTTTCGGAGAAGAGATGTGACTTTCAAGTAGAATTCATGAATTGCTAAAATTTCGTTATAGTGTCAATTGCTGAAACCGTTTCAAGTAAAAGATGAAAAGTTAGCCAGCTCTATAAGCCATCGTAGACTAGTGGCTAGTATACTAGAACAGGGGTTAAATAGTCGCAGTTTGGATCTTGCCTCTGACTGTTTTCTGTCTTCTTTACTCTCTTATTTCTAATCTTCTATTCTCGTTCTATTTCGGGCATCATAAAAATGAATAAAATTATAAGCGCCAGTGACTGAAACTTTTTTTGAACCCAACCTAACCCAGATCCCTTAATTTCAAAACTTTTGAAGGGGTTAAAATATACCCATATTTGAAAAAAATATTTTCCCCATATTATTTTCCCTAAATCTACTAAGGAGCCATCGCTTTCTATTTCTATTCTTTCTAAAAGCAATGAGGATAATGAGTAATATTGTACTAGATGGACAAATATTTTAAAGTAATGCAGAATTTATGTTTATTTTTATTTATGCTCTAGGTCATATATTAATTTAAATAAAACTCCTTTGTTATATTAAATTTTGTTCTTCATTTTTTATCCAATATTTCGATCACCATCGGTTTTCTTCATTAGAAATTTGAGTAAAGCCGTCTTTTTCTTTTAAAATCACTGAGTGGAGCCATTAACGGCCGAAACAAATTTGATGCAATATTTGGTGTGGTACCGTTTCAGTAAAATTTAATTTGAAAAATTTTTAATCGTTAGAAATGGCAACACAAATTTAAAGCAAGATCCATTTTGCAATAGCCAGTACAACTTAGTGCAAGTTTAGTTGGCAAAAACAGTTCTCGTGTAAAATTTTTTATATGTCGCTCAAGCTTTTTTTGGCGGATAAGCCATGATATTTGCTTGCAGGAATGATTTGTTTAAAAATTTACAAGTGTCCTCGCAGCAATAGTGCTTCCCAATGACTTCTAAAAAATTAAGTACTTAACCTTTATACTGTGTTAATGAGTCAATTTTTTTTTGTAAACTTTTGTACAATTATTTTTTTTAGCGAATACTATTAAAATTTAAAATATAATTCTTGTAGATCGTTTCACAAAGCGTGTGTAAGAAAAATTACTCAGATGGTACATTTGAGTCTAAGTTGCCCAATGCAACAAAATCAATTTGCGCATGTGATACAAGGTTAGTAACAATTTTTTGGCGTTTACAACATCATGGTTAGCAACTCGAGAAGGTAGGAACTTTTCTTATGCAATCAGATTCAGATGACGAAAACCCTTAGGACATATCAAATGAAAATGAAACCGACTTCGTTGCTGAATCTGCATCTGATTATGACCCCAACTCCTCGTCGGGCTCCAGCGCGAGTAATTCGCTTTGATAAAAGGTCGGACTGAAGCGAAAGACGATTCCATGATAAACTTGTACCCATAAGGGATTTTTGAAGCCATTGGAAAACGAACCTAAGAAAAATCGTTAATCCTTGTAAATATGTGACAGTGAATGAGCAGCTCGTAACATATCGTGGACGATGCCCATTCCAGCAATACATACCCTTAAAACCAGGAAAATATGGTATAAAAATTTGGGCGTTGTGCGATGTAGAAACAAACTGTGCATGATGCTTACAGGTGTATACTGGAAAGGGCAGAAACTGTACGCCAGAGAAAGATCAAGGATGCCGCATTGTCTTGTACCTAGTCATAGATTTGAAAGGGCATAATGTAGCTTTTAAAAATTTTTCACCTCACATAAACTGGGTATTGAGTTGTTGAAACTAGGTATCACAATGGTTGGTACTTTGCAACTAAAAAACAAACCAGAGAACTATACAAAATTTCTTCTTCGACAATGAGAACAAAACAACTTTAGTGGGATATGTATGTAACTAAAAAAACGATCAGTGGTTTTGCTTAAATATATTTATTAAAAAGTGGCTTTTATATTCTCTCAATTAATTGTAAAAAATATATTATTTTATTGAGCTTATCTAAACATATCGTTAGCACTAACCAACACACCAAAATACCAACCGCTTTGAAACACTTTCCTTCCAAAAGGAACTGATACACATGTGAAGAAACATATAACCATTTAATTGACAGAGCTAGAAAGCTTTAAAACAGTACAACTACCACCCGTAATTCATATTTGACATGGATACATTTTGGTTTAGAAAAAACTAGTTGATGTTTACTAGGGAGTTGATTAGCGACTACAATATGTTTAGTAAATAAATAGAGGAAGACACAAGAAACACATACTTTTCCGATTTACAAATTTATAAGATATTAATTTGTATTAAAAAAATTTTTTTTATTTAAATTTTTTTTTAAACACCCGTGCAACATTTAAATTTTTTTACCGACTCCCAAAAAGGAAGGAGGTTATCACTTCGTGTGTATTTTTTCTCCTTTTTTATTATTATTTTATCATTCTCAAGGTTTTATTTTGATTTGAAGTTTGGTGACGTGCTATTGGACTGGCATTTTTCGTCCCGAAAAATATTTATGTAAGGATTTTTTAATTTTTTTCTTTGAAAGGAAATCGGAAATGCAAGTTCTCCCCCAAAAATATTAATTATCGCTTAGTTCCCCAATTTATGGACTAATTTTGAAAAAAAAAAAAAAAAAAATTAAAAAAAAAACATTTTAAAGGTAAAGATTTTATTGCGTTGCTAAAGTGAATTGCTTTTATTGTTAATAAATTATAAATAAATATTAATGTATTATTTTATGTTGTGAATCAATATCAATAACAGATAAAAGTAACTATTTTTGTTACAATTAAATGAGAAAAGTATAATTTTAGAAGCTAATCTTTTAATTTTAGTCTATCAGGCCGATACAAATTCTTCGTATTATGCCATTTGATTTCTTTACATTATGATGAATAATGTTTGGATTATTGTTGTAAAAAGTTCGTCCATATCAATCGCAATTTATGAATTCAATGTGGCATTTTCTTAGTTTTGCATTCAGTACGAACATAAAAATCCGTGAAAGCATAGAATTTAATTAATCCGATGGTGGGATCTTAGATTAGGAATGTAAAAAATAAGAGCAACATTTTACCTCTCAGTCAAAAACTTTCAAAATGCTGCCTCTACCAGCAAACAACGCTTTATCAAACTGGTTGCTGTTTGTTTATTTCATTACATATTGTAGTATTTCTTTTTCTCCTTTTCTGTGTTGTGAAGTGTTATATGCGGTATTAACCTTTTGAAGTTCCTCTAACTTTTAAGTCTCTTCAACTGAATCTTTGTCCGATATTAACACGCTCTAATTTGGGAATTAGACGATCAGGTTTTACCTTTCAAGTTTTTATACACTCACCTTTTTTCACCAATACAATCTTGCTTACTTTTAAATATTGAAATGAACTTGCTTTCCATTTCTCTTTCAAGTTGATTGTTTCAATTTTTTCTTTCTACAAATATTTTTTTTTATTTTGTTTTTTCACGAATATTTGCATCATTTTAAAACCTTTCGTTAAAATGCAATAAGTAAATAAAATCAAATAGTATAATATGTTTGGGCATAAAAGTACTAAGTATAATGATGTTTCGTTCCTCTTCCACCAAATTATTGATTTCTTCCAACACTTTCAGTGAAGCAAACATTTGAAGTTGTTTTCTTGTCGATGAAATCTTGAAAAGTAAAATTTATTTAAAGTTGCGTGCAGCCTACGTCAAAGCTCTCAACTCAAATGGATTTTGACAGGCACCTTACTTTTTAGCGACTGGTTGTATCACTATATATTTAAAATTATATAAATTTTCACAAAAATCCATATTTTTCACTGTTTTCAATGAAATATTTGAGTTTTTTTTTAAATAACTTATCAAACTACTCTCGTGCAAATATAAAACGAACAAACGCACAAGCAAAAATATATGAATATTTTATATAGTCACCAAGTAAATAAAGTGGACAACAGCACACATTAAATAACATTCTAAAAGTACATGTTTGCTCATGTTTATATAAGAAGGAAAACAGAGCACATACACACACATATACACATACATATAAGCATTCAAACTCTGCTGGTGCTTGTGTTTGTGACTGGAATTTGTTTACTTTGGCGTCACAAATCTCATGTGATTCTCCTGCTATTTATGGTTTTGAACATGAGTCTTGATATTAAAGCCTAAAGTTATAGAGGGAAAAGTTCCACACAAACACACACATACACATACATAAATACATACATACGTGTATGGAGCAGTAACGCTTGTGTATTAATAAAGTATTTTTAAGTCTTAAAAACGTTTTCATAATTTGTAAGTACATGTGTGTTTCATCATGAATATTTAGGAGTAGAAGTTTCTACTTGAGCGCATTAAGTAAATATTTATTACTTTTATTGTATATAAGTCAAAAATCTGTTACAGCAAATAAAACTTGTTATGAAAACGCACTCAGCCCAATAAATATGTATGTATGAATTGCAAAAAAAAAACTAATATCGCAAAAAGATGCACCATTTAATTTAGATATCAAAAGGCCAATATGAAGTTGTTAATATTTTCTAATATCTAAACACAAACTAATAATGTTTTCCCATACGTAAACCATAAGCATAGTTATCGCCTTTTAGTTGTAGTAACAGCACGTTTTTTAAGAAAACGTCTTTCAAATCTATTAAACGTAATTAAACATTTGCATAGAAGCAAAATATTTGAAAATCCGTGACCACAATTAAGTCAAATCAAAATATTTCAGCTTCTTTATGATATAAATTCGAGTTATTAATTAAAGCCATAGAAGGAAGAGGACTTAAGAAGGCTTTATAAATTGTTAGCGAAAATAATACTTGATAGAATATTTAAAATATATATATATATATATATATATATATATATATATATATATATATATATATATATATATATATATATATATATATTTAAAATATATATATATATATATATATATATATATATATATATATATATATATATATAATATTGTTTTAAGATGTTAAATGTACGATTGTATATTAATCAGTTGTGTAGGAAATTTACAACAATTGATTCTTGAGCTGAGCCAGTTGCTCAAATATAAAACCAACACTGCCAATGAAAGACACGATAGAGCCAACACAGTTTCTTCATTATCTTAAAGTGAACATAATTCATCACTAATTAAAATTATGCAAATATTTTTTCTTTATATAAATATATTAAGTAAGTATTAATATATCCAGATTTGATTAAAAAAAATCAACTCTACGAGGATTTTTTTTCGCTGTTGAAAATTCAAAATTTAATGGACCTTCAATAAATATAAGATTTCTAGCATAAGTAAACTTTGCAATCTTAAAACTTTGAACTGACAATAGAAAATATGGTACATACTAACAAAAATACGAGCACTGAATATAAACTCAAATTTATTCAATAAACTCTGATATCTTTGATTGCCTGTAGAAAAATTAAAATACACCGGCTCTTTTTTGAGTTTCTTAATAGCTTTTTTTTGTTAAAAACTATGCTTTGAACATAAAATAATTAAAACAATAGGTGCTTTTATAGAAAAGACTAATATGGAATAAAGAAAAATATATTCGTTAAAATACTTCAAAAATTTTTTAATGCAATTGCAATTTATTTTAAATCAGACCCTAACTAAAAGGTTATTTAATTTTGAATACGATTATTCTCCCACATTAATTTCTTTATTAATGTTATAATTAATTTGATCTTGATATTGTTCAAACACTTTTTTGAAAACCTAATTTTAAAGCAGTATATGATTGTTTCATTAAAAGGACTTGAACAATCAATTAAACTTAAAAGCTTTCAACTAATATTTCGTAGTAGCAAAAATTTCAATCAACACTTCTTTTCTCTTTATGTATTTCAAACTTTGTTAGCTTTTTTTATTTAAATTAAACTTAACCATTGAACGTAGTATATTTCCATTCACAACTTACAAACTCCTACCGGAAACCCATAAATTAAGATCTGCTAATGTAACAGCTGACGTAAGCGATGCTTAACTTGGTTACATAAAATACGAATAAACAGTTAAAATGGCGACAAAAAGATTGTAATTTTTGATTCGAGTTTCAAAAAAACAATTGATTTTATCATTAATAATGAAAAAATATTTTCATATACAACCAAATAAAACATTAACATCCAAAATTGATATGTATGTGTATCTAAAAGTAAAATAAACAAGGATATTAATGAAATGTTTTTTTGAAATTAAAAAATGTTAAGGAAATGTACATAACGTCTCTACATTACAAAAAAAATTGTAAATATTCATTATGTAGGTTCTGATTTGAAAGCTGCAAAACACTGTGGGACGAACTACCGAAGAATTTTTATCAATAGTTGATATGCTTGAATCCTTCATGATATTCAATTGTCCTAGCTTTAGAGCAACTGATTAATTCCCATGTAGCACATGCATATATGTATATAAAAACATGAGTGTTCGATTAGCCATTTATTCGCAATTAAACTTGTCACACTGTAGTGTAGTGATATCCAACTGGCGTGTATTGGAATAGCCCTTGTGATATCAGTTTAGTGCTCTCTGGAGCAAATATTTTCCATCTGGAAAATGATATTAATACTTAGACGATACCGACTATTATATTGGGTCTATAGGTACCAGCTTTATGTCATAATTTCCTTCAAGTTTACTGCCTCTTTGAGTTCTTTTTTAAGAAAACACAACATTAATACCATTGTTAAAAGTGAGCTTAGACCGTATTGGTTCCTTGTTTCGGAACTACTTTATCATCAACTCCATACAAATGTGACCAATTTTGTTGCACTAATACTGGAAGCAGCCAATATTCGATTAGAATTTTGTTTACTATATCCTAGAGGGTCAAATTAGTAAAAGAAAATGAATAATATAGTTGATTCAATAACAATAACAAAGCATCGCTACTGTTTACCTAAGTGATTATATAAAACATTTTATTATGTTCATTAGCACTTACAAGATTTTCTTAAAAAAAAAAAATAATATCTTTCATTTTTGTTAGAAGGATCCTATTCAGGGTTTAAATTATGATTATTTAAGAAATAAATATTTTTACTCTGCTCAAACCACAATAGTCGTCTCAATTCAACCTTTAAACAGTAAACACAAAATATTCGCTATTAATTTTTATCGAGCGTATCCTCTCGTTACGTGTGAACAACTTGTAAAAGTAGATTGTTAGATCTTGCACATTTGATCCTTCATATGTTTTCTTCCTCTGCCGAGTTAAAATACTACCAATCGGATTGCCAACGTTTTACTTAAAAAGCCAACTGGGCTTAATCATAATTTCGTAATAAATATTCCTCTGGAAGTGCAGTAGTCAACTATTTTCATAATTGTTTCCATGAAATTTTATTTTTATTATTGTATCCAAAGATACTGCACTATGCGACAGGCATATATTTTGATGCTGTAATCATGGAAGTACATTTTTTAATGTTAAAGTACCCAGCTGCTGAGTATATTCGCTTCATTTATTTTTTGCATCATTGTGACAAAATATTTTAAAAAGTAAGAATATTTATTATACATGAATTAATAAAAATTATTGAATACTATTTCTAGAAAAAATAATAATAAACAATTCATAACATAAAATTCCTATATACTTATTTGCGTTTAACACAGATATCCCCTGCTAAAGAAATACAATAAAAAAACTCTTTTATTCGTCTGAAGAAACTAATGAATCTTTTGAGCAATAATTTATTACTTTTAATTTAAACAAACAATAAAGTATATTTTAATGAATATTTTATTGGCATATATTTTAAAATATATTATTGGAAACATTAAAATGAATGTATTTTCCATATTACTGCTCTAAAAATTTATAAGTTTATATCATGCGTTTTTTATCCCAAATTTAATTAAAATATTAGAACAAATATGCAAATTTAAAAAAACATTTAAATCATCAATTAAATTTTAAAATGTCATGTAAATACTCGTTCATGTTTGTACTGCACATTGAACAATATACACTCCAGAGCGTATAATTGATATTCATAGAAAATTTATAGATTTTACTTAACACTCATACGCAATGAAGTGTGTACTCAAGTAAGAGCCAGCGCTTAGTCGAAGTATTATACATAAATACTTCACATAGACACATAAGTACCTTTGAATTATTTTTTTTTTTACTAAATAAATAAAAATTGGGAGAATAAAAATATTTAAAATATACTCACGTGAAGATGGTTTGGTAGTGCAATATCCGAAACACAATGAATAAAATATTGACTGAAAGCTCATAAATTATTTGAAATAAACTCTCAATGGTTATTTCAAATTATATACTACCCAGCAAGCACATCAATACAACAAATATATTGCATACATAGAAAATATTATTGCGGCGAATATCGATTCCGCAACATGCAAGACATATCCTTTGGGAATAAACTTGTTTCGATGAAAATACTCGTAAGCAGTACACAAGCGCAGTAAATAATATGAGTTTGTGATTGTGTTTATATGTAAAATCTATATATGTATGCATGTAGAAATTTTTTGCATTAAATATTTATTTTATATGTTGGCTATAAATTTCTTCCATTTTCCATTTTTATTCATATACATGTATAATACCACTCGCATGTTATATTATCGACACTTTTCAAAAACTCTGATATGAATGAAAATTTTCCTGTATGATTTTTAGGAGGCATATGGTTAAATTATTACCTCAAGTTGTATTTATTTGTTCCTTGCAGGTTATAAGAACATTTGAAATGAATATAATATTTATGTGTTTCAAATGATACAAAATGTTTAAAAATACTTTTAAAGTACATACAAAACCTATTTCTTATATCTCATGGAATTTCATCACTGAAAGTTTTAAAAAATGAGTTCATATGCGCTTTTGGAGCCCATAAAAGTAATCAAAAATAGTAGTATCCAGATTAAAGTGAACAAATTTATTTATTCTTACTAGAAAGACCATTGTGTGACAACATGTTTAGTTATTTTCTTAATCTTGTAAAGCAAAGTTTTATTATGAATGATTTATAAAATATTCGTAAAACAATTTATTTTCTTCATAAAATTAAATAAAACTGATTTTTTTGTATAAAAGAATATTCTACCGTTCTCTTTGATGAAAATCCCAAACTATTTTAATATGTTATTTTAATCTAGTGCAAAATATAAACTCGTTTGTTAGTAACAACTGCTTGCTAGCGTTTTAGCAACTTATCTGAACTGTAATGATTATTCCTTACTTTTGAAGGAATAACAAAATTCTTTAACTACAGTTTTACGCCTTCATAATTTATGTATTAGTTTCCATTCCGCAATTTTAGCCCAGATCTAAACAGATGAAACTCAATTGTGCATTACAGAAAAGATATGCTTGATGAGATAAAGTGAAGTGGTGTAGCGATAATATGCTCAAGAACTATATCCTTCAGGTTGATCTAAGGTAAAAGTGCACATTGAATTTTATTACTCAAAATATCGAGTTATTAACAGAAAAAATCAGTACAGACTTTCTATTTTAACAACTCAAAGTCAACTAAGCATTTATGGGCCCACCGACAACGTAATAGAAATATTTTCTGATACTCGCCAGCTTTGGATATTGAAAAAATATATCCTTTTTATAATCAAGTTTTCTAAAATTGTTCACTTTTCAAATGCACTGACCAAGTGGTCCCAGCCCTGACGCCCTTTGTAACAGTTACAGCTATTGGCATTTAATAGTTCAGACACGAAACAAGTCTTTTCAATGTTATAAATAGAAGTAGTCTGATGAATGCCAAGTTTGAGTTTTATGCGAGATTTGTCTACAGTGTGAAGATTTGAAGATTTGAGCACAGTGTGAAGAACTTTATTATTTATATCTATTGGTCCTACTGAACTGGATTTCGAACTTAACGTTTTCAACTAAAAAGTTAAAAATTTAGCACTAGTGTCTTACGGCCATATTTTATCAAATGACTAGTCATATTGGGCTTAATACAGCTGTCAGTTTTGGTAAAATTTGTCTCCAGACTTCCTGGTCACTTTGATTGTCTGTAATATTGTCGTATAAATTTTGTGGAAACTACACACATTAAAATAAATAGCTCTAACTCTCAAATTCCTTCAACATATCTAAGATTGCTCTATATGTACTGTTTAATGTGGATGGTGTATTTGAGTTGAAGGGACGTATTAGTGTGGGAAGGATGAATTTAACAGTTTTTCTAACACTTTTTTGTTGTTAAATGTATTTTATTTCTTTCTACATTTAATATACAAATATACAATAACGAATATTTTTTTTATCATTTATATAATATTTATCATTTGCTTTATTTATCTTATTTATATTTCAAAATAATTTAATGAAATATAATATTTTTTTCTTTTATATTTTCGTTACTTAATTCTAGTCTACTATATAAGGATCCTATAGAAATTTAAAACAGGTCTCAAAGAACGAGGAGTGAGAATAAGGTTAATGAAAACGAAAATTATCAGTGTAATCCTACAAGCCCGCTTTGATATATTCACTGTAATTGCGTCCTTTATAAAAATTTCAAAGAAGCTTTTTACCCACATCGCATCATTACATTTGTTGAACGCATATAACACAAATCACATTCAGTAAACTTTTTCTATACTCACATTTAGACCATTATAAAAAAAACTGGCTTAAATAGTTTATCAACATAAAAAAATTATCAATCGTGCATTAACTTAAATGTTTCAACTAGCAAGATCAGAGTTCTTGCTAAGGATCGGTAAACCATACATTTGTACGTATTCAGCAAAGACAAAATTTTTTCTCGCACCTAAAAAAACAGAAAAATTTAATTTGCAAATATTCTTTCAGTTATAAAGTTTATTTATATACAATATATATGTTGAACTTTTCAAATTATGGTTCCCCGAAGACCTGGCATGAACACATGGGAAACGTCAGATGTGTAGAGCTGTTTAGACAAACCAACAAATAGATTAATTTATTCTTTAGGCTAAAAATAAAATTTACTTCATATTGATTTACATATTTTCCCCCCTCTTAGATGTTCAATGTCCCTAAGTATCAATTTTTCATGAAAATGCGGAAAATGTTCATCTCAGAAAAACCCAAATGTTTTATATTGTCTCTTTCATTTTAGGCTAATAATATGACTTTCACTCAGTAAAGGCCTTATTTATATTCCATCAAATACTTGCCATGTCTAAAATTTACTTTAGGGCATTCATTGAAGTTTTTTAACGTATTTTGAAAGCTGTTAAGTTTGAGAAAAGTTTATGACACTTGAAATATTTTGCAAACGAGGGTGTTGAAGTAAAATGTATATATAAACATCTAATACGAGAAATTTTTTTAAACTTTACATTTCAAGTTAACAGAAAGATACAGGATACATTATTAATATTTTATCAAATCATTCAAAATTAAAAACTTTAACAAATATTTTCCAAATATCTTTCGATATTTTCATTATATATTTTGTATTAAAATAAGTAGAAAAGAGAGGAAAATAATGGCTTAAATATTAAAATGAGCAAAATATCAGAGTAAAATTCTCCGCAGCTTTTTCATAAAACCCATTAGATGAAAAGTCATTGCGCAGCAAGAAACAAACATGATATAAAAACAAAATTCTGCTTAAAGGATAAAGAACAAGAAGAACAACAACAACAAAACCAAAGATTAATATAAATAGCAGAAGTACAAAACATGTCATAAAAAGTTAATAGAAAGCAAGGAAAAGCAACCATGTTTGTTTCATTATACACTCAGAAAAATAAGGCTGCTTTAATAAATTTAATGTTTGCAAAACTCCTGCACAGTATTTACTTGAAAAAATTTATATCTTCAATATTAATTGAACATATAAAAACTACTCATATTGTTAGCTATAGGTTATGAACTTAAGCATGGCGAGTGGTGCCTCTTAATATATATTAGGTTGTCCCAAAACAAATTTTTTTTTGAAAGCTAATGAAGTGAAGGTTTTTTGAGATTTTTTTAAGATTTTTCGAAAAAGGTTTAGAGGTCACTCAAGTAGAATTTTTGCCAAAAATCGACCTTGACCGCCGTTTTATTTTAGTTTTCTTCACAATTTTGTAAAAAACCACGATTTTTTTCACATTTGAGGACACAGTTTAAAAGAAAAACGTCCAGGCTTTATTTCTGTGTACAAAAACTATATGTTTTCATAAGGCATTTGTTAATTTGGGTACCCTACATTACAATTTTTCAAAATTTTTCCATAGTTTTTGTAAAAAATGCTTTATAGCTTTTAAAATTTCTATAAAAAATAAAAAAACTAATGGTGCAGTTTGAAAGACAAACTCATTTTAAATAATTTAGAAACAAAACCAACACACAAATAAAAAGTGTTCGTATATATGTGTAAGGACGTGAGGTGACGTAAATTTCTCCAAAATTCAAGCAAACTTTAACGGAAGAAGAACACAACACTTATATATTTATTTATTTAGTTTTATAGTTAAGCATTAATCTATTGATTATGTGTCTATTCATAAATTTGATTACTTATTTATTGGAAAATTAAATTAAAAGAACTAACTAATGTTCCCGAATTAAACTCTTCAAATTTATTTTTAAATGCTAAATTTATTTCCCTAATATGCAGGACAAAAGGAATAACAAGGACCCAAACGGAACAGTTTAGGTCTTACAGCTGACTGGTGGAGTATTCAACTTTATAATAACCACTTTTTGTGTCAAATTATTTCTTTTAAAGTTAAAAAAAAACGCTTTATTTAATTATTTATTCATTACAGGTCTTATTGCCTCTTGCTTCAAATGATAAACTTAAATTCCTCATTATTTTCCATATTTAACCGGCCAAATATAAAATTTCTTTAAAGTGGGGAAAGTGAAACAAAAGTGGATATTGATGTTATGCATATTAGGAAAGGAAAATATATTGTGCTTTTTCGAAACAAGTCTTTTTAAAGCCAATTTCCTTGGAATTGGATTTATTTTCCTTATCATTTTAACCAGATTTACATAACCACGGCGTGATGAAAATTCGCCCTTATTTAGTATTTACGTTCCCAAAAGTGCAAAAGCACATACGAAGTTATCCGAACCTATAATTTTACTTTAACTCCTAATTTTCAGAACGAAAGAGCTGTTAATTTAATTATTTTTTTTTGTGATAATTTAATCAATTTTAAAATTAAGTTACTGATACTTTAATTAATTTTTTTTGTTCTAAATTATTTCTCCAAAATGTAATTCATAAGACTAATCAAATTATACGTAATTTTTTTGAGTGTATAATGGTTGGCAAAGTAATACTTTTTATCCAACTTAATACAACCACAGGCTATAAAAATTAACTAGTACATAATTAAACATTCGCAATTAGAAGTAATTTACTTTCAGCTCATTTTTGGTTTCCTTATATACCATTTTTTTTGTTGCTTAAAAATGGTTTCCCCTAAACCTTAAATGTGTTAATATGCATACAAAAGTTTAGTTTTGCAGGTAAATACATTTAACATTAATTTTATGTTTTTAAAGAGTTCATGGATGTACATGTATATGTTAAATGTTACTAAGTTTCTGTGCTGGTGTGTGTTTACGAGTGTATGGTGTGTGTTTTTAGCACGTTTTTACTGCTGCCACAATTTTATATACTTCGTATAATCTAATAACATCCAACGAAGCATTCGTTCATTTACTTGTCTTCACGTACAAATCAAAGAGCTTCTTGAAATTGAATAAAGATCGAGACATACTGACTAAAAGCTCACTAGGAGATGGAGAATTGCAATCCTTGAATCCTTTTTTTAAATACAAGCATTGTTGAATATTGTTTTAATTCTTTCTCGATTGTGTTTTCTTTGCGTTTTCTGCAACCTAAATTAATATTAATACCACCCTGATTATAAACTAGTACTTGTTTCCGAAACAATTTTCCTAATTTTTTATTTATATTTTATCTTCTGTATTCTATTAAGCTTCTTTAATACTGCTCATATCTTAACATTGTTTTGCTAATAGGATAAATTTTTATTTTCTGTAGGGATTTTATATCTTAGATCTTTTTCTAGCCATTATTTTGTCACTGGAAAGTAATTGCCTTTTTATATGTTATTTGTGCAACATTAATTTTTAATTAAAAAAGTCAATAGCATATTTTGTGAAAATAAAAGGATTTTTATTTTTCAATACTTTGTGTTAGTCCATTACGTTTGAATTTATGATAATTCTCCTTTTAACTTGAAACAAATAAAGCCTGAAATCAAGGGTTATCAACAATATGTTGCAAATTATTTCTTTACACTGAGACTCCAGCAAAAAATCTTTACAAATATATTTTTTTCAAATCTAAAAAAAGGTAACGAAAACAAACAACTACAATATGCTGTGATAATCCAAGATTAACACTCGCACTCCCAAAGTCTTTTTGTATACAATATCGCTCGAAACTTAGCCGGAGGGTTATTTTTTATATTGCACATATTTTAAACTTTCAACAAACAAGCAAAACTTTTACCAACAAGCACATAAGAACTATCAGAAACATGTAAAAAAAATTACTGTGGACGAGCAATTAAGATGGTTTCACATTTTACAAAAAAGCATTTAGATCTATAAAAAATATGTATAGAATGAAGGAACTTGTACAATGCAAACACGAAGTATGTCAATAGAGGAGAAAACTTGGATGCAAATCTGATAAGCGGATGATAAATTTTCATTTTCTAAATTATTTCAGAAAATGACTGGCTCTCATCAGGTCAGGGATGTGTTTTAAAGTACAAATTGGAACACATTTTCTGTGGTAATAAAGGCATTGGAAATTATTACAACAATTACAATAATAATTTGCAAAAGCAACAAATAGTTCATTTTGAAGTGTGTACCAAAAATCAAAAAAAAATTGCATGTGGATTTCGTAAATGTTGTAAAATTGTTACACTATCATATATGTATATTATCTTGATTACGCCGTTAATATAAACATGAAAAAACTTTCAACAGATTTTTGGTTTCTTTCATTTCAATATAAAGCATGCTTAACTAATATTTAGGGTTCGATCAGCGTTCACTGCCCTCGAAGTCAGCAATATATTGCATTAAAATTTTGGGATTGTGGCTGTAACAATTTATCTGTTCAATATCTTTATGCTGCTAAAATGAGAGCTGCAAGTGATGTAAGATAAGAAAAATATGTCATCATATGGTTGCTCTATACAAAAGATGGGGTCGACAGTTGACAAAGGACCATTTTTTTACTTCTCCTCCTTTGGCCATAAGTCTACTTGAATGGAAGCTTAAATTAGTTGACAAAAGAGGAAGATAATTTTTTATACTTACCTGAACCCTTTAAACCAAAGAAATATTGAACAGCACATTCAACCGTTTCTTAATTTTCACATAATATGGCAGCTAGAATTGTAGAATTGTAGTTCTCTTCTTAATAATATACCCAAATAAAGGTATATAAATAGAAGCTCTATAGAATAATAATGAAGGAACCTTACACTTTTTCAGGCTAAAAGCTTTGTACACTACATATATATGTAAGAGGTTTGTTCAATAGGAAATGCGAATTTTAATTTTTCTCAAAAAAAATATTTATTAATTATAAATTTTTATTTTGTCCCCTCAAAAGTATTCTCCCTTAGATATTGTATGCTTGTGAAAGTTTTTTTTGCAATTCTTGATGCAGTTCAGATATTCACTTCTTGATATGGCCTTGATCTCTCTCAGCCGTCCCTTCATGGGTCTCTTTAATTTTGGGAGCTGGAAAAAACGCACGGGGACAACGCTGGTTGAGGCATGATTACGGTATTGTTTTTGACAAAAAATTATGAACAATCATTTACGAGTGAGCAATATCGTGATACAAAAGCCATGTGGGAACAACTCATAATACGTCACGGTACTCGAAGAATACACTGAGCAAAATCTTGACATTTGATCGAACTTGGCGTGCTTTTTTGGTCTTAGCTCTCCTTGGCTCTTGCCTGGGACGATTGAACTTTAGTTTCGATGTCATAACCATAAAACCATGATCCATGATCAGTTATAACCCTTTTAAACAAATCTGGATCGTTAACGTCAATCAACATTTCCTAAGCGATATGGAATGAGGCAAAAAATAGTTATTTGACGATTATCCATAACGATTTTCAATTTATCAACATTTTCATCAGTTTTTGGTGCGATGGAGCTTGGAGGACAAGAGTCGTCATTCAAATCTTATCGATCTTCTTTGAAAAGCTTTCACAACTTGTAAACATTTTTCTGACTGAGAATACAATTACTATTATCAATTTCAACATTTCAAGTACTTTCGAGCTTTTAATTCCATTTTTTGCACAAAATTTGATGCAAACTCTTTGATCCATTTTTTTCAACACAGAAATCGCCGAACAAGCAAAACACTTCAAACTCAACTAAAAACACATGTTCACGATAAGTGTGCCAACATAAAATAATCGCTATTCGAATGCATGTAGCCCGAGAAATTTGAAAATGCACCTTTTCTATTGAACAGACCTCGCATATAAACTGGACTCAAGAATTAAATACTTGTTGCAGTAGAGCCAATTTTAGCCACTGATATCGATGACAAATTCATCGTAGATGACATCCAGGAGCAAGATGTTGGAAGTCTCAAATAAAAGAGAAAAGTAAATGTTACTTGTGATGACTTTATAAAATAATTTACAAATACAGTCCTGCATAACCCGCAAAAAAGTAGTGTCCACAAACAAAATCCAAAAAATGATTTTTTATTATCATTTATGTTTATGCTTTAAGTTTCTTAAACTGTATTGTGTAGCCATTTTGTTAACAGTTTTGCTTTGACGATGATTCTGCTAACATTGTTGACGAACCGCTCTCGGATTTATTCAGTACCCTCATCACTGCTTCACAGTCTAACAACAACAAACACAATGTCACACTAATGTACTTCCCAAAAATTCAGGATGTTGATCACTTGTTCTGAACATGTATCGAAATCATGGCCCTAGTCATAAAATGCTAGTAGTCAACTACGTCTGCCAAAAACACCATCATTTTACAACTTCATAACATTTTATACACTGTCCACCTAGATGGATTTTGGGATAAAAGCAGACTGTTTGTGTAATTAATTATCTATTTTTAAATGAATTAAACTGAAATTATATTATTACTTGGCCTTAACAAATACAGTAGCAAGGATTTCCATTCGTTTGCAGTGCAGAAGGCAAGAGCTTTAGGTGGTGATTGAGGCCATAACCTCGGGATTGATAGGCTAGAGCAATACCCTATCGAGGCTAAGTATCTTGAAAAATATACGTGTATGAAGCAATAGGAACTGATCTTAAAAGTAGGAACTGACCTGCTCTACCGTTGCAAATAAATAATCTTCAGAAAACTTTTTTTAATGCAGTTAAGAAATTGAGGCAGTTTCGGCGATTGGCCCAACACTAGCACTTTTAATTTTGACGACTCTTAACTCATCCCCATAAAATAAAACAAAAAATTTTCTCTTGGTGGAGACATTTTGGTTCTGGGCAAACTTTTTAAAGATATCAATGATTGAAAATTTAAAATATCAATCGGATGGATGGGTTTTGTTAGTACGAAAGCTAAGCTGAAGCTTTTCCTACAAAGTTTAGATAATAAATATTTTATAAACTATAAGATTTTTATGGTTAAATTAAATTAATATAATAGAACTAAAAATATATTAAAGCTGCAGGTCTCCTTTATATAAATATTTTTTTTATGTACATTCAATTCATAACAAGTAGAATTGACAGCGTATTAGAAAACTTTTTTAAATTTCCTTGTTGCTAAATGTTAAAATTTGTTCATATCTTTTGAATATTAACTTTGATTCGGTTTGAATATTTTCCTTTTCTGTCTAATTTTATTCTATCGTATATGATATTATGTCAAGGCCTATTAAATGCACTTTGCATTTTGCAATCAGACAGTTGTATTTGTTGTACCGATGAGTTTACTTAATATTCATTTGCTCTTGGCTGGGCCGCGATGAAAACTCTTATTAAAAATATGCCAACGACAATAAAATTTGAATTGAAAATTACAGTCTTTAGAATTTAATTTTCATAAATAAACTGTATGTATTTATATTATTATTATTATATTATTTATTATTATCATTATATTTGATGTGCATTTGCTTAATTTAATAAATAAACCTTTTCCTGATGATGTCGCTAAATACTCCGGCGTAATATCAAAAAAAAAAAAAAAAAAAATTAACAAAATCATTGTGTACAAGAACAAGTGCTTCCAAGCTTTCAAGCTTTATATTGAATAGAGATTACGTTATTAAATTGATAAAATATTTGTAAAAGAAAACATAATAATTTGTTTAAACTATTCAGAGTCTTTATTAAAATTCTTAACTTATTGTTAGGTCTTTATAATTATTTGTGATAATGGAGGTCCTTCAATCAACATAATATGATATTGTAAAGTCTTTTAACTATTTTGTAAAAAGTTCATTTTTTTATACACAATGTTGGGAAAATATTTATCTAAAGCTCAAAACCTTCTTGTGGTTAGTTATTTAATAATTTTCAACTTATTTTCTCTGAATTTTTTCCTTAAAACTCCCTTTTGTCAACAAGTGAAAGAATATTATTTTTTATAATTAAACATTTCGATTAGAATTTCAATCCAGTTCTGAGTTCTGCTTTATTATAAGCAAGAAATCAATACTGGTATAATAAATCAAAGCAAAAACTATGTCTTTATCCTACATTCAAACAACTGAATATTGAAGCATATCACTGACACAATGAAGGCAATTTCATCAAAGTAAATAGTTCTTTGGTGAAAATTATAATGAGAGAAAAATGTGAAAAAAAAAAATAAGAGCAGACACAAACTTATTTGTATACCATTTTCTTTCGCTATATATAAGGATGTATATACCTATATATATATATATATATATATATATATATATATATATATATATATATATATATATATATATATATATATATATATATATAAAATTGGATGTGTGTATGTATGTATGTATGTAACGTAATGGCTCCAAAACGGTTAGGCCGATTTTGACGAAATTTTCAGGGAACCTTCAGAATACTCGGGCGGGTGACACTGTGAAGTCCGATTTTTTATTTTCGGTCTGTGGGCGGAGGGGCGTGGCAAAATGCAATTTTCATATTGCACCACCAATGACTTATACATATATTTATTTTTTGTGCTTTTTTTTATTTTATTTTACTTTTTTTGGAAAGCCGTTGTCATGTTCTTCTAAACGAGATATCAAACTCTTAAATCGGTTATGTAGTTCCGAAGATATTTTGAGCTGACGGTGTCAGCTATAAATGTACATAAAAATTACGTGTATGTTCGTGATCGCTAAACTCAAAAACTACTGGACCGATTTTGGCCAAATTTGATATGCATGCTCTATGGGCCGTGAGGAGTGTTTCTGTGTAGTTTGAAGTTCGTCCGACAGATGGCGCAATACTTAGTTTTGTGTGTGTGTTTTTGCACCGTAACTCAAGAACTACTGCACTGATTTTGACCAAACTTTATATACATGTTCTATGGGACGTGAGGAGTGTTTCTGTGTAGTTCGAAGTTCGTCCAACAGATGGCGCTATATTTAGTTTTTTGTGTGTGTTTTTGCACCGTCACTCAAGAACTACTGCACCGATTTTGACCAAACGTTATATACATGTTCTATGGGATGTGAGGAGTGTTTCTATGTAGTTTGAAGTTCGTGCGACAGATGGCCCAATATATTGTTTTTTGTGTTTTGCCCAATAGAGATTAGCGCGATAAGCCTATGCTACGTTTTGCTGAAGGCGTTGGGTCCTTAATAAGCGTGTAGTGGGGTTAATTAGCCCGATACCGGTATTTGAACAATAATTGCTATGTCGATTTAGTGCAAATTTGAAGGCAAAACAACGTTTGCCCGGGTCATCTAGTATATATATATATATATATATATATATATATATATATATATATATATATATATATATATATATATATATATATATATATATATAACAAAAACAAATTATTACACAAAAGAATTGCTTTCATAAACAAGGAAAAACAAATGCTGGAAATGATTCAAAACAATGAACACAGTAAAATATGTAATGAAAAAATTTTAAAAGATTAAGGAATTTATTTTTATGAATTTATGTAAATTTTTCAACAATTTGACAAAAAAAAATTCAACGGTACGAGTATCTGTAGTTTCCATTGGCTACAGCTTTGCGCGACTGACAGAGAAACTTCTTACGATATACAAAAGATAATCAGCTCAAAATGCACCGTGGGATATTTGCACTTGTTATTGTTATTTATGAGAATGGAATTTTTGTGTAAAAAAAATTCTATGGCATCAACAGAAAATACTGGAGATAATTTCTTATTGCTCTAGATTTCTATTTTTTTCAATTATGTTTTGACTATAATCTAATTTGAAGAATTTTACACCTTTAGCTTCAATCTTTTAAAATCATTACATTTTTGCACGATAGTTTCCATACATGAATGAGTTCTCATATTTTGTACAGGGTTATCAGTTTTTTGGGTTATAAAAGTAAATTTAAATAAAATACACATAAAGCTAAATACATAAATACATAAACATAAAACTTTAATTTCACTATAATGCTTGTACCTTGCAATTATATACGAAATACAATGTCATTTAAATGACCACCTGTAGGTTGGTTCCAACAATGGATCCTTTTGAGAACGTTTTGGGCCATTTGTACGCACTTTTCGGGCGGTATCTCGGTGAAAACTTGACAAACGTTGCTTTTTTAATATTCCAATGTTAATTTACTCTTCACATATACAAGGTTTTTGATGCAGACTTACGATAAAAAATCTAACAGCATCAAATCGAATTGTCTCTCTGACTAACTGACGTTGCCAAAATGTGAAGTTACGCATTCTGTAAACTTTCCATGCAATAAAGCCGAAATCGTTGGTTGTATGGCTAGTGGCACCGTCTTATTGAAACCACATTTGTTCCAGCTCATAGTCTTTAGTTTTAGGCTAATAAAAGTCAGTCATTTTACAGCCATAACGCTCTGTATGGACGGCAACGGTCCTTCCAACATCGTTTTCGAACAAATACGTCCCACTCACAGCTGCAGACCATAATTCGCACCAAACAGTCACTCTTTCCGGACGAAATCACTTTTCCACAATAATCTATATGCTCTCTGTCAGCCTGATTTAATTGTTGCGTGAGATTAACTTTATAGGGATGGAGTTATAAGTTCACATGTAAAGCACACCATAATTATCCGTAAGATTTCCCCAAATGTAGAGAACGTTGTGGTATCGATAAATTAGAATTATCCATCAAACAAGCAATATTTTTTGAGCAATGAACACATTGCGATGATTAACAGTACTGATCACGTTAGAAATGCTTCCAGTCTCTTCAAAATCTTTTATAACCTTGCAAATTTCTTGCACTATGGGTCGATTATGATGACCATAATCACCTCGTAATGCTCGAAAAGTGGCCACACTTGAACTATTTTTTCACACAGTTTGGTTGATAAGCCCTCCATATTTGTATATAACAGAGTTTTTATTAAATAAATAACATTTTAATGACAAATATCAAACAATTTACAGACTATCTAGATCGCCGGTTTTGAAGTCACTAAATGGAAAATCCGATATATTGGTTTTTTAATAAACCAATTGAAAATCATTGACAATTTGGTTACCGCCAACAAAATATCGATATGTGAACAGTTATATCCCCAACGAAAAAAAATCTAATTTTTCTAATGATTAGCTAAGAGCAATCAAAATTTATAAATTTCAATATTAAATATTTGGCAAACAAAACGATTTTATTATCTCTGGGTGAAAAATTGTTTTAAATTAATAATTAAAATAGAGCCTTACGACACTATCATCGTATTTTTGCTCCTTAATTATTGCCACATATATAAGAATTTTATCATCTTTTAAATTTTTATTGACATATTTTCCTAAAAATACCACTGTTAATCGCAATAAAATGAAATGAGCGAGACATTATGTACAGAGCTTTTAGTTAAATAATGCACTTGTGAGTTGTAAACAAATCTTTAAATAAATACAAGGGTGTGTTTAAGAAACTAAAGGAAAAAAGAATAAAAGATAAAAAACTATTCACTAGATAATGCCGAATATTCCACACCTTTCAACGTCAAAGATGTGAATATAAGAAGAGTATACGAGTACAATAATATTGTAGTGATAATCAAAACACCCAAAATGATATGGTATATGCAAAAATTTATAAAAATACACTAAATAAAAATAGAGAAATAAGAAAATCTTGTATTATATACTCACAAATTAAGATATAATGAAACTTATGCCTTTTTGCTTTATATGTATACAAGATTGCATGTAATGGATGTAACACGTTCTATTGTGTTGTTAGTTATTGATTTTTCAAAATAATATATTTTGATCAGAGAGTCCTTAAAGGCTAAAGATATACCCTATAATAATATATATTGTCTTCCTCTGCCATCCAGCTTTCCTTCAGCTTTTCAACTTCTGCCAAAACAGAAATATAAAAAAGTTTAAATGGTAAAAATAATAGTCAGTGTTGCAACAATGAAAAATTTTTCGTAACCAAAATTTTCCACAAAAATCGCCAAATGAGAAAAAAGCGTAAACAATATATTTATATTCGTTGCTCGTGAAGAGAAATTAAAATTGTATTGTTTTCAAAATTCTAGCTTCGTTGTTAACATTCATTAATAATGAACAATTTATGAAATATTAAAAATTAGTAAAAGGACAGATTGTTCATGCCTCATCTTATTTATCACTTACCTAGGTTAGGTTAGGTTAGGTTGATTGGAGGGGTGTGATATCCCATGTCATACGATATACACTTAAGCCAGTGAAGGCTTGTTGTGCGCTCCCTTTAATTATCAGACACAAACTGCCGGAGTTCTGCGGTAGGATTCGAACCTGGGACCTTCGCACTACGAGTCTAGTACACTACCTACTAGTCTACGAAGGCCAGTTATCACTTACCTAAAGAGACATAATTCATTACGAAGTACATAAAATATATATGTAGTGTTTCTTAGTTAAAAGTTTTCAAGGAATAATGAAACTTTATTGTATGTTAGAGTGTTTTTCGAAACGAACGATTTTGTAAATATTTTTTTATTTTTAGTTATTTTTTCTAATTTTAACTCTCTTTTACAAAATATTATTGTTATAAAGATTGGTCCAGACAGAACTCATGATGTTAGTTGTAAATAAAAAATTTTTAGTGAATTATCATATTATTTTTTATTATGATAGAAAAATCTATGACAATTATGTGTAAAATAAAATAATGGTCAAATGCTCGCTAATGCTTCGGTGGCATACCTCTAACCGATGGTCCATATTTTCAATGATTCTCATCATTTAGCTCTTTGAATTGTTCCTGGCTTATTGTCTTACATTTTTTTAATATCTTCAAAGAAAGAAGTCCAAGGGTGTCAAATCACATGGTTATGGCGGCCGATTAACATCGCCATGACGTGAGATAACACTGCCATTGAATTTCTCGTGCAAAAAAGCCATTGTTTTGTTAGCTGAGGGGCAAGTGGTACCATCTCGTTGAAACTACATATAGTCCAGCTCTATATACCCAATTGTTTGCCACAAGAAGTTTGTTATCACTTAGCGATAGCGAACACCATTCACGGTAACTGCTTGGCCGGCCTCATTTCCGATTGACGCCGCCAGCACATAAACCGCACCAAGAAGTCACTCTTTGTAAATGCATCGGCTTTTGAACAATCATAGGTGGGTTGCCATTTACCCAAATGAGGCAATTATGCTTGTTAACGTATTTACTTCTGATTTTGTACACCTTTTTCAAGCTTTTGTTTCTTTGTTTGTTTTACTCGTTTGCTTAATCAAGTCGTTTTCTTCTGGAATGTGAAGACATTCCGATAGAAATTTAAGCACTCTTTCTATAATAGAATCTGGAAGTGATTAACAACAACATTAGCATTAATGTTGCATAATATTTAATTTATCTTTAAATTTTTCAAAATTTTCTCATTTTAAGAAGAACTGAGATCTGAATTTCCTCAAAGTTTTTTTTATACATTAATGAAAAAGAAACTCATTTTAGTTTTACATAATACAATAGCAATTCTGGTAATGAAGTCATTATTGACTGACTTCTTGCAGCATAAAAAGTCCATTAAAAACATGGCAATGATATTGGGCAAAACAAAAATATGATATGACTGACTGATAATTTATATTAATATTTTTGTATTAATAAAATGGACTCATATATTTTATATAATATTTTTCTTCTCTTTATAGATTGTCTGGTCGCCATGCAAACATATGAAGTAAGTAAATAATGCTACGGACTTTCGATATAAAAAAATTAATTATAATCTTAAAATTGGCAAACTATTGGATAAATTATTGATTTTTTAATTCTAAAATTCGTTGCACCATTATCACTTAAAAAACCCAAATTACTTCGAATGAGCTAGGCAACACTTTTAAGGCCTCACAGTATCATTTTAAATAGTCATATGCTTTAGCTTATAGACAACTTTAAGTAAGGAGGCATTCTAACCTAGAGAGGACTCGTTTGGTCTAATGTGATATCAGGAAAACTGTGCGTGTGCCAGTTTTTAAGGGTGAACTGGCCAGAGAGTACCAAGAATAATAAAATACTTTCCAAGTTAGGGCCTGCAATGGTGGAGGGACTTCTATATTTACGAGAGCCCGTGGACGCAATCATTCTTGTTGCTAGTCCGGGATAAAATATAAGCACTGCTTTGAAATTAAATAAAGAAACTTCCAAATTTAATGTGAATGTGTAATTTATATATATGCTGCATATAAAAAACTAAGAGAAACGTCCATTTTCATAACAATAAAATATCCTTTTGTAACATATTCATCTCAAAACGTCACAGACTGTAGGGTATATGGTATTTAAAAGTTAAAATTAAGGAAATGAATATAAGATTTAAGTGCTATCGTCGCTGCAACTATTGTTAGGATTACATTCATGGCGATGAAGATAATGATAATAATGATAACAAGGACCATGACGATTACAATAACAACAAAAGCTACAACGACTACTACGATAATGATTATGTACGTCTCATGGTATTCCAAGTCCTACAGCTCCCGTTAAAGTGTTATTGCATTAAAAGCGTTATTTAAGAACACAAGCAACAATAACAAAAGCCCTAACAACGAATAAAGCTAAATGAATATTTAGTTGAATACTTTAGCTTCAACTTGTATAAATTTTTTTTTCGAATTAAAAAGGAAAATCTACCATTTAAGTGAAGTAAAGTAAGATTTATTTGGGTTAGTGTGGAAGTTCTTTGTAGTTGATTATTTGTCGACTTGAAAAGATTTTAGAGAAAAGTAAATTTTCTTTTAAAATATGTAAATGGAATGCACAAAATTAAATGTCACCTGAATTTAATTAAAGAAAATATTTGGTATTTTTTTTACCAGCTTTCGTAAGGCACACAATTATGTGATTTCTGAAAAGATATGAAGCTAAATTTGAAGAATAAAATATTTTTTGTCTGAATTACAATTTTTAAATAATGACTTTATTTACATCCTTCTGCATTTCTCAGCTTTAAGCTACTTTTATAATTTTCTCTGGGTTTATTGAGCGCAACTATAAAATATATAAATTTTACTGATTTTATCAAACTTAATCGAAATCAGTGCGAAATAAATTTAAAAAATCAAGTCTTTTAATACAAGAACATTTCTTATAAGGAAGATAAAAGGAAAGCTTCTTCGCTACTTGCAATAGTACAACAAGTAACACTATCACTTATTTTATTATACTGTTGGTACCTCATTTTCCTTGTTCCAACACGCTACATTCTATTATTTAAATTGTTTTCTTAAAAATATAAAACGGAAATATTTATATATCGTGCCGAAAAGCTTCTCATTCATAGAAAACGTAAGAAGCACAAAATATGTACAAGTTGATTCACCCTTTCTCTTATATGAAAATTACACTATGTGTAATAATTAAATACTTAATATTAAAATTTATTATTTCGGGATATTGTTCGCAACTAATTGCTAAAACAAATAGAGTTTTTGCAAAATGTTTTGTTTAATCATTAACGACCAACGGTCCCCGAAGAGGGTAATAGTTCCAAATATATTAGAACTAACTTACAAATAACACCAATTCACATGACTCTTATTCGAAGTGTAAAGTCAAATCCATACTTTTTATAACCAACAAATGGATCTATACAACGTTTACTCTTACATTAACTCTGATCCTAATTTGTTTCTATAGCAACATTGGTAGAAGAAATTTAATATTTGTTACTTAAAACAGCCTCTAAAATTTACCAAAAATTAGATTAATTTGTAAATATAATTATCAGTCATATTTAATACGTGCAGATGCCACAAAAAAGACCCGACTTACTTATTATTAAAAATAATAAAACACTTATACGCCCATGTATCTGAACACTTCTCTTCTGCACTTTGTTGTTTTCTTTTTTATATAAATATGTGTGTCTGTGTGTGTTTGTGTGCGTGTTTATTTCAATTTTCCCCATTTTAATATCTATAACATTGTAACACACCAGCCGTGAGCTTGTCAGTTTTGGTCGTTGATTTACTCGTCAACGTGCTCAACGTGTTACATAATGAAATGTGAAAAGCCGCTCAAACACTTACAGCCACTTAAGTGGTTCCATTTCAGAAAAAGCAACAGCAGTATTAAACAAAAAGAAGCAGAGAAACACAAAATAAAGAACATCATCAGTAGAATACCATGTTTCTAGTCGTTAGATTTTTCACTTGCAAACAATTTTCAAGTCGTCCTTACCAACTTGCACAGCAGCTTCCTTTTTTGCTTTAATGACAAGAGAGCAAAATGTGTCGGAGTCTGTTCGTGTGTTTGTGTGCTGGGTGAAATGTAGCGCAATGTAACAAAAATGCCTGGCAGTATAAAATTAATTGCTTAAATATTATTTTATATAAAATTAAAAAGAGAAACTAACATAGTGCTGCCGCTAGTAAAAATAACAAACGGAGCGAATATAAGTGAAGTGGTTTAAGTAGACGATGATAAAAAGTAAATATTTGAAAAGTGAAAATCTTATGCAGCATTTTGTTTAGATTGAAATAGGAAGAAAAAATATACTAAAATAAAGAGATAAAATTTGAATAATTTAATATAGTTAAAGTCTACAAAATTGTTAAAAATGAACGCAACCTACAACACAGATCGACCAAAGAGTTCTTTTGCGGGGTCTCTGCTTTAATGAAATAATACTGATGTGAGACATTAAAGAAAACAAAATGTGTTTAGTGCCAAATTCTTACATCGCATTAATTTTATGTGATTTATGACGATCATGCCTAAATTCTTAATTTCCATAATACGTGCGCATAGGACAGAAAATTCTATCACCGCGACGCTAAAAAATCATGTGTGCTTAACACGATGGCGAACATTTGGCTGTCGGTATTCTTGCCATTCAGTCAAGAATATTTATTGGCTGCTACTTGGATTTTATTGGAGAGAAATTTCGCTGTACATAATTCTTAATCTACACAATTTATTTCTTAAGGAAATGGTTACACGCAATTTATGTTTGCAAACGGCTGTTATCAACCTTATGGTTTATTTAATATTAAATTAAATTTTTATTTAATACTAGCTGACCCAGGCAAACGTTGTTTTGTCTTCAAATTTTATTTTCACTGCAGGTCTGGTTTCGTCGCAGGGTCATGGTGGATTGATATTTTAAAGAAGGATGAAAGGTGCACTAAATCGACATAGCAATTATTGTTCAAATACCGGTATCGGGCTAATTAACGCCACTACACACTGACTACAGACCCAACGCCTTAGCGAAACACAGCATAGGCTTATCGCGCTAATCTCTATCGGGCAAAACACAAAAAAAAACTAAATATTGGGCCATCTTATTTGACTTATACTTACATACATACAATTCGTTTACTAGCATCAACGAAAGTCTTACTGAGCACCTGCCAAAAATAGCCTTGTTGGTATACGGTTGACCATTGTGAAGTAAAACTAAGTAAATTTTCTAAAGGGCCGAATTTTTTTTAAAGAAACTTTATTTAACGTTTTAAATTTTTATTGAAAAGTCATTTAATACGTTTAAAAAAATTGTGACAGTCAAGCTACAAATTAATTATATTTAAAAGAAATGTGTTAAACAGGCTCAAATAAGTATGTGTTCCGAATTCTCTTATTCTGGTCAATGTTTTTTTTTTGTTTTGCTATTCACAAATAAGTCTTCTTGAAAGTGCTAAAATCAGAGACGTGAACGCTTGTAATGAATGTGTAGCCGCCATCGAAAATGGCATTCTCTCTTTCATTCTGCTGACGTAATAAATAATTGGATTCTTCGTACTTCTTCCTTAATAAAAATTATTTTTAAAAATCTTTACAAATAAATTATTAAATTTCGAACTTAAATAAAATTTATAAAATTTTCAAATTAAAAGCACAGTATGAAAAATATTATAAAAATTATAAAATTATAATTTTTCTTAAATTTATAATGCGGTAGTTTACCAAAATATATTTTATTATATTTATTAAATTGGTTACTCGAAATATTCTCCAAAATAACTATTTAATATTATTTTCTTATATATAAAATTTTTTGTAAAATTACATTGGAAATATTGACTCGATTTTCGTATCTTAATTAGACCTGTTATGAATTATAACAGATGGGGTTATTCAAATAGTTGCTGTGACCATTTCGCCGAAAATCTCTCTTAAGTTCTAGGAAAAATTCGAGTTATGGGATATAGTTATAATAAGCGCTAGTGTTAGAACTTTTCTAAGAACTTAAATAGGTGTTTCAGCCAAATGCTTAAAGGAACCAGCTCATTTGTCATTTTAATCAACTCCAATGCATTTCTTATACTTTATAATAAGTTCGATTAAGATAAACGAAATGAAAATCAAATCATTTACGTTCTTTTTTAATCAATAATATTCACAACAGTCCTTACATTAATTTTTAGTTTTACTTCAAAAAATTATTAATTTCAAAACTCATTCCTTAACCCATAAATGCATAAAGTCAGCACTCTAATAAAGGACCAATCCTGCTTATTGTAAACATAACTTCTAACCACGAATTGGGGATTAATTTTCCTTAAAGAAATGCATAGTTTTCCCGAAAAACCTGAAAAAGTAAAATTTTTTATATGTACCATATTTTAGGCGTTACACATAATTTTGAAATAAAATTTTACTTGTTTAAATTGCTGTTTGTTCATTAGATAATATTAAAAATATATTAAATTAATAAGAAATTAGTATGTATAATGTATACTGAAATGTATGCGCTACATATAAGCATTTTTGCATCAAATTCGTCCACCAACAACTGGCAGGTTGTTGATGTTCGCCTTGCCTTCGACCGACTTAAAAAGCTATATCCTGTCTGCTGTAATAAATCTTCTTATTATTTTAATATTATAACATTAAATCTTTTCTTTAAGGCTTTTTCAAGTTTTAATAATCATTCGTTTTTTACAATTCCCAACTCAATAAAAGCTTAAAGTTACAGCCAATTAAAAATTTTCTGCTCTTACTTTATGTACTACCGTATAAGCTGTTTTATAATGATACGATTACATAATTTTTTTCATATATTTTATGTATGCACATTTTCATATCTGTAGAATTTTCTTTTTCCTTGAACTATTTGCATTAAAATAACTTTTTCTAGCCACTCGTATACGATAAACCAAACACAGTGAAAAAAACTGAAAAATAAACTTTCAGAACATAATAAATATTTGCTGTTGGCACCATATTTAAAATTTTTCATTTAAATAAAAAATACATATTTGTCCGCGAGTATGTAAACAAAGTTTATTCAATGAGAGAAAAATATGTGCATGATGCACTACAAAAAAAAAAAAAAAAAAAAAAAATGGTGAAAAACTAAAATATTCCAACTAAAATTTGAAAACCAATTGCCAATTTAGTCATTGAAAATGATACGCCCAAGCGTTAAATGTATATTAAAAAAGTTATTTGGGATTTGTCATAACAAAAAATTTTTTTGTCAGATATGAAGCCAAGAGGGATTAAACTTTTTTCGCTGAAAATTTATTGAAAACTTATTAAGTCAACACTAATTGATTTTTTTAATAAATTTTACTCAGTTAAATATGTTTTTTTTAGCGAATGTACACACCCAGTAAAACATTTAGAGGATTTAAGCTTTTTAATATAATTTTTTTTAATTTCTCTTTATTTTTTTATAAATATTTGTATATACCTTCAAAATATTTTGTATATAAAGGGACATTCTAGTAAATGCATGTTCATCCTGCTGCATTCAATAAAGCAATAATAAAACTTTTTCTTTGACCAATTTCAGGTCATGGCATTCTCTTAGGAGACGTTAGGAGATTTTAATTTGCAACTTAAGATCTACAAAGTTTTTTATCATAGAATCATGCAGGGTAATCAATAAAATATCAGATAATTATAAAATGTTAGTCCTTAAAGACTTTGTCCCTGTTAATAAGTTTTTTTTTTATAATTATTTTAACCTGTTCATTAAGTTGGAGCAAAAAAAAAAAATAATAGACCAAGGGAATTAAGATAAAAAAAGTAGTATTTGTAGATTCGTTTCAAATTTTTTTTGTATTGAAAGTGGCAAGAAATATTTTTATAGTGACTTCATTCCATATACAAAAAGAAAGAAATTAATAAAGTGGCATATTAACAACAAATAAATATACTCTTCATGAAAAACCATTTATTTTTAAAAGAGAGTTTCCTTATTTCATTAAAGCATATTCTATCGTAGTAAAGAATTAACAGCAAGATACACCACGCAGCGCGTTGAAGCTTGAGTGATTTTATAGAGTTTAGTTCATTCTATCAACAATAAGTTTCTTTTGTCTCTCTTCTACGCGGTCGACAAACTTTAATATAGACTTTGATGCCCCTATACATATATCTGAATTTTATTCTAGACAGATGTAAGTAATATAAGTTCAGGAGGTTAAGAAGATTTAAAATGATCCTGGCAGTATCGTGTGTTAATATCTGCCTAGTCAAAAGCCAATAATACTGGAGGAAATCCAACTCAATATTTTCAATTTACCATAAGAATCATGCTCCCCATATGACTAAAACCTTCATTTGGTAACGTTTTTTATATTAAGAAATTTGTATGAACAAAACTATTACTCTTGATTGGTTTAGGGTGCATTTGGAAGCTATGAAATATCTAGCTTTAATAAGGAGCACATCTATGGGTACTGTAGCGCAATGAGTAATATTCAAGAAGTGTCGATTTTTATCAAGGCAGCTCGGTGGAGTAATAGCATGAGTTTAGAATCTTGAAAGTTTAATCCTCATAGTTGATCACTATCATGAGTTGTGGTCCATAACTACATCTGCATGTAGGCTTAAATTTTAAGGGTCCAATAATCATGCCCGATCATATTTCTTTCAAGTAGTGCGAACTGAGATTTTTTGTAGTTGCACACAAGTCTTATCCCTGATAATGTGGCTCCAATAAGCAATTTTAATTTGCTGGTATCAGATTTGTTTTGGTCTTATTATCTTGCACGTTTCCATTTATACTAGTCCTCCCTAGACGAGGCACCTTTTGGATACTTGTTCCTCAAAGACTTGGACCTATACTTTGAAAGTTTGGGTTTGAATTTCATTAACAAATTTTAAGAACCTTCAATAGACTTGCAGAGGATCAGCATAACAAATCCATGTTTTTTCAGACTAGGTAATATTAAATACAGCTGATTTAACAAACTTCAAAGCGACTAGTGGCATTGTGACAAAGTGACAGTTTTCTGTCCTGACAAAATAGACAATACTAATAAACGCAAGGATTGGAATTCAAATGAATATGGAATATTATATAAACAGTGATCCATTAACAAAAGAAAATAAGCGTCTTGATCAATCAGATCCTAATTATTCTTGAGAACTTGCCAATTAAATTAAAGAGTCTGCAATTTCTCCTAACGTGGGCATTTTAAAAGACCATTGAAAAGTCCATTGGCCAAAGGATGACAATGTCAGCAATTTATTTCAGATCTCCATGTTTATTACATGACAAGCTTATTTACTTTGAAACTACTTGCATTTCCTCTACTTGCATTTCCTCTGCCACATACACATACATATAAATATGCCTAAAATTACAATGTTCTAAACAAATTTCTTTTTAAAATGCGGTAACAACTTAAAATGAAAAAAGTGTTTAATTGATGCAAAATGTAAGGAGTTGTCAATAAATAGAAAACGGCAGTATTTATAATAGTATAGTATTTCAGTTTTATCAGCATTAATATGATTTTTTTGGCCTTTAATGCAAATATGTTTGAATTCTCCATATTCGTAGTTCTAATTCTTATATGTATATATTTTTGTTTTACACAAAATAAATGTTATTTTCTACTAGATATTTTTGAAAGGTTGGGTTCGTTTCATAAATAATATTTGGTTTTCATATGGCATTTGTGCACAAAATGATGTTTTATTTCTGCGTATTAGATTTTGTTTGGCCCCACCCTAAAATCAACACACACACTCAAAAGTACTATGAATGTTTCTAATGCTAGAGAATTTATTTTGTCATATTTTGCTACTAAAAGGAATATTATATACAAACATATATTTCATTTCATTAGAGTTAATGTGAGCAAATAAATTTACTTTCACTTTTTTCGTTTGTAGGTATTTTTCCAACTAGAAACTTAATGTATTTCAATATCACGTAAGTACCTGAATATGTATATATAAATATTAGTATAATTATATTAATGTAGAGATATTGTATTAGAATTGGAAAATATTGGGCAATTCGAAACAGTAGGATAATAGTTTGATTGGACGAATATTGTAATCTAAAATATTTGTTACTCTCATATGTTTTACAAAATACTTGGCTCATATAGATGCCACAAAAGTGATTATTAACACGTGTCATGGGCTCGCTTCTTGATGCAACCTGTAATCAAATCTATAGAAAGTTATCACAGGATTGTATTATAAAGGATCGAAAGAAATAGGTTTGCTAAATTTATGCAAAATTTTATTATCATTCGCAATAGACTATTTTCTTGTTTGCTGGACCAGCCTATGGACTAAGGGTTTAATTACAAGAAAAGTTAATGTTGTAATGAACAAAGCAAAAACTTAAAAAAAAAATTAAAAGACATATACATATGCAAAACATTTACCCTTCTCTCTATCAATAAAATATTTTTAAAAAGCTTTAATAGGCACATGCAAAAAATAAAACGTTCACACATGAATTCAACTTATGGTGAGTTAATGTGTCATTAGAATTAATAAATTTATAATTTAAATTATTTAAAAACAATTAAAATTTTTAGCTTGCTATATACATAACGCTCGTATATTTTTTTGGACCAAAAACAGTACATTTCACTGAAATTTTTTAAAAAAGCAGTAAATCGATTTAGATAAACAGTACTTTTCGCAGTATATATTTTATTCAATATATAAAAGAATTAACAAGCATTTCCATCAGAATCAGCTTTTGTGGTTGTGTTGTATTTGTCGTTTGAAGCAATTTGAATAAGCAATGCCAGCTTCATTTTGAGGTAATTGTAGAAATCAACGCACTTATACTTCTAATTACATTTGACGGTCAGAATCGCCTTCAATGTGTGCACATCTAATCGGGTTTTGTCTGACGTCCAAGTTTTGGTCACTGCAGAGAGATTCGTTCCACTGATGCTGAAGTTCCTGGAAAACATAAAACATATTCAAGCATCGTGGCCATTTCTTTGAATTCGCAATCGGCGTTTTTGAGATGAATAAATATCTCCACCCACCGATCCACAATCGAAACATTGCCTTCTCTCCATTGCATAATTTTGTCACTCGTACAATAGTTTTTGATATATCGAAATTGGGTGTGTAAATTTACCGCATTTTCATTGGCATTGTACAAATTGTATTCGCTCAACTCGTTCATAACGGCTTCGGTGGTTCTTGCAATGCTGCCCACGCAAAAATTTTCGGCTAGCGACGAATCAGAGGAGAATGGTTATTTTTAAAGTAAACAATAATTTTGCATGAATTCGCTGTTCGCCGTTTTTATTTCTATTATGTATCGAAAAACAGTATTTTGAGGGAGAAAAGCAGTACGCAGTTTTTGATGTCGAAAAACAGTATAATACTGCGAAAAACAGTACATATACGACCCTTATATATACATCAATTTGTTAACATCTCAATTTTTGTTTTCCTTGCACCGAAATAATCAATAATTTTCGAATTTAGAATTGAGTATTTATAATAAAATCAATTTTTTACATTTACAAAAATACAAAAATACATGTTTATTTTTTGTTGCTCATTTGACCTACAATATTTAAGATTTTATTATGTCATGTCTTATGATATTTAAATATTTAAGAATTTTATTTAAATTTAATTTTTTTTTTTTTTTTTTGCAATTGGACCAGTACTCAGGGGATGACCCCTATTTATGCAGTGCATTGTGCTGGAACTAGGAAAATAGGATAGGGTGAGGAGGATAGCGGGAGTAGTGCTTATGGATATTCGACTTGAATCTCTCCACGCTGGGTATGGCAGGAAAGACATCTGCAGGGAGCTCGTTCCACATACGAGCTGTTCGATCAAAGAACGAATTAATTCTGAAATGCGTAGTGCGATTCGCTGTTATATCGACCACAAATGGATGTGCTCTTAATGAGGAACGTGTTGCTCGTAAGTAGGAGCGGATCTCGGGAATATGTTCCCTTACCTCATCAGAGCACAGTCCATTGAAGTAACGATAAAACAGCGTAACACAACCCACGTTGCGACGATGCTCCAGTGAGTCAATAGAGTTGGCTACACTATTGTCACCTATGAGTCTTTTCGCCCTCTCCTGAACTCGGTCCAGTAGCTTCAAAATAGATATTGAAGCACACGCTTATACATGAGAGTTATATTTCATTTGGTATAAATAATGAGGATATCAGAAGGGGTGAAGTATCTCTTACACCGTCTTAAAAAACCGAGGCACTTGAATGCTTCTTTGGCGATATGAAAAATGTGCTCAGACCATCGAACATCGCACTGAATTTTCATGCCCAGAACATCAAGAGCTTTTGATTCCTCAATATTTATATCACCCATAATTACAGATGGAGCAGCATTTACGGTCATACGTTTATGCGTAAGCATACAGCACTGAGTCTTCCGGGCATTGAAATCGACCCGATTCGCATGACCCCATTCGGAGATTGTTGTAAGATCTTGATTTAATGATTCGACCATATTTTGCCTCATAGCCCTAATCTCCAACGGACTTGGCCTATGGTCAAATGAGTAAGAATGGCTAATGCTGCTGTCATCTGCAAATGAGTAGATAGGGTTGGAAGTTTTGCAAAGTAAGTCATTAAGAAAAATGAGAAACAGGGTAGGAGATAGAACAGAGCCTTGTGGTACCCCTGAATTTATCTTGAACTCGTCTGATGTGATCCCATCTATAACAACTCGTATAGTGCGATCACTGAGGAAGCTCGATATAAACCGAGTGAGGCCATTACCAACACCAAAAGCAATTAGTTTTGCCAGAAGTGCCCCATGCCAGACTCTGTCAAACGCCTTGGAGATATCCAGAGCCACCACCTTACTTTCGCCAAAATGGTGAATGGAATGACACCATTTCTCCGAGAGGAGTGCTAGTAGGTCACCAGTAGAGCGTCCCCTACGAAAACCATACTGTCGGTCATTTAGTAAATTGTTGGACTCTAAATACCTCACAAGATGAAAGTTAATCATACTTTCCATCACTTTGGAAAGTGCGGAACATATCGCTATTGGGCGGTAATTTTCAGGGTTACTAGCCTCTCCTTTTTTGGGGATTGGCGTTACATTAGCAACCTTCCAGCACAATGGAAATTCTCCAGCATGGTACAATGTACTGAAAAGGTTTGCTAACGGACGAGCTAGCGTCGAACAGCACTGCTTCAAGACCAGTGCTGGGATTCCATCCGGTCCAGCAGATTTATTTACATTGAGCTCAGCCAATACCTTTTTAACTGCACGTGCTCGAAAGAATATTTTTGGCATAGTTACAGATACTCTTTCGAGGTCGGGCAGTGGTTGATTGCTTTCCGGCAAGTTGGAGTTACTTGCAAATAATTCGGCCAGTAGGTTAGCTTTATCAACCGGGTCAGTGAATATTTGGTCATCCTTTAAAAGAGTTGGAATTGTAGAACTAGCATTATCCTTGATTCTTTTAACGAATGACCAGAAGCTCTTGCTGCCCCTAGCAGCAAGAGCTAAAGCACGAAGGCGCTGCTCGTAGTGAGCTTTTTCGCGTCTTAGTACTCTGGCACACGAAGATCTCGCCTTTTCGCGCAGCGAGTCAGTATCTGGGTTCTTATTTTTCCGCCAGATATTGAAAGCTTCCTCTCTGGATCTGACTGCATCTTTGCACGTCTGATTAAACCAAGATTTGGATCTCTGTTTAATAACTATTTGCTTTTTTGGAATGAAAGCTTTCATTCCTAGCAAAATTATATTTTCTACCATTTTTGCCATGGCATTTACGTTACTGTCTTGGAAGCATAGTTTCCAATTGAAATGCCGAAAGAAATTGTTGAGCTCTGCCCAATTAGCCTTTTCGTAGATATATTTTAATCGTCTCGTAGCCGGTCGTGAGGCGTTATGAATTGCTGAGAACGAAAAGGAGGCAGATATGGTACAATGATCCGAGTTGCCGAGAGGTGCATTTACGCTTACTTCATACTTTTGAGGGTGCGAAGTGAGGAAAAGATCGAGAGTATTGTTTTGGTGCCCTTCAACACATGAAATATGTGTTGGTTCATTAACTAATTGCACGAGGTGGTTGTGCGCGGCGAACAACTCAACATAACGGCCTTCTGGAGTTGTTTGACCTGAATGGCGAAGCCACGATATGTTGTGAACATTAAAATCACCAGCAACAACGATTTCACTGTTCGGACAACTCTCGAGGATCTTTGATATGGAATCAGATAGGGCGTCGAAGTTATATATAGTTTTTTCCCTTTCTGTGTTTGGGCTTCTGTAAAGAAATCCGAAGTGCAAAATATGTGACCTGATCATGAATTTAACCCAGAGACAGTTGAATTCTGGATCAAATGAGCCTAGGGATTGCTGGCACTGGTACACAACATTATTGCGTATATAAACCACAAGACCCCTGTGAAGATTAAAAAGGGATAGGAGGTGATACCCAGGTAGGTGAAAATCCTGTGGATCAGCATTTTCAGACACCTGAGTCTCACATAAGGCGAAAACATCCGGTCGATGGAGACAAACATGAGCATAAACGGAAAAAAAATTCGCTCTTAATCCTCGTATGTTGCAGAAATCTATTCTAAACTTTCCCGTCATAATAAACGCGGAAAAGATCAAATGTAATATCCATCTATTTATTAATCTTGTATTTCGAGTACCAGAAGTGTTAGTTGCTGCTTGACGACTATCCAGTGATCAGTGTTATACCTTCATCACCCAACAGTCAGGCAACAACCAACACAGTGGCACCAGTAAAACAAAATTAATTTATTAAGGGGCTTAGGATGGAAGTACACAATGACACTCTCGAACGGGGACATAAAAGCCCTGATCTGGTCATTTTGGCCCGAAGTACCAACACTTGTCTAGAGTGCCAGCACAGCTCTCTCTGAGCAATGTTCGCTGTTGTGTTGTTTTTTTTTTTTTTTTTTGGTTTATTATTATTGGTACTGTTTATTTTTTTTTTGTTATATCAGTTCTATATACATATATTTATTGTTTGTTTGATTTTAGTTTTGTTGTTTTATTTATTTATTTTCCTTTTTATTGAATGTTAAAATTTTTTGTTCTTTTTCTTGTTGCTTTCTTATTTTGATATTTATATTATAAAACAATTTTTAAAAAAACGGGACTATTTCATTTATCACTTAATTTTAAAAACATGTATGTATGCACAGAAAAATAAAAGTATGTAAGAACAAAAACAAACACGCGGAAAACAGCAAACACGTCAGTTCACATTGCGAGACAAAACACTACTTTTTTTTAACAAAAAGCTTTCATTCATTATTTCTCTCTTGATACCTTTTAATGGATATGGAATTGTTTATTTATGTCAAAAGCATGTAATGTTATTATCAGCTCAAAATAACTAAAGTTCTAAACTTTCGCAGTATTTCTTGGACCAGTTGCTCTAAAGTTATTTTAAAAAGTCCAATTCTTTTCCAAAAATTGCAATCTTAACTAAAATTACATCGCTTAAATTTATAATTAATCATCGATTTTCATGACAAGAGACTGAATTCATTAAAAAGCTTATTCTTTTTTCAGTAATAACAATTTTACCTTTCAGTGTATGCAACTTTTTTTAATATATTTTTTTCAAAACAAATGCTCAAGCACTATTTTAATAAGAGTGATTTTATTATCTCAGTTACGTTTTGATGAAATTATTACTAAATTTATTTTTCTTTGCGTGTATATATAAACGCTAAAAATCTATTGCGTATATAATTTGTATCACTTAGGACAAAAAAATCCTGGTGATCGTTTTCCAACCGTGTCTTTTCTTCTGCGTGTCATAGTATAGTTACTCGAACGTGATAAAATAGAAGAAACTTTAAGATTTCTGAATTTTTTTATACAAATTATTTTATATATATGTATATGATTTTTATATAAATGAGCTTTAGGTCTTTTTTACAAAAATTATTTTTATTATGATTCAATATTTTTTTATTAATAAAAAAATTTTCCTGAAGAAGACGCCCAAAGAGGCGTCGAAATATTGAATCATAATAAAAATAATTTTTGTAAAAAAGACCTAAAGCTCATTTATATAAAAATCATATACATATATTAAAAAAAAAGGTCGAAAATAAAATAGTGTTAATTAATTATTTTATATATTAAATATATTAAATGTACGAAATTTTAAATTCTAATATTAATTGGCAAATTATATCATGCCAAAAAAATCCTTCTAAACAACTAAAATAGTTTTTTTTCTCTTAAAGACAGTCACGCAAAACACGCATGACTTAAATATCAATTACGTATATAGATACATGTATATGTATGTGTGTACATTTTTAGGTAATAAATCCTTATGGTTCCTTAAAACCAGTAGAGAATAATATAAAATCGATAAATTGAAGGAAAGGCAGTTGTGAAACTAAAATATATTTAAAAAAATACAACCGACTGGTATATTTTTGACAAGCTGTTGTTTCTGATATTCTCAACTCTATACTCGACTATGGATGAGTAATTTAATTATAAAGTTTTGCATCATTAATTTAAAGTTAGAGCAACTGTTGGTGCAGCTACAAAATCTGCCACAGATGCTGTAAGTGTTTACTTTTCAAGGCAGCAAGAGCTCCAAAAAGACTATGATGATGGGAAAAATACCAATAAAAGTAAAAAAAAAAAATTGAAATTCTCAAAAACGTTTAAGCTTTTTTATATGATTTACTACAAAAACTATACATTTGTATATATAAATCTCCAACCAAAAGAAATTATTTCCAGAGCTGTAAAATAAAGAAAACATTATGAAATAACTTTCAATGATATAAAACTGAAAAGATATGAAATAAATGCAAAATGCCAAAACGCTGTATAATATTAAGTATTATAACAAATTCTCATAGAAAAGTGATATGTGTAAGACTGGCTTCACTTTTTAAAACAAACCCGATTTTCCTGTGATCAGTCAACCTTATTTATATTCTTCTCGGTTCAATTTCTTAACCCTGCTGCGCTTTCATGGCCTTTGACCGTACGCAAGACCTTTTCCTGCCTTAGTATGCCCAAGCTTGGCCTCGTTTTCTAAAGAATTTCTTCCCCCCAAGCCAAGCTTCGCTTCCTAAAGTATTTTTGTATAGCCAGTCGGCAACTCATACATATATTTTTTTTCTTGGTAAATTAATAAATTGATATCTCCAATTTTTTTTTGCGCTGAAAAAATACAAGAATGTTTTTTATTTCAGTTTTAAATATTTTTATTTACTCATTAAACATGAGGTAAAATTTTTCTGATTTGAAGTTGGAAAACTCAGTCAAAGAGTAAAAGTTGGAATGAAAGTGACAGTTGAAAATCACTCAATTTAACAAGACTTTTAGAAACTCTGCAATAAATTCTGGGCGCACCAATAATATATAATTGTAATATTATTCTTAATAAAATAAACATAATAAATAATGATTGCACAGAAACTACTTGCGAAGAAACTGGATATATTCAATTACAAATTATTTACTTTGTCAATAAGACTATTTTTTTTATCATATGTGGGGTTCGATCCAATTTCATTATATCTGATAAAACTCTCTATAATTACGGTTTCTTGAGGATAAAGTCTAAAACTAAAACATTTTTTTTTACAATAAAATAACCTTTGTAAGATATCATTTGCTTTATAAGATGATGACACAAAATCTTACATGTGGTTATTTAAAATCAAACCATTAACAAAACTTTCTCCTAAAAACTCTTTACTATATGCCCTTGATCTAAAAAATCGAAAATGTTTAGGTCTCTCCTAAAGGTTTCAGAACTCGGAATTGTACTATATTATTCATTTTAATATTCAAGTAGTTCAGAGAAATCAAATCATATATAAAAAATATATATCAGCCATATGCCTGATAAAATTTTGAAAGCTTTAATAGCAATACAAAAAATTCAGTTTCCTGAAGCATACCCACTTACCTCACAGTTAATAAGTGATATATCATTCCTTTTTTTACTATTATTTTTTCCCCAATTAAAGAAAATACTTTGCAAAGAATTTTTTTTTTAAATTAAATAAATAAAGTAAAGTAAATATATACGAAATTAAGTTGCATAAAGCTGCATTTTTTTAACTAACTGAACAATATATGCATTATTACAAAAGTTTTCCTCTTAATAATTTCCCAGCTAAAAGGAGACGCAGTCGTTGCAGAATCAACATGTGTTGAGCACATAAAAAAAATTTACGTTCATTTAAGCAGCTCCAAAAGCAAATGTCGCTTATAATGTAATATTATTTCAAACAAAAAATTTCAACTTCAAGTGCGTAGAGCTTAAAAAGTTTTACGAAATATATAAAAAGCAAATTTGCAGAAGGAACAAAAATAATAAAGCTACAGATCATTAAAAATATGTTTCAATTTATAAGAAGTCCCCAGCAACAAGACAGCATATCATTACGAAAATAGAAAACTCAGCAAAAACAAAAAATAAATCGTAAAATGATGTATAATATTAAAGAGTTATAAATATGTCAGTCAGCCAAAGCAAAATTTTGCTGTATTTCATACAAAATACTGAGCAAAATAAAATCAGCTGCATAAAAGTTTTTTCATACTCGCCTGAGCATCATTATAACTTTTTGTATGTCTATAAAAGCAAAATGGGGAAAAGGAGAATACGAGTATTATGCGTTTCATAATAACGACAGAAAAAATTACAAAAAGCTGTTTGGGAAGCAGTTTTATAAACATGAATATATTTTATAACATATAAATTTTTTGGATCCTCATAACTGGTTGAAATACAAGAAAATGTACAAATTTAAAATACATAAAAGAAAATCACTAATGAGTGATGTTTTTTGTAAATAAATTTTGGAGAAAATGTAATGAAAATGCTCAAAAGGCCGAAAAACTAAAATTACAGCCAAATAAAAGGTAACTTTTCTTAAATAAGAAAAAATTAAATATCAATCAAATATCAATCGCTACACATCTATAATTTTGTATTTAAATAATTTATATGAAATTTGCATACTTCATTTGAAATATTTTATAAAAGCATTACAGGTTGTATGCTTTTCAAACATGATGATGGAAACCTATTGACACAAAAAAAAGTCAGTAGAATTTTTAAAACTCTCGATAATGTATTGAAAAATATTGAATAAATATTTATTTCTGGTCATAATATTTGTTTACTCATTTCTGATCACTGGCACAATAAGTTTTATCTTAAGCGATTAAAAATGTTTTCTTCTATTACTAGAAAAAAGTTTTACAATCTATGCCCTATGTAATAGAGCGGAATTGTCTTGAAAAGTAGTGTAACTGAAAATAATGACTGCTCAGAAGATCTGCCGATTTGTATAAGTGTATGTGTGAAGCGTTGAGAGAACACTCCGATGAGTAAAGTTTTGAGAATTGTAACTCCAATAAAATTTTACTAACTCTAGGGACTAGGGACACTTTTATTAATAATATAAAAGTAATAGAAATTATATAAGAACAAAATAATCAATTAAACATATTGAATAGTAAAATACATATACTGCAAAACACTAAAAATTTACACAATATGAGTAATGAAACTAACTATTTTAAATTGCGGATTAAAAATAAAGTCAAATGAAATATTTGCTTGTGTATATTTTTTCAGAAACGCCAAAAACTGTTAACTGTAGGAAAAACTATCAATTTATACAGCAGAAAGAAACATATTTCTTCCCAAAAATTTTTTTACTTTCCATATAGTATTTTACTAAAACAACTTAAAATTTTAAAATGTATTTCTTATTCAGAAAGCTGTAGTATTTTTTTTTTTTTAATTTTTAACAAACAAATTAAAAATTGTTTACAGGCAATTAATGTGCCTCAGTTTTGAGTGTAAATAGATGAAAGTATTAAACGATTAACTTCTATTCTGTGCCGTTTGTTTTTAAAAATCAATTTAATTTCAAATTTTCTCACTCAATTTTCCTTTGCCTGATATATTATTATCTTATCAATTATAAAATTAAGCCATATCAAAATTTTTTGGGGAAATTTAGACAAACCCGACTAAAAAAAACGTTTACCATTTAATATTGTATTAAAGAGAACTATTTAAAAAATCTAATTATAGCGCAATTAATTTTAAAAATTAATATGAAATTAATTATAAGTTAAAAAAAATTGGATTAAATAGTATATTTGTTTATTATTACAAAATGTGTAATGTAAAAAAGGAAAAACCACAGCTCTATAAATTTTAAATGAACATTTATTAATTTGGCTTAAATAGCAAAAGAAAAAAAATATTACAATTTAATATTTATGATAAATTTAAATTTCAGCCATGCCCTCCATTCAATATGGATCGATATTGTTGAATTAAAAAACTCATATTTGCGTATTATACGAGTATAAAATAGTATCATAAAAAATATTTTATATTCACAAATAACTATATTCATATTTACTTACATAAATCAAATGATATATTTACCTGAAGCGATGAGTAATAAATATTTACTCTAATTAAATTATATGTAACACACGTATAAAACATCACCATAAGGAAGATAAACAAACAAATAACAATTCAGTTATAACAAGCTATCGATTATAAAGAACTAGTTCAAAGTACTTTCGAAAGTTTTCTTTAAAATTTTTATTCAAAAATCTTCGTTAAAGCACAGTGTTTTATAGCGAATAATTATTTTTAATGAACTGTATTATACGGTCCCATAAACTATTATCATCAAGAAGACAAAATTTTTAATAAAATTAAAAAAAAATAAATTAAACGTATTCGTTATAAGTTAAAAATTTGTGTATGCATTCGTTTTACAAAAATGCAAAAAAAGAAAGTTGGAATATCTAAGTGATTTTTGCTCATCAACAAAAATTTTGTACCCCGCTTACCACTTGTATTAAGAGCTTCTCAAATAAGAAACTATTTTTACTTGTACCCATAAAAGGATGCAAGTCTTACCGTATTTGCATTTTGCAACTATTGGTTGCAATATTTATGTATTTTCTTTTAAGAACGTAAGTATGTGTATTTTATGATAATGAATATAAAGGGAATTGTGAAAGAATAAATGTGAATCAATAAATTTAATTATGATAATTGAAAATATTTTTCCAAAAGCCGTATTATTTTCAGCTTTTGTATGGTTGATTTATTCTTGATAAATTATATTCTTCGTATACATCTGTCATAAGTATAAGGTATAAGGACTTATTCGAATATGAACAAAAAGGGCATAAAATAAATTATTATTTTTTATTCTTTTATATCATTAAGTTCGTTCAAAAAGAAATGAATGAGGGATACCAAATAAATGTGGACATAATTTTTAAATATAGGAGTCTAATATTGGGAACTATTTACATAAATATTTCATATGAAACGGCTTAATATCATTTTGTTAATAAATCACACACAACAATTTCTACAGCGAATTAATTTAATTCATTTTTTTAACTTTAGTTAGGCATTCTTTTCTTTAATTTTTATGTTTTATTTTTATTCGATTTATTTTTATTTTGATATTTTAACTAGAAAGAAGCTTTAATAAGAAAGAAGCTTCAAAAAACAAGTATCATGCATTTTCTCAGTTGCACCAATGACAAGTTTAAACGCTTTAATTATACTCTGAATATATTGTATTAAAAAAATTAATTATACAGTTTGTTACACGGATATATTAAAATAATTAATTATTTTCCTCAGATATATCGTTGCAAAGAAAAAAGAAGAATAATAAAGAAGCTGTGTATCACCTTCACAGTTCTCATTGATTATCTCTTCCCGCTTGGTTGCACTACAAGGAATTGTTATTGAAAGAGCCTGTAAGGAGAGAAATAGAATGAGGAAAGCGATAGTCGTTGGAACGACGATCATTAGATTCTTTAAAAAATACGCATTTTCAATTATGTTGGTTTAGGATGAGTAGCTGATTGAGCTTCTGCATCCGATCCTGGAACTATGGCTGCCAACATGGCCTCTTGGCGGGCTTGCATCATGTTTATATATCAAGCCACTTGTTACAAGATCTGACGCCCGCTTCCAGCTGCCTCTAACATGAGCAACAGTCGTTGGTATTTGTTGGCTACTGGCTACTTGAAGATCCCAATCGCTCGCCTTGATGTTCCCAGAATCATAGGCACTCAGAACTTTTTTGGAGCCAGGCATCGCCAGGAAACTCTCTAAGACTATTCACTCGGAGCCGCTGATTGTCCACCCGTGATATTTCATTATCTGCAACCTGTGGACGCGCCTGATAGTATTCAGCTTAACTTCCTTATTATAAATTAACGTACTGTAATATGGTTGTAGCAAGAGTTTTATTTCAGGTAGATAAAAATAAGAACCATAAATTTTAACAAATCGAGAAATGTATAACATTGTCAATATGCGATAGATGTATTCACAAAAAATCAGCGTAAAAAATTTATTCAAAAAATATTCTCAATCTATGTAAAAATCAGAGATCGGTTTGAAGAATTCCTGTTTTGCATTTGTTGCACTTTTTTAAGTGATTTTTTGTAGAAAATAATGTTCGTTTGCTCTCAACCCAGTTTCTTAAATCGAGTAAAAATGGTAACAATTTCTACGAGTTACGCAAAATCATCTTAAATTACGTGAAATGACATTTTTTAAATAGTGTAAGTTATGATTATTGCAGGAAAAATTTAGCGTGAAAACGGCACTAAATGCAAATTTTTAGTATCATCTGGGTTTTATGAAGATGTGACCTGAATAATTACCAACTGATGCTAAGAAATGCTCTGCAGCAATTATATATGTCCACTTCAAAATTATTATTATTATAGTAATATTTAATTCATGTGTTCCCAAAGATATAAACCCTTCTTACTAACAGGTAAATAACATATATATGGAAAAACTGGGCTGGTCATCAAAATTAAACTTTTTTCTCTATGTGGATTTGGTAAACTCAAGACAGAAAACTGGGTTAAATTAATAAATTTGCATGTCTTCATTTTGTAAAACGAAATGTTTCTCCAGGTTTGAAATTTTGTATGATGAAAAATATTGGGAATTTATTTAATATTAGGGGGACTTTCCCATACAAATTATATTTTATTTTACAAAATAAAGCTTTCAAAGAAAACTGAAAAGAATTATTTGTAATCACAATATTATGTTGAATAATTTTTGTTATTATTTTAAGATACACAATATTTCAATTCTTATCTTTTCATTATTATGAATTGGAAAAATTATTAAATATTTCGTCTTACAATCAGCATAATTTATGTACATAACTAATATAAAACTTCTTAACAATTTTCCACGCAATGCCCCTCGTTGGCTTCTTAAAATGTTTCCATTGAAAATTATATAAATAAAATTATCGATAATACAAAACGTTTTTCTGCAATTGCACAAGATAAGAATTGTATTTTAACTTGAAATACTCTATCAGCACAAACACATCCATCATTTGCATACAACCACTACATTCAAGCAGCATCAGACGGCAGAACCAATACTCTGACAGTTTGATGAAAAGGCAACTCACACTTGTCAACTAGACTTGTTAAGTTTTATTCACGTACTTTTTATTATTATATTTTGTTTTGTTTTGTTTTTGTTTTTTTTTGCTTCTGCTCAACAGTTTATTAAAATTTCTTTAAATTCTGCATTTCGTTTACTGTTTCATTTTTTGTATTCGTACTCGTCTGTTATATTTATGTCTGTATGTGTACGACTATATGGAAAATATTATGAGTTTATGAAAAGAAAATATTTTCTCTTCGTAATACTTACATACATTTGCATCGTTAAGGCAAGAGGAATTGTAGAAAATTGAAAAAAATAAATAAATAAAAAAAGAACTGACTAACACACTTTCCATTTGAAAGAGTTTGAATGTATATTTTGCTAACAGTCTGCCTATCAGTCTACTACTCCTGTCGGTGTGTCTGACCACATGTCTGTTTCTTTGTTTAGTTCATTTGAATTTGATATTCTTCGCATTGAACTCTTTTTCTATCTATGGCCAACTGTCAGTCAAATGAATGAATTTATTGCCTTTTTCTGCGTGATACAAAAATAATCTTAAACTTCATGTACTTCAGGATGTATTTGCGTGTGCAAATTTTATATGTATGTAATAGTCTGTGCGAGAAAAGCAATTTCTTTAAAAAGTATCTCATACACTTAAGAGGTTTTATGAATTTTTTATACAACGAAGTATGTTAGAGAAATATTTGTTTCCTTCCCTTTAAAGTATTTGTTTGGAAAACTAAAGGGTACATAGGCAACTTCAAAATGGCTTTGGATCTATAAGAGTTTTTAAGATTTATATTCTTTGGATGAAAAATCTTTAAATTTAGCTAAAAACTTGAACTGGTCCGCTGATGAATCGGAGATATCATCCATTTTGCCTCAAATAGACCACTGTAATCGCACTGGTTACAAAGTGAACTGCTTGGTTCTTAACAAGGCAAAAGCTTACCACACTATTGTTTTTGGATTTCTAAATTAACTCGAATAAGTCCTTAGGAGTAACTGCAACTACACTACCATCTTGTTTAAGCTCTTAAGTACGAGGGAGGTTTAGTAGTTCTGAGACTTTTTGAAGAAAATGCAGACTTTTTATCAAAAATATTTTTTTTTCAACATAGTTTTCTTTGAGCGCTATACACTTATTTTCAATGTTTCTCCAATTTTTTTCATCCCTACCAAAATGTAAGATTAGTCGAAGTTATCAAAATTGGTATTTGCTTGTGAGATAATTTAAGCGTTGGATTCAAAACCTTTTCGGGACGCTAGTTCTTTAGTTTTGGAAACAAGAAATAGTCAGTTGGGACTAAGTGTGGAGACCACGGTAGATTAGGAAGATATTCGTAGCATAATGCACAATTGCATTATCCTGGTGGGAAAGAATGGGAAAGAACCTTTTTCAAATCCTCATTAAATTCACCCTATAAGTTAAATTATATTCTCAATTGGTTCTTTTACTCTGTTGAAGGTAGTCGACTGTATTGGCTTACAAGCCCACTTTGGCTCGCTTTGGCGATGATTCGTCACGAGAAACCCATTGTTTGGAGTGCTGTTTGGTCCCTAGTATATTGTAGTGGATTCATGTCTCGTTCACGACTACCAAATAGTGTAAAAATTCATCCATATTATGGTTGAACAACCCCAAACAGTTCCAAGAAGTTGTGTTTTATGGTGAGCAAATGCGGCACATATCTCACGGAAAGCTTTTTTATAACCAAATTGTCATTAGAAATTGAAACCACTATCCTATGTATTATGCCTAATCTTCCAAATCTTATGTCTAATCATCCAAATCTTTCAATCTTTGATCAGCCAGCAACATATTGTAAATTTTTTTCAACTGTGTCCCAGGACTTTATTAAAGAATAATATGATTTTTGTGCAAGAAACTGTATTTTATTCAAAATCATGGATTTATTGCCCTCGTATTATTGCTGTCGCACTTCAATATGTCTGATACTATCTGATATTAGCAGGAAATTACTTTATGTATATATAAAACATGTCTAAAACTTAAAAAATAATTTACCACCTTAGATTTTTTTCATAACTATGCCGAGAGATTTCTTATAGCAAAAAAAAAAAAAAAAAAATTAATTACATAAAAACTTTCATAAACGAAAATCCAAATTATTTTACATTTTTTTCTATTTATTAAGAAAAAAGCAATATTAATATGCTAAATGTACATAAAAAAAAACTAAAAATTTCAACAGGCCAATAATAAAAAGCGTATCACAAAATCAAAACCTCAAGGATTGGTTTAATTGATTTTTTCCCTTTACGTAAAAATTCTATGAAAGTCCTGAACATGAAAAGAAATTGTCAAGATTTATTTTAACTTATCAATAGACTAATAAATAAACTTAGACTACATTTGTTCACATTAAAAATATATTAACTTTAAAACTGCCAAATTATGAATTCTTTGAGCAGGAATGTTCCTACATGCAATAATTTTACTCCTGTCAATTATATAGAGAACAATGTTGAATTTGGAATTCAATGGTGTAAGTGAAGTGTTGAAGCAAACTAAATATTTACTAATAAGTCACTGAACACAAAAGGGAATTCAATTCATCCTTAATGAAACTAATCAGTAATTGAAAACCAATATAAGTATGCATATATGCACATGAGTATGTATGTATTTGTAAATCTATATGATTGAAATAAATGATGACCTCATGAGTGTACTTTGTACGATGGATAGTGTTGGAATATTAATTCTCTCAAATGTCTTATATCCCTACAATAATGAATTTCTTACATAATTTAGTGCCCTATAGACTTTTCCTTGCAGGAATTTTGGCATGAATTCATGGTAGTAGTATGTATTTCCTTTAAGCTTGAAGGACTTAGTAGGAAGACCTTATAATAATTCCCGTTCATAAATTTTAAATTATATAGGTATTAATTGTTGTTTTATATTTTATTTGTGGAATAAGAGATGCAATTAGAGCCAGTGCAGTTGTGCGTTCGTTATTTTTTATCTATAAAGAATATTTGTGCATTAAGGCAAGCAAGCAAAATTTCTATATTTATACTACAAGTTGTAGGCAATACATTCTTATAGAAATAAAGTAATAAAGTATTTGGTTAATATATATTTTGATTTAAAATTTATTATTATTTGGGAAATATTAAAATGAAAGAGGAAATAATATTGTTTCACCAAAATTTTATCATTAATGGAAACAACACTATTTTTATAAAGGATGCTTAATAAAGACTGTTGAGGTTAAAAAAAGTTTTACTTGGATTAATTCATGCTTTATTCATATTCTACCATATTCGATTATATACCCCACTGATGTAAAAATATTTCTCTGTGTACTACAAGTATAACGTATTTTAACTTAGATAAACTCAAATATGCACTTAAAATATAATGGACTAAAGTAAAGTTGTACGGCCTATGTTGTTGAGTAGACGCATTAGCATTTTCGAGATGTTATTGCGTCATGTAGGCATCTTATTAATTGTTTTACTTCGCCCACGATTCTGTTATTATTTCAATCGAAGGAGGCTGCTATTATGCATATTAGCATAGAAGTGATTCATTCCCTGCCGGTACTATTCAGTAATCATTCATTACTTATACATTATAACAACAACTAACACAATGCCACAACAATGTACATTAGAAATATTTGTGATATTGATATGACTTGACCTGAACATCTTCAGTCGTAATTTGCACTCTTTTTTGCATTTTCCCAACATATTAAGAACAGATTCCAAGTCGGGGATTGATTGTAAAAGCAAACTTCTTTTGTTACGTAAAAGCATTGAAAAACAATAAAGTTTTCATATTTTCGGATCATAATTTTAGCATTTGCATAAAGTTTTTTTTTCTACCGGGCTTAATTTTTTTTATTTTATGATATATTTTATTAAAAATTTAATTAATACATTCATAATTATAATTATATCATACATAATTCCGTACGGCTTATTTTGCAATAAAAGACTTTTTGAATCAGATTTTTAAATAAAGAACAGGAAATATTTTGATGGAGTCTTATTTGGTAAAACCTTTGCATAAATAAATTAAATAAAATTTCTTAAAATTGTTTCAAAAGGCTTCTACCACAAAAAATAAATAACTTTTATCGTGTTAAAATATGAAAAAAAATTTAATTTATAGGCCCGAATATATGTAAAGTTCACCTAATTGCTTCTTACTCTATTAATATATTAAATTTAAGATATATTTAATTAATTTGTAAATAGTAATAATTTTCACTTTAGAAAAATATCTACCAGGTATCCTTCAACAATATATCGAATTACTGCATAAGAGTTATAATACACCAGCAGAAATACAATGGAAATATCAGCATGAGCTGAAAAGGATATCCATATAAGCAAATTTTTCGGCTAATTTATACCAAACTATTTGCAAATATATGCATTTATCTATAAGTGTTATATTGATGATGCATGGCTGCAAGGACGAAAGTTCATGATTCATTGAAATCTATCATCAATTGTGGCAAATGGACTATTGTTCTAAAATCAACTTAAAAATATATACACACGCAATAACAAACGCCTAAATATAAACAAGTGAATGTTTACGATTGGTTGCTTGCAACAATACATTCATATCAAGGAATATATTTAAGGATATTTGTGACAGGTGTTGAGTTGTGTGTTATGCCAACTAATTAAGGCTCTCTCTCTCCATGCATTTCAATTCACAAGTGGGTCTTTTGGTATTTTGCAAAGGCAATACTTTTTCTTCAATAATAATTGAACTGATGTGCAAATATGGTAGAAATTGAATTAAATAGAGCTGCTATAACAAACGGATATTGATATACAGCTCATATCGTTGCCAAGTGGAAATTATTACAGATTTATAAATGTAGATAAAGTATTATAAGAGCACTACCATTGAGCAGTGCTAATTGAAAAGAGGAATTTTGCATATAAATGTTAAAATTAAATATACTAGACACATTTTGATATTAAATTCAATCGTAGAACAAAACCATGATTTCTGTTTTACACCATATACGAGTATGGTCATAGTAGCATAGTAATGCATACAAATTGGAAGTTGTGCTTTAGAAATGACGTTTTCATTGGTTCCAAAGCATCTGCTGGTGCATATTTTCACTTTAAAAGAAGCTGAATTTGAAAAAATTCATAATAAATTTAAAAAAAGTTTTGTTTCTTGTGGTTGAAGTATTTTGTGAATTTTAATTGAAACTGACTTTCAATTTCTAATATAAAATTACATAAACTGCAAAAAAAATCTACACTCCTTAACCGCGAAAAAAAATTTAAAAGACAAACACACAGTTTTTCGCAAGAACTTTTTTCTTAACTGCTTTTTTACTAAGTTGTAGGGGTATTGTGAATTTGACTCTGCTATAGCTGTCTACTAGATACTGTCTAGTTCCACTTTTAATGATTTCAAAATGTTTAGATTAAGCTTTATTGATGGTTAATTATTTATTGCGATTGATAACCGAAAATCGATAGTGCTTCCAGTTAAGTATTTTTGCCTTAAGGGCACATTTTGTTAAAGAAACCTCTAGTTTAGTTAAGGACATTTTTAATGATAATCCTGTATTAAAAATATTTGAGATTGAAAAGTCTCCATAACTGTGTCCCACCCATAGAACTCAACATATGCCTGAATACATTGTTTTACATGTTTAAATGGTTGAGGTGGTAAGTGCAGTGTTGAACATGTCAGGGTAAAATAGTATTCGCAAATTCAAGTTCCTCTGCAGTCACCAAAAATATTAGGAAAAAATTGATTATTTGAACAAGCGTTGTAATAAACAAAACGGTGTAATAAGCATTATTTTCATATAAAACACAGCATTTTGCCTACTTCCCTAAGCTAGTTTTTTCATAACATCTTAAAGACGACGTCAGATCCAGTGAAGAGAATTCAAAGAAAAATACATCTGCCACTGACAATACACTGACATCATTGAAAAATCTTTAAACTTTTACTACTTCCGTATGACGACTTTTAAATCTTGTTGACATCCGTTGAAGTTTTTTTTATACTACGAATACTAAAAAGTTGGTATATTTGTCAGGGCCAAATATTAAAATGTAACACAAATGTGCTTAGTAGGGGCGCTCACAGGCCATTACACCTTCAAAGCCCACCTATACAGAATGGGCTTATCTGACACGGACATCTGCAGATTTTGCGGGGAAGATGAGGAGTCGATGGAACACTTGATAGCAAATTGTGGGGCATTGTGCCACAGAAGACACAGGACTCTACATGCATATAAGCTGAGTGAAGAGGATCTGCTAATGCGCCCATTGAAGGGTATATATATACCGCATACCGCGGTTTCTGGTTTCATAAGAGATACATTTCTCTTTTTAATACTTTTTTACTGCGATGTCAAATACCGTGCCTTTTGAAGTTTTTTAAAACACGCAGCCAGCGAACACATATTCACTCTTTTAATTTCGTAACTATCAATCTATTTTAGGGAAACAGATTTGCTTTTGCCGGCTTGGGCAGCAATACGTTCCTTGTAACGTTTATCGGCTTTAGCACAGTACAACTTATTTTTACGAGCAAAATGTTGGTTCGTCCAAAAATTTTACATTCATACCCAGTGCTGATTCAGTGCGTTTATGCATTGGGCGCTTAATGCCATTGCGATGGGCCTTACGGTTTTGGTTGTGATTTGTGTGATTCTTCGATTTGGAAATTGTACGCTAGTTTTTGACAGTTTAGCAGAAATTCTAGCTGTGTTTCATAAGAGCTACATTTCTCTTCTTCATAATTTTTGACACCGATGTCAAATTCTACTTGTGGCATTCAGTATATTGATTCCCACCCATCTCTATTAATAGGATGTTACTGAATTCTTTTTTCTTGTGGGCACTGAACCACCTAAATTGAAATAAACTTGAGTCACTTACTCAATTTTGAAGAGATATAAGAAAATATGAAATTGCAAAGCAGCCATTCAAATAAGACATTTCATTTCTAAAGGAATTCTTAATTTCTGAAGAAATCGTTTAAAGTAGCTTTTAGTAGTCGATAGAAGTGATTATAAATTTTCAAATGGCACAATTCAATAAAGTGCTTAGAAATGTACAACAAATCAAAATGGCTATATTTCTCTACATACTTTCTACTATATATACTCGTACATGGCTACTATACATATACAGCTACCAAATGCAATATACCAGTAGATCTATTTTAAATTTTTTATAGAATATACTACAAAAAAATACAAAAAAGGAAGTTTAATGCAAACCATGCAAAATGTTTCTTTCATTTTATACTTCTTCATCAATATCCTCCATATATGTATACCTACTTCATGAACTAAATACAAATAAAGCTGAATGTACACATATATGTTGAGTTTATATACTTTAAATAACATGATCTTATGTAAAAGTCCCTGTTCATCATACTGTTGATTTCAGCAATATACGAGTAGCATTTTTAATAAAAACCCATTTTTTGCAAGTAAGTTGAAGCATTTATCTTTATCAATTTATTTGCAGTAAGACATATAGAATATAAAGCGCAAAAGCACAAGAATATATTTATTTTAGCAAGAACTATTACAAAAATACCTTGAATATGAATACGAATGTGTAGATACACGTATGATGAATGGGCTTTACTTAAAGTTAAAACCTTTTGGCATTTAAAGTAATTTAATATATTTTAAAAACTTTATCAATTTGTGTAATAATATTTGTTTGATTTTTCTAAGGATAGAATTGTTAAAGAAATAATTACAGAACTTAAATTTAATTAATATAAAATATTGTCAAATGCGTTATTCTTAGTCGGTTTAATATATAAAGGAACTTATTTTTATCAAGTACGAATTTGTAAAAAAAAACGTGGCAATAAAACAACACATTACAAAGTGAATAAAATAAAATAAAGATTTTATTTCTCAATGCCAAAAATTTAAAACTTCTTTGGGGAAAGACAGGTCCTAGCGCCATATAACGAATCTAAGAAACGTAACTTTGAAAATATTTTTCAGTATTTGTTAAGTTTTTATAAAAAAAAACTGCAAAAAATTAGTTATTTATTTTTGGCATGTCTACTTAGGAAACAGGCATGTCCTTACACCAAAAGATCCAGATCATGAAGAATAAAAGCATAATTTGAGGAGAATTAAAAAAGCTTTGCTTATTGTAAGTGTTTTTGCTTATACGTGTAGCAAAACAAATATATTTCATGACAAGGACTCATGTACAGCAAAAACTAAACTTTATTTTCAGTAGCCCAGTTCTTTTAATCATTATATACATATTTTGTGTGAATACGGACCTGCCGAAAAAATTTTAAATTCTGATATGAATTTTGTCAATATTTAAATAAAAACAAAAACATTTTTTCTTTGAAAGGGACAATTTAAAAGTATTTTTTTAGGAGAAATGCTTGGTTGAAATTTTTTTGGAAATAAATTTTTCTGTAGGGAAACTAGTCAAATCAATATGAATTTCGAGGGTAAATGCATATGGCTGAAAAGCTTTTCCTTGTATCTAATAATATAAAATATTTGTAGCTTTGTAACAAACTAAATGAAACTAACCACAGAGCTAAAAACAATATTATCCAGTATTTTCTATTTGAATTGAGAATATTTTTTTTGGAAATTTAAGATTTGTAGGCATTAGGCAAGTTACCGCTTCCAATTAAATGAAACTGACTGCTAAACAAAAATTTGTAGTTTTAAAAGCATTTGTGAGTTGTTATTTAATTCTAATTATAATTGTAAAGTGAGTAAAATTAAGGAGAAGTTTCTATTTGTTTTGATATTAATAAAATGTAAAGTTTCAATTTTCTACGGTACATCTTTATATATCGCTATTTACTTTACGGGGGTAAAGAACTATGTTTCGGTTGATGGTACTGTTAAACTGGAACTAGATGCCCTCTAGGCTAACCGAGTGTTGGCTCTATAATTCAGAATATTGCACCCAGTGGCTTTAGTTGGAGGTGGTGTTGATCAGTGGCTTTAAATAGAATTGGATTTTAAAAAACTTTATTTCTGCAAGTGCTATATGCAAAGTGCTGCTTAAGTACTCTTCTTATGGAAGCCTTTGAGTCATGTCTTCAAAATTCTGTAGTTTTAAGCAAATCAGTTTATGAAAACAAAATTAGATTTGTAAGGAGCCCATGCCTTTTTGGGCATATATATATATATATATATATATATATATATATATATATATATATATATATATATATATATATATATATATATATATATATATATATATATATATATATATATATATAATTATATATATATATATATATATATATATATATATATATATATATATATATATATATATATATATATATATATATATATATATATATATATATATATATATATATATATATATATATATATATATATATATATATATATATATATATGTGTAGCCGAAAAGGAGGTGAACTTTATTGTCGTCATTTCCTGTGTAATGTATTCACACAACTTTAAAATGTTTAAGTTATCGCAAGATTTCTTTCTCCTCATAAAATCAATTCATGGAATTGGACATCCAAAACTTGTAATAAGTGTTTTTAATAACTTTTCCTTTTGCAAGTGAGTATCATTCATATTGCTCCCATCCAAGTAGCTTTTTAGTTTATCCATCTAAATATAAATTTGGCGTAAAAAACACTTTACTGCCCGAGTAATATATACATTTTCATATTATTTTGTATGAGGATAACCGTCTCTGCCCTCCTTCACCTGTATGCTTTTGCTCGAATATTTATTTTATTTTTTTTATTAACATATACTAAAGTTATGTAGCCTAGTTGCTGAAGTTTTTTAGTTTTAAGCAAATATAATAACAATATACCCGCGCCCATTCTAAGCGACTGCCTTGATCTACAGGAGGGCAAACTCAGATGGCTGGAAAATCGCTCCTTTTGGGAGCGAGGCTGTCTTCGAGAAGATCCACTAAAGGAATTCCGATTGATTGTCGTTAGTTAAAAATAAAGAATTCCTTAAAAAGCGTAGGTAGGGTGTAGCTTAGCCCTCTGGGTATCACAATGGGCCTATTGGTCTCTGAGTGTACTTGCACTAAAAATTTGTCTAGCTTTACTATGGTAGTTCTCTCCATGGAGGATAATTATTAACTGCTTTGTGGGGAGGGGTGTACTCGTCTCCTGCTCAAATACTTTAATGCTATTACTTGAATATTTTTCCTAAGTGACGTACATAAATAAGGAAAATCCCAATGTAGTAGATTCCCAGATACATAAAAGTTAATAAGCTGTTTAATTCTATACCGCCATGCTTTTTCCTGAATAATCACTCCATTCCCAAAGAAAATTACAATTGTGCAGTCTCACTATTGTAGTTTTCTAGATCCAGCCTAATTGATAATTTTTTATTTTTTAATCTGGGGTAACCCTCTCCTTCTTCCAAAGCTTTCCTTCTTTTGCTCACATGCAAGCCTTATTTCCGCAGTAAACAAAACAAAATTTGGACAGCCTCATCATTGTAGCTCTACAGTTATAGAACGATCAATAATTATTTTGTTTCGCGGATACATTTTCTTCTTCATCGAAAACAAAATAGACTCATATTAATTTTACGAAAAAATATTTTAAAATTTAGGATGCTTGGAATTGCCATTTCGCTTCCTACAAGAAATAGAAAAAAAACTACAAACACAAGCTCAACTTTATAACCAGTTTATAGATGATAAACACCATAAACATTGAAATCAATTATCAAATTTTTTGTTTGTGTAAAAAACGTATTCTAACTGATTCTCCTGAGCTGCAACAAAAAAAAATTTTTTAAATATGTAAAATAGACTTCCCTAAAACTGAAAGTAACGATACTCGTATTGTATTTATTCTATATGTAATTTTGTATTTATTTTATTGTAAGGAAACATAGTCCTTTTTTATAGGAAACCAAACACCTATAAATCATTTGGAAGTGTCAAAAAGGTGTGCTGGCAGCACAACATTAATCTTTTTGTATGTTGTAAGTTGAAGGCACTTTTATTTCATATAAACAAATAGAGTCTGCGAATTTCTTTTGCTGCATACCCTAGTATACATTTCAATTTAAAACTTTGCTTAAAACAATCTGAGAGGTAAATGATGGTTGCAGTAAAAAAAGTTAAGGGTATTAAATTGAACGTTGGAATATTTTTTATAAAAACAAAACACTGCTGGAATATGCAAATAAAAAGCAATATCTTGGCAGCAAATATTTTATTTCTCTTGTTCTCAGCTGTTGATATTATAAATGCTTTAGGAAAATTTAACTGGGAAATTAATAGAAAAGAAACTATTTGAAACAGAAATTGCAAATATATAGGTTTTCTATGTGTACAGTGTAATATTATTTGGCTGGCAAATAATACTTTATTTTACAGTACACATATATGATGCAAGAATAAATAGACAAATGTGTATTATCATTTGGAAAACTAGAGACAAGCTGAATTTAATTTGAATAAAATTGGTTGAAAACAAATATATCACAGTTACAGTAGAACTTATAAGGATACAATAAAATAATAATATTTTGTTCTGGGAGTTGCACACGTTCCGATAATTTCTAATGAGTTCAACAAATAGAATTATAACAAGACTGATTCCTGCCAACTCATTTGGTTACTATGGTAGATATTTGGAAAATTACTATTGATCTTGCTAAAGATGCACTAGCCTGTGAAAATCAGCTTTAATTTGGAAATTATACAAAATAGAAAAATTTATTTTCATATCTATAAAAAATACATGAAAAGATTTTAAGAACATTTCTTTTCACTATTAATTTTCAACATCAAACTGTTATTTATTCATTGAGACAAAAACACATATCGGTGAGTTGTTCTAAATTTTCATTTACAACCACTGACAATTTAAGCTCCACTCACGTCAGCGTTTTGTATCATTTAAACGTTTTTTCCTACAATTAATTTCTTTGTAAATTTCTCAGGCTATGTTCCAGAAACATTCATTATTAATATAATAAAAGAAACTTTTCAATAATTATATTTAAGTTATAAATCTCCAAATGTGTCTAAATACTTATCTGTATATATAGAGAAAGTATTAAATTGTTTTCTATTGTCTTTGTTTTAAGTTCATTCAAATTTGCGATGAATGTTTTGATAACCTTTTTCGAATGTGTCTCATGAATGTTCTATTTATTTGTTAGTGTAAAGGACTAAAAAATTCGAAAAATATTGAATTTTAATAATGTAGTGGAAAAAAATTGCCTTGTATATGTACGAGGTGTGTTAAAAAAATGAGCTGATTTTTCATTTTCATAAAAAAGTATTTATTTATTTATAAGCCGTAGTGCTGACGTGTAGAAATAATATTTTCTGAAATAATCTTTATAAGTATTATTTTGTATAACCTTGGACTCTTTTAGAGATAAGGTCTTTATTTGCATCGGCGCTGAAAGTTTGCATGTGCTAATGGAACTCAAAACTGTTTAATTTTATTAATATTTTATTCATGAATTCATAGGCGTTGTTTCTTCTGGAGTAAACATTTCCAACACATGTCAAGTGCCAAAAATAATCTGAAAAAATTGCATGGTATATATTGACGGGCTCAATAGCTCCTCTAAGGCTAATTTGATGATTTACAAATATACTTTTTTCACTTCTTTAATGTTTTATTAAATTTATTGACAGGATTGCGCATCCAGAGTAATATTTGTGATTGGAAAATTTTCAACTTTCTTGGAAAAGCCAATATCACATTTTCTTACCCTCCATAGGCCACTCTCAATTATCGTATATATCTTACACTCACTCCAATTTTCATTTAAATTTTTGAATTTAGTTTTTTTTCGGAAATCGTTAAATCGTCAGCCATACCTAATCATCCTTTAAACACTTATACCTGCAACAAATAAAGAATTCTTCTGAATAAAACTATGAATATATACTTGATATTTGCACCGTAGGCCCTGGTAGCTAGTGTTTTTTTTTTTTTTTTTTTTTTTTTTTTTTTTGGTAAATTAGCTTAAAATTTTATATTATTCTAATAAATAATGATAATAATAATAATAATAATAATAATAATAATAATAATAATAATAATAATAATAATAATAATAATAATAATAATACTTGATAGGAGTTTGCCTATACATGATAAGCAAATAAAATTGACTGTTATGTTCAACCTCGTATGTGTCCAGAGACTCGTTGCACAAGAAAATTATATTTTTGCTTTTAAGAGATGGCGAAAATCTCATCAAACTGGTTCTGGCCATTTAATGAGAGGTGGGACGGCTTATAAAAAGAGTAACAAAATAATCGGAATGTCAGCTTTTTTTTAAGCTGCCTAAGAGCACTTAACCTGCTTAAATTTTCAGCTGATTTCCAAACCTGGTATTCGTGAAAAAGTTTTACAAGTTGCAAGAATTATAAATTCTATGCGAAACACAAAATTAAATATTAGAACATCTTAAGTTGAAAGAAAATCATATGAAAAAACGCAAAATTATAACAAAGCTTTACTATAATGAGATACGTTTTTTATAATTGGCCTCAAATTCTCACCCAAAGATCTGTACAGAAGCAATAATAGAATTTTCGATAATATACAAGTCTCCAATTTAAAAGTTGATGGCCAAATCTTTTTTTAAAGAAACTTTTTATAAGAAAAAATCTTTCTTAAACTTCATTCACAGTTCACAGCTCTGTCAACGAGATCTTGGACTCAACCTAAATCATTTACTTCAATTAATGTACATAAACAGCGCGTCTATATTTTAGAGTTTTTACCCAATCGCTTGTCACTTACAGGTCAGTGAATTTTGAATTTTTCATATAGAACTCATATCTACTGAAAGTGACAGGAAACACTTTCATCTGTATTCTTTGCAGCTCCTTTTTCGTTCTATTGCTGTGAACCACAAGAATATGGTTCATTTATAAGAGTGGAAATATAACAACTTCTTATGACATTTATTGTGTAGTATGTGAACCTGAAAAGAGAAGTTTCCTAAAACATCTTACGGAGTTGAACCAATTCAGAAAAGACCATTTTTGCAACGAAGATCATGCAAATAAATTGACAAAATTTTTTATTATTAAAAACTGATCAAGATAATCACTTAATAATAGATATATTATAAAAAAATTATGGTTTAAGCAATATTTTATATTTTCATAAGAATTATTACAATAGAATATAATTGAGATCCAATTACTAGAATAAAGTTTTCATTAAGCCTAGTTTGAAACAGAATACATATTGTATATTTACTTCAGTTTTTTACAGCAGCAAACATCAAACAAAAATTAATTGTGTTAATTTATCGAGTTTGAGGTCTAAAAACAATATATTTATTTTTTATTTTTCCAACAAATTGCCGTTTTTCAAAATAAATATTGATTGCATCACAACTTTTTTATTACAGATTCCTAAAAATTTTATCTATATAAAGGTAAGTTCAATATTAAATATTGCAGTAATAATGTTTTGATATATTTTTAATTAAAAATATTCTGTGCTTTAACTTATTCTCATCCTTTCCACACAATCTCGATAAACATAATCAGCAATTAAAAGTAATATTTGAAAATTGCTGCCATATTAATAAGTCCTTTTATTATTAAAAAATAAATGAGAACCATATTGTAATTACGAAACAAAAGTCAATAAATAAAATTAATATTTTGCTCATTTGTTCAATATTAGTTTTAGTATGAATTGAAACAAAAGTTAATAATCAAACATCAATTCCCAATACAAGCAAACAATTCATATTACTCCCGTGCATTCATTTGTTCTCTCATTCATCAAGTCATTCATTATTGTACAAATATTAATGTAGAAATAACCGGAACAGCAGCTGCAGTAAATAAAGCCTTGCGTCTATCTGCTTTCCATTACTTTTTCTTGTTTAAACAAAATAATAAAGCAAATACATTGAAAATTTGCTTCAGATGAAAGAATAGGGCATAAATGAAAAAGCAAATAAAAGGAATTTATAAAAAAGAAATTTGCAGAAAATTAAAACTTGAAACAGTGACAACTCATAAAATGTAGTTTGTTTCACTCCGCTATTGTTTATGCCCCACGTATGCCATATTTAAATTAATAGAGTATTTTCATTCTATAATGACTGATTGATAGGCTTTTATCTTTTGAAAGGATGTAAAAATTCATTTCTGACTTTACAGACAGTTGATACCCACTGTAATAAGTTGGGTTCACTTTGTTTGTATCATGACTAGAAAACTCATTGATCCGGGAAATATGTACCACTAGACCGCGTTAGTATTACATGCAGGACGCTTGGCAGTGACGACATCTCAGCCATATTGTTTAATATAGATTAAGTCCAGGTTTCCATCTGCACTACTTTACTCACCACTCATTTTTCAGCAACTTACCCAACTGTCTTCACCATAATATTTAATCGTAGTATTCAGAAGCTGTTTGGTCTCATCGTATATCATAATATCTCCAATACTCTCAACTGTTATTGGTCCTGAGATGATTTTATGATTTAAAGGCATCACTCATAATATATTTATTATCATATAGGTTAGTGGTGTAGGACACTAAATGCCTGTTTTAAAATAAAACACTGATTTTTAGGGACTATGTTCCAATTTTATTACTTTTCATTTAAGCGCTATGCGCTCTTGTCTTTACAAAAGTGAGTATCAGTCTCTGCTACTAATTCTTATCCTACCCTATTTTACACTAATTCCTAGCTACAATCTGTTTGGCAAAGCGGCTGACTGATGGTGAGAAGATGATTGGCTAATGATTTGAAGTTGCTGATTGGCGCAGGTGTGGTTCTGCGAATTGTGACTGCTTCTTATTGTGGGAAGAATTATGAAACGTTGTGAGATTCATGTGCTAACTTATACACAACAAGGAATGTTGCATTTCTTCATATTGGAAAGTAATATTTTGGCAGTGCTTATGATCTGCCAGCATTTAAATCAAATAGCAATTTACAGCTTATATTGTTACTTCGTCCATTTCCCTATATTTGAAATAAAGTCTGGAGTCCACTTATCTCTTGCATCGGTCTTCCACTTATGTCACCAGCTCTGTAGAATCTCCTGTCTTATTTGGTCCTCTATTTCCTATTGTGTATTGTTGTTTGATTTTCTCATGTATAAACTTATTCGCCCTTATGTGTATGGATTTATTGGCGTGATTCCTGAGATCACCTTTACTGAGTTTGCTGATGCAGTTCTTCATGCATGTGTTAGCCTTGCGGTAGCTGTAGTTAATATGGCTAATAATGTGTTTGTAATCTTCTTGGGCTTTAATTATTTGTTCAAGTTATCGCTTCCATAAAGAAAGACACAATTTATTGTCTATTTTTCACAAAAATTTGCATTTGTTTGACAGTAATCCCCCATGCATAACATTGGGAGCCAAGATTTCTTGATGAAAACCTTCCCCAGAGGCTAAGCATTTTTCTTAAAGAGCTCTATTCTTAAGTGATATATTAATATCTTGACATCATTTTGATGCTTAGGATTTTTTATAAGAAATTTCTTTTTTCTGTCCATATTTTTGGCTTTACAGAAAGAGACATTTATAATTATTTATTCTAGGAACATCGCTTACTATAAATCAGCTGAACTCCTTCTTGTTTTGGGAACTTTGGTCGCGGCATAGAGAACATCATCCACCCAGTCTCATTTGCAAATAATTAATGAATTTCTTTGTGCGTTCTATAAGGCCTTTCATCTCTTCACGGTTGCAGATGGTCTGTCTTGCACCACATTTTATTGTTGAAATTTAAACAAGGCAATCAATGGCCGAAGTTCGGCTATTTTTAAGGGACTTCAAAAAGGAGCAGGTTATCATTTCCTATTAATTGTTTGTATAATTTTATCATTTGTGAACCGATTTAAAAATTATATTGTTTGAGCTTCAGATTCGAGGCTCAATAACAATATAAAGTATGTAATATCGTATTAATAGTGATTCGAGCTCTGAAAGTTATAAGCATTTTGTTTTGAATTGGATATTTTGCTTCAACTGCAATCTGCAAAGGCCATATTAAGGAGCCCTACATTTATAAAACATGATATTAAATATTTTTATTCGTTACTTACCAATTTGAAGATGTTCGTGGTAAATGTATGTCTTAATATTTTTTGGGAAATAGTCAAACTTTGTATATTTTAAAATATAAGGTAGTAGTAATTCTTGGAATCCTGGCAACATGTGGTTTAAATAAACTGCAAAAAAGGATCATAACGAAACCAATTTAGCTGAACTATTTTCCTCTTATGAAATTTAACTTCATATTTAATTCTAGGGGTGGCAATTGGAGCTTCCTACTACATTATCACTCCAGTGACTGCAAAATAGCCCATATGCCCATCAATTTACTTGTCTTTTCCAACTGTTTAAAAATATATTTTATGGAGAACAAGCAGAAAAACTAAAAATTTTCGAAACAAAAAAAAATTATTTTTGAAATTAAAAAAAGACGTAGGGATAGATTGAAGGATGTTGCATACACTGACTGCGCTAATAGTTATTGTTATTGCAGACTATTGTGTGAAACAAAGTAATCAAACTCGAGTCAAGATTGAATTGTCTTAGTTTTAAAATTGCAAAAGGAAGGTGGAAAAAGAGAAACAATCAGAAACAGATGGGTTGCATTTCCTATTATGGTACACTCATGCCGTTATTATAAGTATTTAAAAATAGTGTACAGAAAAACAACTCCTGCAATGTATTGTGGCATACAAAAGGAACAATAGCGGAAATATATATATATATATATATATATATATATATATATATATATATATATATATATATATATGTAGATTAATATGTTTGAGTAGATGGTGTGGTAAAACGCAGAATATCTATTCGCATTTAGAAATAATTCTGCGCTTGTTTTGTCATTAATATGCCTAAGGTTTGCTGACCTGACAGTTGTTAATGATAGTCATGTTTACATGAAACGTTTTGCTAGAAAATTTAAAGCGCTAAATGCTAATATTAAAAGGAAAAAACTAAATGAAAAATTTATCATATGCCGAAATGAATTTTTATGAATTTCAAAAGAAGGCTACAGGAAAATTAGAAATGTTTTCTTAATTTCTTTGATTGCCAAGGACTATTTATTAAGATATGCAAAATTATAAGGCAATTGTATTTCTTCAACTCAGATATGTTCATTATATGCTGTATGCCAGTCTTAAAGCAAAAACTCCTTTGTGGTACTAAATCGCTTTAGGTCTATATATTATTTTCTTTTGTCTGTATATGACATGCAAATATATAAGTCTTATTTCTGAAATAACATTTTTTTCCATTTTATAATGTATAGCCTTTTTTTGAAAAAATTATAAAATTGAAAATATTTTGAATCAAATTTTTTAAAAAGTGCTATGAGTTGTTAATTATAGCGGCCTCATAATCGAAATAGTTACAGAATTACGGATCACTATCCCAATTATAATTGAAAATATTTTAAATAAAATTTTTGAAAAAGTATTATCAATTAAAGAAGCCTTATAACATAAAAATACTTAATATAAAAATGTTTCTTACCAAACATATTATTTTATTTATTAGTTCGAAAAAGATTTCATTAATTTTGATACACAGCTGATCTTTTCATAACTCATATAATAATTGTAAATGATTTGTGAAAGCATTTTGAATTTAAAAAAAAAAAACATCAATAACGAATAATATCAGAATTCCAAGAAAACCAAATATGGAGCTTTAGAATTTTTTCTATACTGTTCTATTTTTCCTTATCGATTACTTATGATTAATTTTAGAAAAATTTTATTGGAGCAGATTAATTTTTTTAGTATTGAAAATAATTATAAAGGTATGCAAATGATAAGTTATTTTTAATATGTTCTTAAGTCAAAAAGCCTTAAGGATTAGCGTTGAGCATAGAAAAAATCTAAATGTTTACTTAACCCATTAGTGGACGAAGTTCCCTGGACACTTTTCTTAAATAATTTTCACCAAGTATTAATAAAAATCATCTGATTAATTCATTTTTAAAACATTTTATTAAAAAAAACTTATAGTTTTGGACTTATGGACAGTCCCTTATAAGGGACACTGCGCAGTAGGTGCACTAGGTGTATGATATATTTTAAAGCATTCTTTGGGGTGAAGCCCTTTTTCACATTTGTTGCAAATGAAGTTAGTTTTTTTTCCGCAATGTCCACATCGTTTATCAGTCTTACAGTAATCAATAAGGTGGTTTCTGCCATCATATCGTGTGTCTGTCGTCACTTTATTAGTGCGCGAACCTCTTACAGATGGTGTCCCATATGTTTCAAGGTAGGAAGTAGCAAGATTTCGGCGAAAAATAAGAAGAGATGCACATGTAGGATCATTGGGATGTATTTTCTTCATCAGTAGCCATGCATTAACAACTGAGGAATCAAGAAGATATGCAAATATTGGCCACCACCATTTCTTTTGTCTGATTCGCGAGCGGTAGACTGCTACTAATTGATCCATCTTATCAACACCTCCCATGCCACTATTATATCGATGAAACACTTTTGGTTGGGAAATACTTACAGCACCCCTTCCTTTAACGAATCGTTGGCACGATCCCATTTCATTTACATCAAAATTTGTTGCAATTGTGACAACATTATTATCCTTCCATCGTGTGAGAAATATGTTTCCATTATTTGTAAATCTGTGATCTACAGATCCCCTTTCTTCTTTTTTCATTACCGGGATTGAGCGAAGAGGACATTTTCCTGTTCGCCCTTCTCTTATCGTTCCTGAAGTACAAATTCCGATGGATGACAAGTGTTGAAGTAATTTCACGGAGGTAAAATAATTGTCTATGAATACCTGAAATACATTAAATAAGTCTGGTTTTTTAAATGGGAATACTATGGTTATATCACCTTGAATCCTTTATTAGATGGAACATTAGCTTTCGAGAGGAGGTCAAGTACTTTATCACCACCTACACCAAATCCTTTGGGAATAGACTCTGCATTTTTCCCCATATATATATCAAATTGGATCATAAAACCGTTAGCTGAATTTAACGCCCAGTTTTTAAAACCAAATCTGATTGGTTTCCCCCGAATATATTGTTTGGCATAATGCTTACCATAATACGGGATCATGCTCTCATCAATTGACAAATTTTCATCAATCCCACCGTGTCGCAGATATGCTGCATTTAGGTGATTTATTAAAGGTCGCAATTTGTAAAGGCGATCTATATCATCGATTTGGTGATTGTCATTCAAATGAAAGTTATTTAGTATTTGTTCAAACCTCTTCATTCTTATGCTATTACAGAGCAGTTTAGGACAGTCAGATTTGCTTGACCAATACAATCTTTTATTGGGATACTTGGCGTATCCAGACATAAGAATACCTCCTAAAAATACTTTCATCTCGTCGAATGTGATATCTAAATTTATATTCTTTTGGAGTCCATACAAGTTTGTTTGCTCCTCAAAATGTCTTAAAATATCCTCGGAGAAAAATAATTCAAAAAATTCTGTCGGAGTTTTGCTTAATTGAGCCTCAGCACTTGGTGGAATCACTGTACATTCTGTATTTATATCATATAATGGTTCAACTTTTCGCCAACAATTTGAACTCATGTTTGCCTGTTTGTGTGATCCAGAGGAGATGCGCATTAATTTCTCTAGGGGTTCGTCATCACTGTCATCCCATTCACTATCTTCCTGTACTACTTCACAAGTGGTAGATAATAATTTTGGACCCAGATGATTAAGATTTGCTTCATGGTCATCATCACTTTCATCACTATCCTGATCAGTATCTGCTCCATCTAACGGTGGAATTGTATAAATTGCAACGCCATTGAGCTCATTGCACTCAAGAGCATCCAGTTCATCCAATATTTCAGAAACTGTAAGTCTATACATTAAAATAATATTTACTCAACCATCGTACTACAATTGTACTACGGACGCAGTGTCCCTTTTAGGGGACGTTGCAATCAAAGTCACTACATGCACGTGGCATTACATTTTGTCATAATTTTTTGGCATAATTTGAATCATTACACTTATTTATAAATAACAACACGCAAAAAATAACAAATATTCAAATAATATTTAAAATATTCTAATTTTACTTACCCAGCTCGAGATTTTTGTTTTTTCATATTTTTCTTTTCCATATTTGCATAAAACACAACACACAAAGCACAATAACTGAAAGGAATTAAGTAATATACGTTTCGTTGGAATGTTAGTAATGCATAGCCTACCTTGTTATTTAAAAATTCAAATTTTTGAAAACGGTACAGTAGAAAATTCGAGCGTCCCTTATAAGGGACTCTGCGCACTAATGAGTTAATTTGTGTTGTATGCCAACCTTAAAGTCTGAAAGTCTCTGTCTGAAATGGCTTTGGATCTATATATTATTTTCGTTTGTCTGTATATGACACGCAAATATATAAATCTTAGTTTCGAAATAACATTTCATTCCATTTTATAAAATATAACTAGTGAATTTAAAGCATTATTACATTATTCCGCATTACTATTACAGTTCCAGTTGCAAATATTTTCAATTCAATTGTTAAACGAATCCTATATATTTTCAATTATTACATTCTTATGATCGAAAAGATAATTTTCTTTCAAACTTTATTTATGTTGCATAAGATTTTATTCTCGACAAAAATTTCAAAATTCATTTAATAATGTGTAATTATATTGTGAAACTATTTCGATTTTTTTTTCTTACAATAGTGAATAACATCAGAATTCTTAGAAGTTTTAATGAAATAGGGGGAGTTTTATTGGCCACGTATGGAGCTTTTGACTTTTATTTCTGAAACTCTTTTGTTCGTTAAATGCAGCAAGAAGTATCATAAAATTCGATTTATGGCAATTTAGGAATTGCAACATCTTTTATGCACAATATACCTCAATGTACGATTTAAAAAATGGTATCAAAATTAAATAAAAACTTCATGTTGTAGGTTGAGTGTTAGTTTCCACTTTAAAATTAATCATGCCACTCTGTGTAAACTTTTATTATGAGCAATAATATGACTGGTCAGAATAATTAATATTAAAGTTGTTGCATACGTAACTCATACGTACCATCACTATTTCTTCTAGTTGTTCATGTGTGTCACAGAGATAAAATACATATCGTAAGTAAAAGCTTCTCTAGAAAACATTTTTGAATTAAAATATAAGGACAGGTGTTATGTTTTCAAATCATTGCAATTAAACCTTTATGTATCAGCTTTTGTTTTTAGTGAAAAGGCTTAAAGGAATTAAACGAAATTCGCAAATTTATACATTTTCAGTGACGTGCAAATTCTTATACATTTTAAACTAATTCCAAAATAAAGTACTGAATTGAAAAGTTTTTGCAAAAAATAGTTTTTAATGCCATCAAAATGATTATTTGAAATTTCAAATAAATAAAGATGTGATAGTTGTCTTCTATCTATAAATCTATAGAAAAATTAAAAAAAAGTAAGAAAACATTTTCGCAAAACTTCACGATAAAAATTTAAAGTTCTAAGAAACAAGACGGTATATTTTTTAAGTAGGATTTTGAAATCAAAAAACGTTTAATGATTTCAAAGACATAAAAATTATTTGAAACTGATGAAGTATTACATAATGATGAATGCCTTTAATTTTCCTTAAAAGTGGCCAATATATTCATCTTTAAAGGGTGTTAAAAATGGATCCATAAGCAGCGTCTAACTGGTTAATGCATCGAAAAATTTTGTGAATGAGTTTCGTTTATTTAATACTTAAAATTTAATATAAATTTAATCTATTTAATATTTAAAATGGCGCATTTCATTAGAAAGCTTAATTAAAACAAGTAGTCGAATATAAATTTTATATTAAAACTATTGATTACAGACTTTTGATTCAATCTCTAGGTTTTGAAGATGTTTTTTTTTTTAATTTTAACTCTTATTTAATGGTTAAACAATTTTATTGTGTTAATATCGGTATTTTATAATCATTGTTAATCATCTTCAAAGTTATTGTGACAGCAATGAGGATATACAGAAGGTTTGACAATAATACGAATAGAATAGGGCATACAGAAGTAATTAAGGAGACATTAATGAAAGTAATACTCCTTCTCTGCAAATTATTTGGTACGAAAGCCTAAAAATTTATATATATTTTATATTAATTTGCTTGATATTGCGAACTTTGTATAACAATGAGAATAATTATTATAATATTGGAACTGGAAAACAAATGTTATTTTTTAAAGAAAGTACAAACTTACATAAAAGTTTAATTTTTTGAGAAAAAACTATATCTATTCAATTAATATTATTGTTGAATGGGTATAAATTTAAAAAAGTCAACCAATAACGATCATATTTTCTGTTACTGTATCGACTAAACTTAGAGTTCTAACAAAGAATTGCATTAAATTATATGCATTGTGATAAAGAAACTAATTTTTTTTCTAATGCCAATGATAAAATGATATTCTTCCATTCAAATAATCTTAAATTAAAATACAAGTCTTATAAACGTAACTGTGTTGAAAATACCCATGGCCTGGCGACGACAACATCTGTTATTAGACGGAAATTGAATTTTTATTGAAGGAAAATACTTTTCTTCAATATTTGAAACGTCTTCTTTTTACACATATATTGTTCTTATATTTTCATTGATTGAATTTCCTTTTTCTGTTCAAAGATTAAAAAATAAATAAATGTATATTATTTCTTCTACCCTTTTTTATCTCTCAGTCGTTCGAAAAAAGTTTTTATTGTTGATTATGGCAAATAAACATTTAAAGCATTTAACGTAGAATTTATTTTCTATTCTTTATTTTGTCAGTATTTTTGAACTTTATTTTCGTTCCTTTCGATCTATTTGATGACAATAAATGTCATGTTGTTTGAGTTTTCTTAGTTTTTGTAATATTACGGGCGCCCATTTAAATTGGCATCATTGGTATGCTGGTAATTAAATTTTCTTTAATTGTTTACATGTTTTAGCATTTGAGCTTCAAAGTGGAAGATAATGGTTTCAAGAAATCGGTGGAGTGTTAACAAGGGGAAGGGCAGGTTTTTACTTTCTTAGGCGAAAATATTTTCCAACAATTTAAGCAAAAATTTCTCATTTTCTAGATGGCAAAAATTCTGCCAAACGTTTAATTGTCTGTAACAATTTGTATTTGAAAAAGTGTTTTTTTTGTACAATTTGGGCATATCTTTTACAAAAGTAATAAAATCGTTCAAGAGTATGTACATTTATTTTTATTTGAGCGTTAGATCCAAGAATTTAATTAAAAATATCTGAATGTAAGAACAACAAAATTTTTTCATATTTTTTCTTATTAGATTTCATTATTTTCTATTTAACATGGATTTTCTTGCGCTTCAAAATAATGGAATAAAACACTATTGAACAATTATTGTCTTAGACTCCTAGGTTGGATATTTTATTTTTGGTCAAGAATTATTTTTATCGCTAATTTAAAAACGGTGAACAATAGTGTAATTAGTATCTGGTCTACGTTTCCTTTGAAATGCATGAAAGAGTGTCAAAGGAATTTCGTACAGCAGAGAAATTTTTTATCGTTGGGAAATGGTAGACACAGTTTTTTCAATATATTAAGTTACTATTAAGGCCTAAAAATTTAGTGCTTCGAAGACAACTGCAGAAGGAATTATGTCCTTGTATATGTAAACAAGTTCTACCTGCAATATCCCTTTTTAACACTTACAATCATGACAATTTACAATTTGTTAGTAAATAGGGAATACAATTGTTACCTAATAGTCGCTAGGAACACTTCCCTTTACTCAAAAAACACCGCAGCATTAAATTGAACAAATAAATGATTGAAATATTCCAATAAAAAATTATTGCAGACAAGAAAAAAATGTCAAACAAGTGCTTTTCACTTTATAAGAGATAAAAAACAGATGCAACATATTTGAAAAAGTCTTATAATAAAAAGTACCAAAGTAGGGATGAAAATAAGAAAAAAAAGTGGAATGATTTTTATCAAAGATGGATGAAGTAAATATGATGTGGTATATGAGATGAAAATGGCTAAAAAGTAAATAATATCAATAGGGTAAAAAATATACCAGACAGAGTGTTGGCAATATACTCGTACAAGATATATGACGGCACACATAATTCCAAAAAATATTTATATTTTCATATTTTTCATTTCAGCAAAAACATATTGTAATCACAAAGAGCGTTATATAAATTTAACATATTGCTGTTTCTTTCATCTCCTATTTTTGTCAAACGGAAGTATAACTAATACGTGTATGGTGTTAATAAAAAAGGATAAAGTATTTATCCAATATATAAAAAGAGTACTGTTAAATAAACTTTTTTTATCTGAAAAATTATTGTTGCTTAATCATCATTTAACATATAATGGGATAAACAAAATGTTTAAGTCTTTTTCTGACTTTAATTTATGGCCACATTAATATTGCAGTAACATAAGTTCTTACTTCGGCCATAAATTTATAAAATTAAACATTAAACTACTTTTAAAATTTTAATTTCTAAAATAGTTTTTGCTGGCATCTAAATGACATTGACTGGGAAGTTCTTTAGACCCAAAAACTTTTGTTATGTATTAAGCTCTAAACACATAGACGACAGCAGACAGCAAGCAGCAATATGTCGAAAATAAAATCCATGTATTTAAATGAAAACGATTATTTTAACGGCAGCACAGCAGCACGACTGCACAACAGCATTTGCTGCTGCTGCCAACTTAGGCTATTTTTCTATTTTGACGGGCAGCATTAAACAAATATAGTGTTGCCATTATATATATAAATTGAAAAAATAAAAACAAAAACTTTTTTTTTAATGTTAAACATAAAAGAACGTTACAAAGATACAATAAAGAAATAAATTTATGTGTTTTTATAGTTTTTCGTGATTTTATTAAATTTTTTTTATCAATGACTTTAATTTTATTCATTATAAAATATACATCCGGCATCCCTGAAATTTGTATTGCTAAAACACACATCAGCTGATTATTATGTTGTTGCTGTCTTAAAAATAATTATGAAGCTGACTTCAGAGCAGCATTTGAAGTTGGCAGCATTTGAAGCCGTAAAGTCGTGAAAACTGCTGTCCTCTATGTGTTTAATTGAATTATTTTTTTAATGAGTTTTAGGTCTTTTTTTTATAAAAAACAATATATTTATTTTTTATGATTTTTCAATATTTCAACATCCGGAAAAATCATAAAATAAACCTTATTCCCTTTGAAGTATATGGGTTTGAAAGCTTTTCAAACATGATTCGGCTAGAGCCAATGAAATGCAGGCACGTACTCAGCTAAGCCGACAACAAACAATAAATGTTTTCGAAATCACTTGTTTCAACTTGATGGATTTTATTTCTTTAAAGCCAAAACGTGTACAAAAATTTATAATTTATTTTATCTACATAATTCTTATAACTAAAACCATCAGTTCGGAAAAAAGCAGCTTAAAATGGTCTTCAGAGACACAATAATCCTTATGTTTTTAAAATCTTTATTTCCTTGGGCACAACTGTCGATCTTAAGTTTTTTATACTTATACATAATAAGTTTCAGTAATTAATGGAGCAACAATTTAATAGCCACTTTGTTCACTAGACAATCTCAAAATTAGAGAAGAAGAATTTTTTTTGGTTTGCTTGCACCGGTAGTGATTTTCTTTCTCATGAACACTCTGTCAGAGTTATGAAAAAGGAGTTAAAAGTTGTACTGAAATCAGATTAAAAAGAAAAAAAACTTTCAAAACTCTCCAAAATAAAAATTTTGCAAGACTAACTCGTAGTATAAAAAATGAAAAAACCAATATCCTTTCAACGTATGAAATCATTTCCCTCATATATTGCCAAAAATGGATGTTATTTTGTAATGCAAAATTTTATTGCCTTCTTTTTTGTTGTCTGAATTTCTGTTAATAAAAAATGTATAAATCGTAGAAAAAAATTAATGAAGATTTCTTTCTATAAAACAATTGTCTATGAAGAGCTCCAAAATTGTTACATAAAATAATATTTTCGTGTATTCCCCTATCATGAAAAAAGATTGATTGGCATTAAAACTTTCCCTTTTCTAAAGAAAATATTATCATATTTAGGGCTCCTTGAAGAGGAAATTATTTTTAAGTTGTCATTAGTAAGTGAGAATTTAACAAGAAATTAAAAATTATTAGAAATTTCTAAAAGTGAGTGTAAATTTTTTTTTATGGCCAAAGAACTTTAAAAAATTCTCTTGTTATAGAAAAGAGCAAATAAGATTTTCATAAAAAATCATTAATCTGTCTCTGGCATTTCAGTTTCCCTCGCTTTATGCATTTATTATTTTTCATTTTAAGGTCTGCGGCAGAAGTATTCCAAGCATTCAAACTTAAGCCAATGTTTTTAGTCAATTTGCAAATGTCATGCATCTAATTATTTGGCTGTAACTGATATCGAAACTAAACTTTAAAAAGTAAGTGAACATTAAAAAAATTGAATAATTTTGTTTTATTTTATGGGTCATATTCTTTACGCAATTAATTTTTTTGTTTAGATCAATTATGCCGTAGAAAATTTTCTTACAAAATATGGTGCAATAAATTTATTGCTTTTCTAAATTTAATACTTTAAGTTTCAAATAGAAAAAAATATAATGACACAATTTAGCGTTTAGATTTTTATGTGTTTGTCACTTTTTCATCGAGCTAAGAAAAAGTTTTCTTGCTTAAAAAAAAATTCCTGAAAAAAAGGATCAAACGATTACAGTCAAATTGTCAAGAAAATAGCAACCAAGACTCTTCCATAATTATGGCTAAAACATTAAATAATAATGTGGTTTGTGGTTAGAAACACTTTCAAATGTAATTAAATGTCGCAAACATACAAAACAAATATTAGCAGCAGTCTCTAATGGCAAAGAGAAAGAAACCTTAACTTTTGTTTCACTTTTTTTTATTAAATATTAAGTTTTGTGTTAAGCAAACATTTGCGAGCAATTTATTCTATATTTTCAGCTTCAAATTATTAGAAAACAACTAAAGAAATACAAATCTTTGCTTTCAAAAATCCCAAGATAAATTTATACAAAAAAACTTGCACAACGGAAACAGAACAGAAAACAAAGTTATCGTTATTGCTTTTGCTATTCAGTTTTTTTTCGCTCTCAACTTTGTTTACAGACTGTGTTACACAACTGTAAGTATTACTAAGTTGGCTATTATTTTTTAATCAATTAAGACTGTCAAGATACCAAGAAACCAAAGTTAGCAAATATCATACGACACGCACTTCTAGATTGCAAAAAGCCATTTCCAACAAATATAAGAAGAATAAAATCTAATAATAATATAGTAAAAGAGATATTTTCGTAGTTTGAGGAAATGAAAGAGAAGGCCTGTGAGTACGTGATGGTTTCCGGTCTGTTAGTAATAAAAATAATATAAGTTTAGAAGACAAGAACGTGCTGCTGTTTGTGTATGAAAAATATATTCTTTTATGTTTGATTGTGATTTAGGTATTTTTGACATCTGTAAGCTTTTAGTCTTAACGGGCTTTAAGTGAATGATATGTGATGTTTTTTGTACACAGTACTCGTACATTTAACAAATATTTTATTGATTTTGTTCCACAGTAAGAAGATATTTCTTGATTAGTTTTAATAAAAATTTATTTACAAAGTTTTTTTTTTTTCTTGGGTAATAAGTAAAAAAGAGTAATCGGCGGATGAAAAAGAAGCAAATGCACAATTTAAGTATGAATTATAGGCAATGAAATTTTTTGTCAGTGCAACAACTTGAAGAGTATGAGGGGTAAGAAGAAATTCCGTTTAAAGGTCTCATTGCAAACACCCTGGTCAAGATGTATTAACTTTATTAGATATCATCATTAAATAAGCTGATTATTCTTAGCCCCATTATTGTTATTATATATTGAGTCATTTACAAATCTATTATAATATGAATTTATGTCATTTAATGTTAAAAAAATTTTTATAAAATTTTATGTCAGTTAAGTTTTTAAAATCATACTTTTAAATATTTATTACTTTTGTAGGTCCATAATTTTTAAAAACCTGCATCTAATTATTTTCAAATAAATTAACACTTTAGTTTTTCTTGTTATTTTTATTTATTGTTTTATTTTATATTAGATTTTGTTATATTAAAAAAAAACGTTAACTAAGTGTGTGTGTGTGTGTTTAGAAGATTTTTGTTAATAATTTAAATAATTGTTTGGGTTCAGGTCCTGTTTAATCAGTTAATAATAATTTAAATTTTAGTTTCGTTTATTTTCTTTTATTAGTTATTATTAGAAGATGATTTCAAGAAGATGAATAGAATATAATTTTACTTGTTTTTTTAAACCTTAAATGTGGTATGTATCTCTTTAAAGATGCAACTAAGAAAACTAGTGCTTTTATTACAACAATTTTACATTTATGAAAAATATTGAGCAACGAATTCAACGTTTTGAAATTCAGACTCTTAGAAAATAATATACAATTTAAAAATTTGTTTGTGTTATTTATTAAAAAAAATATATTAATATTGAAAAACATTACGTTCTTAATTATAACCTAACCTAACCTAATTATAATCTTAGTTTTATATTAGAAACAAGCTTTCAATATGATCTGTATTATTGGTTTGTCAATAAATGATTGTAGTCAATTGTTTTTTTACGTTTTGTGTTTGTTGTGGCAAATTTTGTACAGCTTATACAGCTTGTTCTTTTTTAGTTGTTAGAATTGATCGGTTCCGGTTCATATAATTTTTGTTACAATAATTTCAAAAATAAATATAGATATATTGACATGTGTAACATGGAGTAATAATCTGGAATTCTTGAAAAAAGTCATGAAAATGTGGAGACTAGAATACGGAACTATTACAATTTTTTATGATTTCCATGGGTTTTAACAAAGGATTGTCATCGTAATATGTTCTCTAATTTGATACCTATTCATAGATTTTTAAGCTGTCGTATTATTATAGAAGGTGGGTTGATATTATACAATAAGTTTAAGTATAGGAGTCATAGGTCGTCAAATACAGAAATCGCTTATTGAATTTTTAGAACATTCCCAACAATGCCATACATATGGCTAAAACGCGCAACTTTATGCACTTTTTGTGATTAAGTTAAAGAAAAAATTCTCAACATTGGCTTTGAATAAACATTTTTTTTATCACTTCAAATATTTATTAGATTTTCTCAATTTCTTACTCACCCTTATCTAAAGTCTTTTTAAATAATTTAAAAGAGAACATATTGTTCAGGAAATGTTATAAAATTAAATTTTCTTACTTAATATGTGTTTCATATGTTTACTTTAATAATAAAAAAGCAAACAATTGATCAAAACATATACGAAATGCAATTTTAATATCTAATACGCAATGCGATTATCGAATGACATGACGACATGACGCCATGTCACGAGTCTCCGTGTAATAAATGTGCACATATTAAATCTTCCATCAATTATTAAATATGGGTGAATGGCTGTTTTGGTGTAAATAAATGTATTTGAACGAAAGGATGATATGCAATATTAAAACTAATATGTGTACTTTTTTACAACTCACATGAGTGAGAAAAAAAGTGAAACCCATTCTTAATACAGTGGGTAATAATTTTGTAGAAACTTCTTCATATTATCTTATAAAACTTTTCATAATTTTTGTCGTGAATAAGATCTTCTATATTAAATTTTTCTTATTTTTATCATTCTACACATCAATTAAAAATGCTACATTTAAATTACTTAAAAGCCATAGAAAAAGGAAATTTAGTCAACCATCCTCTATAGATGAATAGTATATTATAGTAAAGCTCGTTTGTATTTTTTTAATTTATAATGATCAAGGATTATTGCCGTTGGAAAGAATGGCAGATGCACTCTGATGCTTTCATTATAATTTTACACAACGATATTTTTTTTAAATAAATGGCAAATTGAAAACTGAAAACACACACACTTAGAAATTTTATATACTTATGTAAGTATATATTGCTGTGGTAGCCAAATTTGCCACCGATCTAACTGCAAAGGTTGGATATATTATATTAATATTCAATTCAAAAAATTTATTATTATGGAGTTCATATAATAGCTTAGAAATATTGCTCAATTGCAGAAATGGTGAATCTGGTAAAGATATGAACACAAAAATAAATAACTTTAAGGATTATAATTTCTAAAGAGACTCATACATATTTATTTATGTAAATATATTAAATAAATTTATACAGGATATTCTACCAAATTGTTGCTAAAAAAATTTTGATTTTTTGCTGGTAGATCTCTCTATATGCCATAATCTTATACCAAATCATTAAAGGGCTTCAAACGTCACGTTACACATATATTTTCTTTTAGAATAAAGAATCCTTATTTATTATTTTTAAATTCGGATAGTTTGGGTCCATATTTGGCTTTCAATTCTATGGCAGGTACCATATCAACAAATATGATATTATTAACTCAGATGAAAACTGAAAATTAATGTTACACTTGTTAATTCATTCTGTAATAGATTTCAAGATTCAAGACACTTCTTATGTAGATTCAACTACATAAGAAGTGTCTTTGCAAAGTAGTAATAAGCAAATATATATACTTAACTTTTTCATTGTAGTCCTCAATGTGACCGAACAAATCTCAGCATACTTTTTTTTAAGTTGACCCTAAGCCACAAGCTCAAAGATAATGAGCAGTTGTCTAATTCGTAAATTAATCAATCTTAAGAGCTCATCAAATACAAACAGGGTGTTGTTTCCAGGCAACGACAGATGACAGCCCCATTATCCTAGACCTGCTACATCACACCAAACAACCGATTAACGAAATTGATGCAAGACAAAAATAACAATGCAAAAACAACTGCAGCAACTCGTAAAAGATGGAGATGCTTTGTGAAAGCCAAATCCTTCCAAGAGGGTTAATTGAAAAAAGGTCTCTTTTATTCAGAGAGTTTATTCTTGCACATTTTGAAACTTTTTTGTTAATCAATTACAGAATGTACATTTTATTTAATAAAAATATATTTTCATTGAACTATTTTTAATGGGAAAGTCATTTTTGCAACTAAATGATAAAATTAAATTAAGTTTATAATTAAACAAAAATATATATGTAAGCAAAAAGCACATTTTTATTTAAATTTATAAAATTTGATTGCCAATACATCGTTTATTATGATATTTTATTTATGAGTTAAAATATTGAAAATAGAAAAACTTATTTTAATTGGCCTTAAGCCTAAATAATCTACAAATTAAAATTAATTAAAAGACAAAAAAAAAAAAACTAAAACAATTATTTAATTATTTACAAGCTTAATTTTAAACTTAAATATTAGAACTTATTTATGCTTCTCACTATAAATTTCATATGTATGCGTGTAACATTGTTATTATTATTATTTTCATTGCTTGACGTAGAAATTTATTACTTTATGCATGTAGTTACATAAAAACAAATTTTACTGCCAGCAACAAATACAAAAACTCGCATTACATAAATATATCTTTCATAATGACAACCATAAACACCATCGTACGTACTTGCGTAAGTGTTAATATTTTGTATCTTTATAGAATTTACAACAAATGCAAGTAAGTATTACAACGAAAAATGAATGCAACAAGCTGAAAACGTGTTCAGCGAAACATTTTTTTATTTGACTTGCGAGAGTGGCAGTAAAATTACTTTCCTATAACAATATTAAATGCATGTGTGTATGTATGTGTGCTTGACTTGGTATGGGTTCATTTCTACCCTCGCGCTTATATACATAAATATTACTTGTTGTGTTCATTGTTGATGCAACATATGATACATGAAGTAAAATAAAATTAAAAACGCACCAGCGCACACGCACATACAGACACACACACGCTGGCATTTTAAAAGCAACAAAAGTGCCATTTATTTTGTTTCTAAAAGAAGGGACTGAGTTTTGTTTCTTTTTTCTACTTTAAGCCACACACACACACACACACACACACTATACAGAAACTCCTCTCCATGGATTCCCATGGGAAAAAGTGTTTAACAATATTTTATGACAATGAGAATGACATTGATGATACTGACTGTCAGGGTAATTTTCGACAATTTTTATGAGCATCAATAAACGACAATAAATGTGAGAGCAAAGTGTGTATATAAAATTCATTTATAATGTCGCTCGCAAATGTGTTAAAAAAGGACAATAAATTAATCGACTTTTATAAAGTGTAATAAATAATGGCACAAAAATGACACAGGCCAAACAAATTGATTTTTTTAAATGTTTGAAATAGAAATAATTGAACATTTGAGCGTCTCCAGTTATAGGGATATAGTGGCAATTTAGAAATATATAATTTCAACCCTTTTGATGTTCTTGGCTCAATATTTAATGAGTGGCTCTTAAACTTATATAATATATTATGAGCTATTAATATAAATATATATGTCAGTGTTTGTTTTAGAATATATGGTTGGTATTGCAAAAAGGATCTTGAAAATTTAACTGAATCTTTTATTTTTTGCATATAAAAAGCCTGTCAAAACTCGGCATTAAAGTGAGTTGCTTATTGCAAAAAAAAGGAGGAATTATGACCATTTTTATAAAATATGTGTATATTTGCACTGATTTCCGCCATACCTACAACAAACCTCTATATATACAAATTTACATTAGACATAAATTTTTTTATAGCCAAATTAAGAAATTTATTAAAGAGATAATAAATTTTTATTGCTACCGGTATGCTCTTAGTTCGAGTTGACTGCCTCAAATAAACTAAAGGGAAGCCCATCTAACCTTTAACTTTTAACAAAAGGCTTAAGAGTTTAAAGTTTTCATGTAAATAGCAAAATAAATATTTACAATGAAATAAAATCGGAAAATCGTTTAAATTTCATTTATACTCGTCAGAAGATAAAGTACAACATTTATAAATCTTCTTCGCTGAGCATCGATATTAAAAATTATCAATTAAAAGCTCATAGTTTTTTTCTAAAAACACAAACCAAAAGCAGCTAAAAATACTTAAGAAATGAACTAAAAGGAATTTTTCTACTTTTCTTAAGAAAAATAAACATAATTTTACAAGTCTATTGGGACAAGTCGCTTTGTAGTTAATTTAAATTAAATTTACATTTAACTGTAAGAAACTTTAAGGCCAAGTTGTAATAAATACCTACAGTAATAAATGGTTTTTGTTATTTAAATTAAAACAAACTAACTTATTTAAAAACATAAAAAGCTGAAATTAATAAACACATTGGTCTCTTGTGTCATATTATAATTCAATTTGAAAAAATTTCTTAAATGGGATTGACAAAATATTTCATACATTCCCCAAGCAAATAAGTGATTCGGTTTCCGCAAGAAACTCGCGCTTTGCAACTACCAAAATTTCTTGAGTTGAGTTAACTAAAGTAACAGTGGAGTACCAAACTTATGTGGTATATATTAGATCTCCTTTACCTTTTCCTCCCCCTTGGGGCACGGATTATACATCTTGTCTTGGTGGCTTGGTGTTGTGCTTCCTGGGGTATAGGGTTATCAGGTTTCCGGACCTAGGACTTTTTGCTGATAGCCCCTAAAAACTTGTATGTTGCTACGCAATCCCTGAAATAACAGGGCAACGGGCGTGCATATAAGTAATTAAGGTAGCAGCTTTGCCTATGCTTGTCTGGGTAGAGGTGCTACCGGTACCTCAGGTGTGCACTGGACCTAAAATCGGAGGTGTTTTTAACCCGAGCCGACCAGAGTTCCTATCTGGTACCACGGCAACGAGTAGACGCTAGGACGTGTCCTAGACTGGTTATTGGTGAGGCCCCTTCGGGGATCACGTGGTGGCTGTGAATAAAACCCAAAAAATACGCGGGAAGAGTTATGGGTCGGATGAGTGTGTCTGCAATACGGTGCTAGTGACCGGTTGTAGATGCTCTCTTCAGACCATATATCTCTATGTGCTGTTGCATTCGACAGAGCTGCCCTGGTGGTTGCGGTTGGTGAGTGCCCATTAAGATAGGGGGCATCTTACTGCTGGGCCATTGGGGTGGTAGGAAGTTAGATAGCTCCACTACTTTAGCAAGGTGTCTGTACATAGTTCTGCAGCCTGTACAGAATTTGCTACCATATCGTCCCTATTAGGGGCACATGTAGATCCTCACCCTGTATGTGCCTCTGGAAGGGACGATGGGGACGGTGGTGAACGGATTTATTCACCCAGTGCGAAGAGCACCGTCAGGTTAAGTTTATGACAGGTACTGACGTAAAAATGTTTGACATATTTTCTTTTTCCTCTTTCTTGCATTGCATTTTATTGGGACTTTTCTGGGAAGTGATACGTGATATTACACGTATCAATTTTGCTTGCATCCGGCTGAAAGCGTTCACTTATTGTGTAAATATTTCTATACAATCAAACACTTCTTAAAAATCAATGTTGAAGTATAGTGATGAGTCGGTAAGAGGTTTAATGAAATGCTGGCATACTGTTGAAATTGTTTTTAATTTTTCAATTAATCGACACAAGGAAACATTTTTGTGTAATTAATTTAGAGTCTTGTTAGTCTTGGTGCCTACATGTTCATTATCATTGATATAAAAAAGAGTTCAATATAATAAACCTTTAAAAGAACTTCCTAAAAATAAACATCTTTCAAAATTCTTACATCTTTACTTTATTTCATTTAGATAATCCCTGTATTACATTCAAGAGTGCACTAAAAGTACTTTTCTTACAAATTCATGACTTTTTTAACATAAAAACAAAAGTGATTAATTGAAAATTTTATTATGTGCAGTGTTGTATTAGTATCATAATTAAGTTAAAATTTTGTGGTGGTCATATTATGGTTTGAAATGTTATTTAAGAACGCTTAATGAAAATATATAAATTTAGAAAAGAAAATTTCTATTGTCCCAATTAAACAAAATGATCGTAATGATTATCAATCATTGTCAATCATGTTATTTAATTGTTTGTCATGTGTTAAATTATTTTGAGAATAGAAAAAGTATGTTCTTTATGTTGCTATCTTCGCATTTAGTCAATTAATTTTCCTTTTATCTTCTCTAAAAATAATCAAAAAAATATATATAAAAATGGTAAAATTATTGTTATGTTTTTTTTTATCATAATATTTAATAAATGTTCTAGCCTTAAAGCATACAGTTTTAATTTATTTTAGATCCTTTCCGTCAAACTGTAATATTCAGTAAATTATATATTGGTTCATATAAAATAATTTATTATATAAAAAAGGATAAAGGATATCTTTATCTTATATTTTTATTGCAACAACTTTCAATATATGCTCGTATATTGCAACGTAAAATAAATAAAAGAAAGGCAAGTTAAATAAGATTCCAGTAATATTCTTAATATTTTATATACGTAAAGCATTTTTGAAATTAAGAAAAAAATTGCACAATTTGCAAAAGACCCGGACATTGTTATTAATTTCCTTGTAGTACAGATCAATCATGGACACCAGCATACATATACACATTTACTTGTGCATGTGTATATAATAAAAATATACGCATGATATCAACATTTTGTTGACCCATACCAACGACTAGCAGCACCGTGTGCTCGTTTATCTGTGGACCATTTTTTATCAAGCAGAATAAAAAAAAATTATGTATAATTTTATATGTATGTGTGAATATGTTTGAAAAAAATTTGCTTGTATAAATTCCTGAAAACTAGATGTCACCTGAATAATTATATTTACAAGCAACACAAGCTGACAGTCATTTGACATTTTTTGCAGAATGATAAAACAATCATTGTATGAAACAGAGCAGAAATAAGGGCAACAGAAAAGTGTAAAAATAATAGGTAGATGTATAATATTTATCACTGTATCACAAAAAAAAAATACAGTGGGCGCAGCTTATAGTACATATAGCATATGGGAGAATATTTATATGAAGAAGTTAGAAATTCATTTTACATTAAAGTATGTACATATAAAATTAAATCATCTAAATATAAGACAATATTCACATAACATGTCATGTATTTAGACTTTAAGTAGCAGATACGAATTAATGAACGAAAAGCACATGAAAAGCTTAATGCCACCAAAATATCATTACGACTGAAAAGTTTGCAAAGAGTGAGTGTTTAACCGTTTGGACTTTGAAAATTTAAAAAAAGCACCAAAGGCTGGCAAAAATTAATAAAATATTTATTTGGGACAATGTACGAATGCCTGCCACTTACTTTTTAAAGATCATTTTATATACGGCTACGGTGAAGGTGGTCCATATGTGTGCATACTTGTACGAGTATTTCGGCATATATCCCACTAATGGCAGCTGCAAATGCGTTTTCCAGTTTAAAATTGTGACCCGTTTATGTCTGCCTACCAAAATTTCGTGTCCCTACAAAATAGTCTAGTAAGATCAAATCGCATGATCTTGATGACCAATGGACTGCTGCAAAACGTAAATTTAATTGCTCACCAAATTCGCCTCTCAATAAGCTTATGTTATCGTGTTCACGTTAGGCATGTCAGCCGTGTTATTGAAACCAATTATGAGGTAGATCCAATTCTTCCATTTTAGCCAAAAAAAAGGTCGGTAATCATCGCACGGTAATTTGCTCTATCGTCTTTAAAGTTGCAATTTTCATCGATATTGAAGACGTACGGTCCGTGCCGCCGAATTTTCGAGAAAGTCCATTTATTTCAATTGTGAATGTGAGTAAATTTTTTATTGTGCTACATTTGGTCGATAGTCATCGGAAAATAATATAAAAAAGTGTTAATCATAGTCAGTACAATCATTAATATTCTCCCCAACAATCATACTCACCAATTGAAGTTACCAAAAACAAGGCCTCCGAATCTAGACGTTACACCATTAATAAAATCAAGCCGCGATGACCTTTTGCAATTGAAGCAAATATTGTGCAGTCCCCAAATTATGTACCGCATTATAAATTGTTTCAAAGTAACATGAATCAATTTCTATAGTTTCACTAACTATATTATTTTATTGTTACAGTTTATCGACGAAATTTGATAAATTTTTTTTAGCAGTCCTTTGCCTTGTGCTACGTAAAAATCGACAAGGTTTTTCTCACAAGTGTAAAACAAATTTATAATAAATAAATGTATAATAAAAAGAAACATAAAAACATTTACTTTATGACCCTGCATTGGTATCTTATCACTATATATGTGTATATACATATATTAAGAGTAGGAAGTATAATCAACGAGGATACCAAAAAAATGCAGAGTTATTATATACATATTTTTCGGAAATTAAACTCTACTTATGAAGAATAAAAATATTCCCTATTCTCCTTCTATACTAAACTTTGTACAAAAAATATAATGATGGTTAAGTAAGACCTGCCCAAAATTACAATAAATAAACATAATTCTCTAATAGTGTCTGATGAGTTTTAAGCTGAAGCCCTTAAACTGAAATCATATTCATTTGCTTGACAATATATACACATAATTTATATTATTACATGGTTCTTATCAATATAACAGGAATATATATTTTTTAATAATTGTGCCAAAAGTTTGGAAAAATGTATAGAAGTATTATATTTTTGAGCTTGTGAAGCAGGAGACTATTTTTACCCTTCAATTTAGTACTTTAATAATCCGCCGCTAAAACTTTTTTTTCTCTTATTTGCAAATTAAAATCGTTTTAATGTTTAAACATGTGTGTATTCAAGTCACTAAGTACATGACTTATTCATTTTTAATGCACTTGCATACGTTGTCGTATAAGCAACCTAAATTCGCTTCATTTATTACGTATACGCAACACTGGTTAAACTTCAATTAATGTCGTAAAATTTTAATTCGTCTATAGAGAAAAATAAAACGTGTTGAACTTTCATTGAATGTGCAAAAAAAATACTTCGTTTATTTATACAGGAAGTTGATAAAATGTTTTTAAAAATTTAAATGTTTGTATTGAATTGAAACTGTTATATAAAATGTTTTTCTTTTCAATTTGCTGGCAAAAGTTGCAGGGACGAGCATTTTATTATTCGCAAAAAAAAAGAATTGAAATGGGTAAAATTACTTTAAACGGTTAAACAATTTAGTGAAGCTGATGATGCCCTGTGCCGATATGTTTTTACTACCTGGCTGTTATAATAAATGAAAAAAAAAGTTTTACTTGTTGTAGTTCTATTGTTATAAAAGAGCAGTAGTGGTAACAAATGTAGCAATGAATAGAAAAATTTAGTAGAAGATGATTGTTTAGGACATAAATTTAGTTTGAAGAGATATTTCCATCTTCATAGGAACAAACAAACCCACTTTACACAGTAATTATTAATTATTTTATATCTGAAGAACAACAGCAGGGGGACTATCAAAATTCAATGTACGTTGCAATGCAAATAAATTGTACATTGGAGTTAAAGTGCAAATATATAAAAGAATGCTGATGATGTATTATATGTCTTAAAAACTACAATAGTGAGACTCTCAGAATTAAGTGTACGCTATTAGAGGGAATAAATGTATGGTCCAGCAGTGGCACGGAGGTATAAGAAGGAAAGAATGAAATCTTCCAGAAGTTATTATAAAATCCTTATCTAAAGGGCTACAATAGTGAGATACTCCAAGTAGATTAATGTAGAAGGAAAGAGAGGTTTTGTAGTAAAAAACTTAAAGTTGTTAAAGAAGGATCTTGGTTTTAGTTTCAAGCTTTTTTAGAGCATTTTTTCATTTGGCTGATAAAGGTGAATTTTTAGTGTTTTTCTTTCACATTAAATAAGGATAAGCCTTAAGCGTAAAATTTTGCCATTATTCACGATTTCTTTGTTCTATTGCGAAATTGCCTGTATCACTTATTGATTGAATAAAAATAATTTTGTTTTGTTTGATCTAAGAAGATAAGTATTTATTTAATAAAAAAAATTATTTCCATATAAATAAATAAGATTTTTTTAAAGCAGTTTGCATCTTATAATAATTTTTTTTTATCCTAACTTGGACATGTTTAGTTTATTTTACGACAACATATTTTTACAAAATGCACCGGTTATTTCCGGCATATAAATATAAATGAATAAATAGTCTACAAAATCTTTAAAAAATCTGTAGTGCTATTGTATAAAGCGCAAATATAAAAAATTAAACGATGCAAAGTACGTCAACAGCACAGCAACTGCTGCTAACAATACATACGTGTATAACAATAGGCATGTAAATACTTTCACAAAAATTTCTAACGTTGAATATGTGTGAGTTTGAGTCTACAAATAAATATTTATGTATTCGTTAGTATTTTGGGTTATTGTTACATATGTTGTAGTTATAACATATAGACAAGTTATACAGCTTTTAGCAGCAACTGAAAGCTTTCACTCTACTTAAAGAAATTGAAAATAAATACTAACGTTTAAGTATTTCTATAATATTTTTTAGACAATAGATAATGATTCATTATTAATGAATTCGCATTTTAGTATTTCTTTAAAAGCTTCTCAATTTTAATTTTCAATGCAATTAGAAATCTTTTTGAAACAAACCACTATTTAAACATGTTGCACACATCTAAATATTAAACTAATCTCTTATTTTCATAAGAGAAACATCTCGTCAGTTTGATTGAAATTTCATTTCAATTTGAAAATATTTCGTAATATATTTCTGCGCAATTTTTCTAAAGACAAATTTTTGTTTGCCTTTTGTTTTATAAAGATAATTAGAAAGTAAATAAAAGTTTTATAATGTGATATTGTTGAGCCCACTTAATATCAAATATTAAAGGATTTGCTGGTTTCATTCGAAAAAAATTTTATTTTTTTAAATTATTTAATTAATATTAACAAACAACCTATTGAAAATAGGTTTTTTGAAGTGGAGATGACATAAATATGGTAAGAAAAATAGGAGCATTGCTGCACAAAAACATCATTATGGTATTATATTTATCGAATCTTTTTATTTTAGGTCACATAATTTTTAAATGAGGAACACAGTCATGGATGTCATTATATATGAAGAAAAAATGATATTTATAAGTAATGAAAAAGTGTAAATTTTCTGTGCTTAAATATGACTGCAAACCGAAAATTTTTTATCAATACGAATTCAACACGTTACACTAAAGATCCAACAGGTCTCAAAAGAAGGGGACTTGAGAAGTAAAACCGCGCCAAAGTGGCCAGGAAGGATTTTTTAAACAATAAAGTCATGGTAAATTTTTCTATGGGATGCATGCGGTTTTGACCACCCTCAAAAGGATAAAGCAGTATATGGCAGATATTTTGCTAACTTGTTAGGTCAATTTAAAGAGAATTTGAAAAACACGACCGCATTTGGCCAAGAAAAATTAATTTTTTTACCAGGACAATGCTAAGGTACAAAAATCTGCATGGCAAAATTCCATCAATTGGGCTACGAATCGTTCGATCATCCATTTTTTCTCCGCACTTAGTCCCGAATGTCTATTTTTTGCTTATGAATCTTAACAAATGGTTCAGCGGGAAGAGATTCTATTCCAACGCTGAAATAATCCCGCAAAAAATATCCATTTTGATGGCCTAGACAATCGAATTTTTTAAGGATTAAAAATATTGAATAAATGTTGTACAACGGATACAGCTTTAAGGGGACAATGACGAAAAGTTATGTGATTTTTTATGCGAAAACTTGCGTCTTATTAAAAAGTCACTCACCCATTGACCCACCCTCGTACCTTCACTATTTCAGTTTCTGCTGTTTTATATATAATATACATATCTTAGAAACTTTTTTTGTATGACTCCTTATGGCTTAATTTAAAATAATTCTTTTTTTACTAAAAATGACTAACGATGTTTTGGAGAAATGTTGAAAATAATTATTTAATTAAAAATTAATAATTATTTATAAAGAGAAAATTCTGAGCTAAAACAAACAACTATACCAATTTAAAAATATTTTTATTCGAATCAATTTATAAAAGACCAACTAATGCCTTTTTTGAGCAGAGTGTGAAAATAAATATAAATAAATTTTAACGAAATCTGAAGAAAAACCAAAGCGATCGAAATTACAATAAAAGCACTAAAAACATGTTGATCGAAATATGTTACATGTTCATATATGTATATACCAATAATAAGAAAATTTTTCTTCTAAAACTTCGAACCACTTGTGTAATAAACATCGTTTACAAAGAAAAAAAGTATGCTTTTGCCAGTTCACATTAAGCAATAAGTTTTTTGTTTGCCTGTGGAGCTCGCTTCCGCTGGTTGGTTGAATAAAAACTTCTGATGATGAGTTTTGACTTTCTTTATTCTTCCTTTTTTTCTTTTTATAGTTCACTTTATTTTAATAAAATATTCTTATAAATTAAACAACAAGTCATGAAGTTCTTGAATTCTTCATTTTCATGTGCTGACGTCCTTATATTTTGTAGATCTAGCTGAAAGTGCTTATATATCACCATGTTAGAGGCCCGTAAAGCCGTTGACGCCGACTAAAGCTACATAATGTAGGCCGCCTAATTTCGGCAAAAAAGCCGGTGGCCAGATTGATTCATTAGGGCAAAATAGGACAGCTGTCCTGTGGTTACTCGAGACCGTCTAATTTGTGAGGAGGCGTTAACATTTTTTTTAACTTTTTCTCTTAAAAAGTATATAGAACCATGTTGTAGGGTTTTAGTAAGAAATTGGCATTATTTTGTAAAACTTTGCTATTGAAGTCAAGAAAAACTAATTTTACACTTTCAATAACAATATATTAAATAAAGCTGTTTTAAAGGCAAGAAATTGTTTTCGTAATATGTTCTATGATAAAAGAATACATTTTTTACGACGTTATTAATCAGGCATAAGTTATTTCAGCATTAATGTATGGGAATAAAGTGCCTAACAACCATAAAGCATTTTTGCTCCATTTTAAATCTTTTCTTTTTTTAATTTTTATCAATTTTCTCCTAACAGCATGTTATGTTTGCTTGAGCACGAAGTAACATATTTCTTACACAAGGCAATGTGATGTACATGCTCTCCTTTATGTCTTGCCATTTTAAGTATTTTAGCTTAAAGGAGATTTATATCGTTAAAGCTATTTGATAAGAAAATTTATGTTTAAACAGAGGATTAGGAAAAAATTTATAATAAAAAATAAACATGCTTTTTTTCAAAAGCTAAAGTAATCAAATTATTTGAATATTTTTTTTGGTCTAGAAATATGATAGCAACATACTGTAGGTCTCGTAAGATTATATAAATAGTCTCTACAATTTTAGTCATTTGATTTCTCATATTCTATGGCTCCATATTGGCCATCATTCACAAGTTGCTAGTGATTCATGTTCTCTTTATATAATTTTCTCGAAAACTCATTATATAACATGCCATCATACAAAATTTTTGAATTTAATTTTATTTGATACTCGTGTAATATAAAAAACTCATTTATGTAATATAGCAAATGTAACAACAATTTTTATAATATATCAAATGTATAATATATCAAATGTAACAACAAAATATTTGAAGTCAGTTGGAGGAAATAAAAGTAATAGGAAGTGATATATAATATTTTTAAAATTAAAACATATTTTCTGTAAATATTTTACATTCATTATAGCATAAATACATATGAAGATTACAAAAAATGCTTTGCTGTTTGTACGTTGTTTTACTGTTTTCATTTCCGTTTCCGTCAAGGCAATTGTTTTTAAACAAAAGTTAAACGTGATTTACTAAAAGGATGCAATCAAATTGTATTAAACCTTGTCGTTACTAGAATACATAAAACAAAAAGTATTTGTAATGCTTTTGTTATTATATTTATTATTATTTTAAATAAATTTTACGTTTTAAATTCTTAAATGATAAAGGCACAATATAAACAGGAAATGTTGTATTAAAGATAGAAATATACGTGCACTATACCATGGAGAAAACATGAAATAAGAAAATCAATCAAATAATTCAGTAATCTTTGTAATATTATATGTCCAGGATCTAACTCGAAGGAAATTGAAAATATAAAATTTTTCTAAATTGAGATAAAGTTTTTGTTATGTATCTTCCAAAAAAACTTTTTAACATTTTAAGATTTTGCTTTAAGATTGTCTTAATTTCAAACAGACACAGAAGATATTACAAACATTCTTCCAGAAACTTTGGGATATATTTTTCGTTACTGCATAACATTCAATATCTTCAAAATAAGGCAGACAAAAATTAATAAGAATGCTTTCCATATGGGCGCCTATTAACCCTTGTATCCAAAACAACTTGCGGTCCTGTCATAATGCCTCTGTTTAATTTTCAACAATATATCCCCTTCTTTGCTTCAAAAATTTTTGCCAGAACCTTGCGAATCATCCCCACTTTATCTAGTCAGATATCAAACAATTAACTGTATCCTTGCCCGTGACTGGTCTTGTGAGGGTTTCATCCTCTCAACATTTTTCGGACCACTGGAATCACTTTAAAAAATATGTAAAATGTCCTCCAAGAACTCTTTGTTCTAATACAGATGTTACATAGTGTTGCATTTATCTATTTTGTGTGTAGACTTTTTTATCACGCCTAATGATAATTAAATAAATTTACTGCATACAGTTCCCCGTGAAAGGTATAGCTTTTATATCATCCGGAAATTATTTGTGGGCAAGTGCAAACTTTCAAGAATTTAATATTTTATTGAAAAACTTCACTAAAAAATAGACTTAGTAGCCTCTTAAAAATCCACAACCCTTTGGCAGCCTTTAAAGTTTTGATTTTGAGCTTAGCAAAGAGTCAAAAGAGTCATCATCTCACTATTGGATAAAATTATAAGAGGACGAAAACGTAGAAATTAACCCAGATAACTCAACTCCTTTCATACCTATTGCAACATAACTATTCATTTCTATATATGTATATATAAATATTAACAGTCATTTTCAATTCACATTCTATCAGTATTACAAAGACTTTTTCGCAAAGTAAAATGAGAAGTAAAGGAATTATTTAATCGACTGCAATTTTTTTTTTACATCAAGAGTTTCCTGGTATTGGGCTACAATAAAAGGAGCAAGTGACATGGGTAATTTTAACAATTATTATATTAACTGAAAGAGTACTTCAAAAGAGATCTGTGAAGGTATTTATTTACAAGCAGGAAATACTTAAAAAAATTTAATGTGGCCTTGGCAATAGTTGCATTAATATGACAACACTAAGAAACACTTGTTTGAATCAGATTTTCTTTTGCTAACACTTATTTTATAGCAAATACTGTTGTTAATATTTGAGTTAAAAGTATACATGCCGAATTTTGCTGCAACATGAGGATTCTTAGCCGCATTGTGGCGTAAACTATGTATAGACACAAAGATTTTTTTAAATATCAGCAGCCCCCATACAATCAGTATTCAAGTAAATTGATCGTGCGTAAATTATCGCGGTTTACCATCTCCAAACTGAACGCAATACGCACTACAAATAATATAAATTGATCTTCATATTTAATTCATCTTTACTCTAAGTTCATATACCGTCAAACGTTAACAAAATTTTATGGCAAAACATTTAAAATCATATTTCTTTGTTAAAGATGTTTTACCTGTTACTAAAAACCGTCTAAGTTTCTGCATATAAAATTTATTTATTAAGTTTTCGTAAAGTTTTCTTTTCATTTCTGGTCTTCCCGACAACAGCAGCATATTTCGGAAAACTATTGAGAATAAAATTTCTGTTGTGGCTGAATTACTGCAAAAAATACCGTTAGGGGTTCCTCTATTTACTCCAGCTATAACTTAAGTTTTAATTGGAATATATTGTGCATGTATTCCATTTCCTAAAAAACCAATATTTCTTTAACTTTTAAAAATATGTAAAGTCTTGTAATATTTAATTTGGCATTTCTTTTAGTATTTAAGTAATTAGTGTTTTGGCTTAACAGCAGCTACAAATTTTATGTTACACTTATTTAAAAGCCGTTGGCTGCAATATTTTCCCTCAGCCTTTGATTTCAATGCAATAATATTGTTCAGTTGCAAAGAAGTGTTGCATTATGTACTTTGTAAATTTGTTGAAAAGTTGTTATTGAAATTACTGTTCTTAGTTTCGTTGTTTGTTCATTCTCTATAACAGTTTTTTTTTTCTATTTCCTTTGTCTTATAATTCCACTAATATCAGTACTTTTGTGTTTGCCGTAATTACTTTGAAATTAGTTTCGTCACAAAACTTTTGGAATATGAAAGTTAGAGGGAAAACATCTTGTTTTATAGTTTATACATACTTTTATATAGAATACGTATATAATTTCAAAGGACATAGACACTTTGTTGCAAACAATAAGAAATATATACTTATGTAGCACATTCCTGCTTTGACTTGCAAAGGAGCTAAATCCAAATTCAATAAATTTTACAGCAGAAAGAAGGAACTTTCTACAGCTCTATGATTTAAAAATGTCTTAAGTCTGTAATTTCATAAAAAACAAAATATCTACATGATGATTAATGTTTGCAAAATCTATCAAGAAAATTTATTTTAAAAAAATAATGGAGTTAGCACCTTTTGCAACTCTAGGTAACGGTATATAAGTAAATGCATATGAGTATGTAAATAAATACAGTTTATATGACAACAATGCTTTCAACGTTATGATTGTGCTAAGCCTTTATATAAATTTCAAGTTTTTCCATAAAGATTTTCATTAAAAAAATTTATGCCTCACAGCGATATTTTACCCTAAAAGTCAAGAGAACTTTGTAGTTAAACTTATATATATGTACATATATATATATATATATATATATATATATATATATATATATATATATATGTGTGTATATATATATATATATATATATATATATATATATATATATATATATATATATATATATATATATATATATATATATATATATATAAAATACAAACACACTTTAATTTGCAAAAGTTTTTTTGTGCTTTGGCATAATAAATATATGCACACATGCATACATACACATACATAAATAGATGTGAAAAGTCTTTTGTATACATAGATGTGTATCTCACTCAAAGAGAGAGAGAGGGAGAGCAGTATTTAAGGAACAAAGTAGTTTTAGACAAAAGGTTTATTAGCCTTTAATTTGCGTTTGTGTATATAAAACCTTAGATTTTCTCAAACGCCTAGATTTTATTCATTTTTTCACATCTCTGCGTATATTAAACTAAAAAGGTACACTTCATTAAAGTTTTATTAAATGAAAGATGTATTTATGTATTGGTGCAAAACATATATATGTATATACATATACATAAATTTATCCATTTTCCCTTCAGAGGAATATGCTCAATAAAAAAAGAATATTAAATATGTTTATCTCTTGTTGATACAATTTATATTCCTCTTTTTAATATTGTGTTGAATAAAAAACAGCTGCAACATAAAAGTAGGTCAATCTTTAAATTAAAAATCATAGATAAATGCAAAGGCATATTGATATATTCATAGTAATTGAAAAAAAATGTATAGATGCCTTTTTCAGCACAGTTTTCTTTTTTGCTTGTTATTTTATCCCTTCCAAAATGTACAATATCACAAGGCTTAGATATTTTCCTTTGAGAAAAAAGCTTGTCGTTGGAAAACGAGTAGTTGCCATTAGCTAAATGCAAAGAAAAACCCGAATGAGGGAGCTGTTGGTAGCGAAAATCATAATACTTTAATGATAATATTAATAATAATGCTCTATTCAAATTGATTTTGTTTTATATTTTTGCTTGTATTTAAAATACTCAGAAAAAATTAAATATTATATAAAAACTGTAAATAACAGATAAAGTTATGGTTAGGTTGATTGGAGGGGTGTGATAGCCCCATGTCATACGACATACACTTAAGCCAGTGAAGGCTTGTTGTGCGCTCCCTTTAATTATCAAACACAACTGCCAAAATTCTGCGGCAGGATTCGAATCTAGGACCTTCGCACTATGAGTCTAGTACACTACCTACTAGTCTACGAAGGTCAGTAACAGATAAAGTTTACTGTGAACTTATTGAATGAAAAATCCTCTTTCTTCTGCTTTTTTTATATTATTTTACGATATATTTGTATTAAAAAACACTGAAATTTGGCATACGGTGAAGTTCGAGGAGGTGTTTTAATTATATAATGCATTCCTTTTTAGAGCTTCACAGCTGCCTCCAAAATCCATGACACGATACCAGATGATACGTTCATTACGTGATCAATATTAATCTATCACTCAGCGATCTATCGACTGACTTCCATTATTTAATGAAGCAAAATGTTATTCTTTGGTTATTACTCGAAAATCTTTTTTTAAAAAATTCGTTATTAAAACATGGTTTGGCTGAAAAGCGCTGATAACTTGGTTAGCGCTAATGAAGTGCACGCATATTCTCAGCTAAGCCAACAACAAAAAATATAGTGTTAAATTATTGTTTTTTATAAACATGTTAAAAAAGGGTTTTAAGTTTTGCTCTTAACCTAGTCATAAAGCAACAACAAAAAATCCAAAAAGTTTAAATTCATTCGAGATTGTGAAAATCGTAGACTAAAGCTGAAAGTCCATACCATCCGTTCTATTCATTGATGTGTTCTATGCGTCTGTCAAAAAAGTAGATTCTAAGTAATTGTATATAATCAGTTACAGAGCAAAACGTATGGAACGTATAGATGCATAGAACGCATGAAGTAGGTTTACTTTCTACTTTTGTATGGGTCTCATGCGTCATGCGAAAAAGGCGAAAAAAGGTCAGCTGTTTTTATATCCAAGGACGACAAATTATGTACTATTTTCAATGATATCGATTAAAAATTTGTGTGGTGGATTCTAGTTTTCTCTTTTTTTTTCATTAAAAAAGTTTTTAATAAAAAAACACCTTTCACACTAAAGTTTATAACTACTTTTATTAATAAAATATACAAGGGTCTTTTGCAGCTTTCCGTAGGCCCAAAATATTATGTATATAAACTCAATGACTTCCATAAATTCCCTTAAAATCACAATTTCACATTCCATTTTTGCCGAAATTGTTTTTGTTTGATAAAAATATTTACACTACAACTGATCAAAATAAAAAGCTTGACGCATGAAACGCTTTGTATGTAACTTGACTTTAGAAATGCATATAACGCATATGCATAGAACGGATGGTATGAACTTTCAGCTTAAGACTCACCAGTAAAATCTACATGAACGCAGGAAATTTATTTAAGAATCAACCAGTCAAACTTTTGAATACCACGAAAAATTAAAAATTAATTTAAAAAAAAATTAGTATTGATCTCTAAAAATACCAATCGTATTCTAAATATTTAACTCAATACTGAAAAATTGTATGTGGAATTAAAGTAAAGAAGCTAAGAAAATCGTATTCAAGTCAGCTGATGTTGTTTTGTTAAAATGAATAAAGTTTGATCCTTTTGGAGAAATAATATTTTACGATGATCTTAGTTCTATTTAAAACAAATGGGCACAAAATGGAGAATAGAGAACGCGCTGAAGGAAAACATTTAATTATTATAAATCCTCTCCTTGTATAAGAATATGTCAATCATGTTCTTGATAAAATGAAAACTTACATTTTATTAGGAATTCAAAAGGCTGAACTGGTTGAAAATTTATATTAAAATGCCGCAATTATCTTCCTAATTTTGCGGAAGTGATCTCGATTTGACTCGGAAGCACAGCCAAGTTGACGCCACTAAACGAATCTTCAATGAAAAAAATTATATTCTATTGTTAGATGGCAAATATTATGTTAAACAAATAGTTTTAGTGAATTGGTTACAAAAAAGAAATCTCGCCAATTTGTCTTTAAATTTCTTTATTCAAATATTTTCATATATAACGAAATTTTAATGAAAATAATTTTAAAAATATGAAAAAACGCACATATTTTGAAACTTTTGAATATCCTGAATTACTGCTCCTTAGACCTATAAAATTTAATATTATGAGTGACATTTCCGTTTAAATTGAAAAAACTATTAACTACATCAAATTCATAAGCGAATCTTAACTACACCTTGAATAAAAGAAAACGCCGGCAGTTGTCCCTTTAGCGTTTTTGCCTGTCTCTTCTTTTTTTCGTGCTAATATCGCTTACGCTAATAAATATTTACTTTCATAATTCATATAGTTTGAACGAATATTTTTCAAATTACCATATTTTATCAGACATTTTTATTTGTGTTCTTCAGTTCGTTAAACATTAAACAAAAAGATTTTGTAAAACAAACAACTACATTTTGTAAATTAAGTTCATTTTAATAAGTTCATATAATGTGTTATGTACCTTTTAATATTATTTTAACAAAAGTTTTGTTAATTTATTATCCTGTCAGGTTATATTATTAAGAAATGTTCGTAAAATTTTTATTTTTTATTAAAAATAATCGCGGCCGCTTGACAAAACTTAGGTGTTTGATTAAATTTCATGTTGATTTAAATAAATATTTTGTAGACTTTATTATGTTTATTTTTTATTATTATTAATTTTTTTTTTTTTTTGTTACTGCTTCACTAAATTTTTTATGTCGATATTGCCTACAAAATTTGGTTCAGTAAAGGCATATGACATTATTACAGTGTACGAAAAAGAAACATTTACTTTGTTAAAATTAAGCCCACATAAAGTAATCCCACGAGTTTAAGTAAGTAACTCGCTTATGTTCTACGTAAGTTATGACTTCTTTTTATGGACAAGCTTATGAACTTTTGTTTTTCCCCAACAAATAATAAATAATTTATAAAACTACAGCAGACTATTTTTTATTTAATTTTTTTTGCATGATTTCCTTGGGAATTTGACTATCGTTACATGAAGGCGTTACTTTCCTTTCTATATTTACAAAACAAATTCGACATTTGTTTGTTATAACACAACAACAAAATGCATTTTAATTTGTGCTGTTTTCTTAATGAGACCAATTTGTTGTTAGTTTGTCTTGATTTCGTTTTAAAGATACAAAAAAGCAAAGACTAACAAAAAAGTTACAACTAATTCTGCTAATACTACCAATAATACCATCCCGCATATCTTGTGTTAAAAGTTTCTTGGGATTTATTTGAAATAAAAAAAGTTATACATGTGCCAAAATAAAATTAAACCAAAATTAAGAGTTTATTTTGAAAGAAAAAAATATCATGAACATATACATTACTTGAGTCTTACACATCATCTTATAATCGAAAGGCTGCGATTTTGGTTAAAAAAGTTTTTATATCTCTTCTTGTGTTACATGCGATTTATTTTTATGAGAAATAAATTGCTTAAACAATTTAATTTAATTTAATTATAAGATGGCCATGAAAAACAGTGTGTCTTTTTGAAAAAAGCTTTTTCAAAAGTTTGTTGATTATACTTGTATTTATTTTTTGATTATGTGAAATGTTAAGAAATTAATTTATTAGTGTAATATAATAATCTTGCATTACGAGTCCCTGGATAAAGTGAACAAAAAATTCACGAAACATCGGGAAAATATGAAATAAATAACTTTGAAATTTATTGGCATAAAACCACATTAGTCCTGATTAGCTAAAAAAAAACAAGAAACTAAAGTTGAAACATTTAATGTTTCTCGTTGGTTCAGCTGAATATATGCCTGAAAATTAAGAGAGATAAAATTCTTTTTATTCAATACAAAACCGCAGTATTTCTTAACATCAGTTGCAAAAATATTTCTAAAACCAATATTTCTACATCATTCCCAACAACTTTCATATGTTGTTTTTATGCCAATACTTAAGAATACGTTTATTCCTTTATATAAAAATTTAAAATTATGCCTTGTGACATTTATGTATATTTTTTTAGCATCCGGTTAAAAAAAATTATTATAGACTTCTCATATAGTGGCATTTACATAGTAATTATTGAGAAAGAAACTCGGAGTAATTCTAAACAAGATCTATTGATTCTACTTGATTGCATTTCTGTAGGCGGGAAAGTGGCACCTTCTGCGAGTTCATCAATTCGACACTGTCCCACACTGCTTGGGCCTAATAATTATATCTATACTTAAAATTTGAATTTCAATTTTGAAGATACAATAAATAAATATTAGAGTGGAAAAAAATCAATTCGCTAAGATTGTAAAGGTGGATTTAGCCATAAATTTTGGACAAAAATTTTTGTTCGTACAATATTTTTTATATGTAACTTAACGCCTCTCTTCTTGAGAAAGAGAGAAAATAATTTTTACGAATATTTTAATTTTATATCTTGTCCGGAAAAACTTTAGCTGAGCTGCCAGTAGGGTAAATCTTAGGAAATAATTTACAAAAGTGTAGTTTGATAGCAAGAAAACAAAGTAAAATGTTATCAGTCGACACTTCCACTTTGCAAAACTAACAAGTTCTTCGTACTTACGCCAGCTTTGATTTTCTGGAAAATTTTTCCGTAATGAGGAAATCGTGCTGCAAAAAACTCGCAGTAAAAAAAACTTTGAAATTTTATCCGAAACACATGGATGAATCCACCATTTTTCATGATTTAGATAAGCTTCTACATTGGGCAAATGAAATTTTAAAGTATATTGATCAAGTTTAAGGGTATTATTTTTTTAATATTTTCTGAAATTAAGTTTGAGAATACCCAGGGAAAGATTTTTTTAACTTAAATATAGATGAAAAAATTTACAAAAATTATTATGACTTATATTTATTAAACATTTTTTTAACTCTATCATCTTTTTATTTTGTTAAAAGATCTCCCAAAGAATAAAAACTAAAATAGTTTTATTTTCATCTTTATTATAAGACTATACTTATCTCTCATAATCGAATGAAATTAGTTCAAAAATAAAAATATATTAAATTTCTATTATGTAGCCTCTCCTCAGCAAGACTTGGATATATTTTCGACTTAAACTAGTTACAAAATATTGATATTGGCCATATTATTCATAGCTAAAGTAAGGACTATTTCATAGAGTTTCCCAAAGTGAAAGTAGCTTAAAACTGTCCATACGAGTTTAGTATGTAATAATCCATAAAAAGTATTGTAACAAAGTGTAACAAGTTAATAACACTACACTATCAGCTACTATAATCGCATAAGGCCAAACTAGTCATTAATTATATGATTTTCATATTAAATACCCACTATTTCACAGTTCTAAAAAGAAACGAGTAGAGATTTATTTATTATAATTAAAACAAATAATTATCATAATTGCACTAATGTATATTAATGTGTGCCCTGGGATTAATTTTCAACACATTATTTTTAATACAATACAAATATGAACATGTAGCCTTAATAGCAATAATAAGATTTATGTTTTCGGGTATAAAATATGTTTAATGTGTAGCATGCAAATATGCGTGTGCAAAATTTAGGAAGGACTTTATAAACACAATCAAAACAAAAATCTAAACTTTGTAATTATACAAACAAGGAATATAAAATTATGATTTTATATATGTTGCGGTGTTAATAAAATACCAAGATATCTATACTACACTTTCGGTATTGATATAATACGACTCATAACAGCAAAAGCAGTATTTGAACACAATCACATTTAAGATCAGCAATATAAAGAATGTATGGACATAACTTAAGCATTTAAGGTATTTTACATATATTTTCTTTGTGTTTCATAAGTAGATTAAGATGTTATTAAATAGGAGAAAATAAATGGCTTACACGTACAAATTAAAAGTGGATTAAGTTGACTGTTGAAATGTATAATTAGTTTTCTTATTGTGCAAAGAATTTATGCAATAGATGCGTTATCGGATGACATGTGCAGTGTTTGCACTCACTGCGTATACGTTATATGGGATTTTTAAATTTTATTTTTGCATATCACGTATACGCAGGGTGATATTATACGACTATTCTAGAGTAGATATATTTAATAAAAACAATTAGCAGGTATATATATATACAATGTTTTATGATAAAAGCAGGGGTAAGATTTAAGCTAAAAAAATATTTTACATTTTTCAAATAAATAAAAATGTAGAGTTAAGAAATACTCACTTCATAGCGGCTAAGAATTTTAAAATAATCAGAATGATTTGCATTAGTAACGATTAAGATGGCTGTCCATTTTAATAAATGTAAATATATCGTTATTGGAATATGAGAGATGATATAAATTCACAGCAGTATTAATCTTATGCCATCTTTCATAATAAATGATTAATTCCAAGGGAGTGAAGTGCTACAACTAAATTAATAATAAACATTTTTAACGCTTATCGAACATATCATTGAGCTTGAAATATGCAACACATTTATTAGAAACTTTGGTGATTATCTTTCATTAATTTTTAAATGAAGCAATTTGAATATCTGTACCTCAATTGTAGAATATAATGCCGTTGCTATAACTTCAATTAACTAAGAGTAGTATAAATTATATAGACTCCCTTTTAGATTTTTTCAGATATTTTTCGAAAATTTATAAAAATTTTTTTCAAATATCGAATCTTTTTATAGTTGCTGAAAAAATTTCAAATTATATAATCTAGGGTATACGATGTAATAAAACTATAATATAATAAAAAAATATAATATATAAATATAAAATATATATTTGTGCCAATGCCCTGCCTTCTCACAAATAAGGTCCCGATATCTTGGGGGTGAGATCTTACCGGACATAAGCCGATTCCGGAGAATATGCTGGAGGAAATTAAGGAACCTTGAGAGTGACACGAAGTTTCTCTAGACCTTTGGTTCAATATGTTATGGTTAAACCCAAGGGAGAGCACAACAAGCCTTCTCTGGCTTAAGTGTATGCCGTATGACATGGGCTATAACACCCATCTAATCAACCTAACCTAACCTAAATATAAAATATAATAAAAATAAATTATTTTTTATCTCGTGCAGAGGCTTTTGTTAATTTTTGTAAATATATTTGATGTGTTTTTCTTCTTTCAGGAAAAACAATTCCAATTTCTTTTTCTATTGAATTACTTTGCTTCAACGCTTATGCAACAAAGTATATGTGTTTAAATATTCACCTGCATTTTTTTTAACTGCCCCATGACATTATTTTTTTATAAAAAAATTATGAAACTCATTTGCAATGTGTTTTTAAAAAAAATTTTTATATGATAAAAACAACCCTCAATTAGACAATTATGTATTAATTATGTGGTAATTTTATTGGTTTCTACAGCTTTGATGTCCTTTTTAAACATTATACAAATATAATTAAATGATAATAATATTGAGGTTAAGCTGATGTAAAGAAAAAAAGCACTGATACAATTACCTTCTTGTGTATGTAGATTGAAATTAATTATCTTTAATTTGTTTATTTTATATTGGGGAAACAAATTAAATAGCAATTATCAGGATATACATATATATTTGACGGCTAAGATGGGTTTTGTGGAAATATTTTTATTTAAGTTTATTTTAGTTGCAGTGTAATTTAGACCACAATTTATATGTTAATTATTTTTTATATGTTTCATGATATATTAATATGCTAAACTGATGCATGCTGCGTTGATTGTTAAACCTAAAATTTTTAATATTTTTACTACTATACAACTTAAATATTTTTACTTGTATATCTTATTGGGCGCTAGGTTTTTGTTCATGTTTCTAGCCGAAGTATTTATTGATGTAATAATATAAAATTTTTTTCGAGTTGTTTTTAGTATTTATAAATATTTAAGTGGTTCTAGGAGAGGTTATAATCCTTCTTCTATTATAATAGATTTAAGCCTGGCAGCTTAGGGGAAATTAATTGAAAATATATATATAAAAAACAATGTCAGTCTACTCTTTCCACTCCTTTATAAAAATTCTATTTAAAAAAACAAAATGAAAAATAGCTTTTTCCAATTGTTTACTACACTATTAGATATTTTTACTCTTCGTCTTTAATGAAGTAAATACTATTTTTCAAATATAAAATGTCTTAAGAATACCAGCAGCAGGAGTATCGAAAAATAAAATCTCCATCTTTGTAAATAGTTAATGGGTAAGTAAATGTCATGGCCTGATGCAAATAATATTATTTTTACGGATAAGAACATATATGTCAAAGTACCTGTCATAAACTTAACCTGACTGTGCTCTTCGCACTGGGTGAATAAAGCCGTTCACCACCGTCGTCCCTTCCAGAGGCACATACAGGGTGATAATATATATACATGTGCCACTAATAGGGACGACATGGTAGCAAATTCTGTACAGGCTGCAGAAATATGTACAGACACCTTGCTAAAGCGCTGGAGCTATCTAACCTCATACCACCCCAATAGTCCAGCAGTAAGAAGCCCCCTATCTTAATGGACAACTCACCAACCGGAACCGGCAGGGCAGCTCTGTGGAATAGCAACAGCACATAGCACCATATTGCAGACACACCCATCAGACCCGTAACTCTTCCCGCGTATATTTGGGTTTTAACCACAGCCACCACGTGATCCCCGAAGGGGCCTCTCCAATAACCAGTCTAGAGCAAGTGCTATGGGCTACTGGTCGCGTGGTACCAGACAGAATCTCTGGTCAGCCTTGTGTTAAAAACACTTCCAATTTTAGGTCCCGTGCAAACCTTAGGTATTGGTAGCACCTCTACCCAGACAAGCATAGGCAAAGCTTCTTCCTTAATTTCTTGTATGCATGCCCGTTACCCTATTATTTCAGGGATTTTTTCTTTTGCCTCCCGGGGAGACAAAAGAAAACAGAAATTTGAAGATATTATTTTTTTTTTCTAATATTTTAAGAATGTGTGTAATATTCTTTTTTCGGAAGAATTTTTTTTAGTAACAGCCAGACCTTGTAGAATATTTTGTTAATTTATTTTTATTTTGAACCATCTTAATTTAGTGAAGTAAGTGTTTTTCCTAGCACCAGCCCTTTTGAAATTAAATAGTTTTTGACTAATTTTTTTATTCATAATAAATTTTTTTTTGCCACAACATTTTATAACAGTGCCAAGAAAGAAATGTTTATTCATAATTAAGGAAGTAAAATACATGCAATATTATAGAGTAATTTGAAAAGATTATAAAAAAATCAACGACTACGTACAGAAAAATATTCCACTTTCCTATTGGTTAATACAAGGAAAGTTTGTTAATGTAATTAAGTTAAAAAAATGTAATTAAGACACATTTTTAACCAATTTTTATTTGAGGACTTCTATTGGCAAGCCAGTCGTGATTTATACCTTTGGATGCAATAATATTAATTATTTTAAAGCAATATCAATTATTTGAAAATTAAAAGTATATATATATATATATATATATATATATATATATATATATATATATATATATATATATATATATATATATATATATATATATATATATATATATATATATATATATATATATATATATATATGTATATATAGTCGTATGTTATCATTGATCCTGGAAGGAGTATAGGGACTCAATATATATCGTGTCTACGCTTTCGCGCTAAATATTGTCACACATACTCTACGTTTGTATAGCGAATCGCTTAATATAAGTACAGACGCCGACACTGCGATATTGTAAGGATTTCCGTTTCGGGAAGTATACTCACCTTGTCGATGTTGCCACTGACTGTTCGACACTACCTATTTGTGAAATATAATACTTATATCTAAAGGCCATTAACTATCCGCAACCTGCGAGACGTCCATTTGCCTTTCGCTAGGCACATGGCTTTAATATCAAATTAACGACACAAGCCACAGTAAAGCAAACAAATCAACAAAAATATAATAAAAACAATACAATGTGCAATATTTTTTTTATTTGAATGAAGAAAGTAATTAAATATCGAAATTTTTATATTTATTTTGATTTGATTTTGTATTTTTAATTGTATAATTTTGTGATATTTCTCATTATAAAATAAATAATAATAAAGTCCCTTTAAGAGCTAAGACTTAAAATTTTAACTGTTGGTTAAACATAAATACATATTTCTTGAATTTAAAAATACGTTTAAAAAAATAGCTTTAAAATTTTTTATAATTTTTTTCTAAACATCATTACTTTACAATGATTTGTAACATAATTTTGAGTTTTTTGCACATGGCTGTACTTTTTGAAATTAATTGCACTTGAGGGTGGTATAAGTCTGTACCACATGCCCTAATTTTTTAATATTAATTTAATTTACGATACATTTTTTGATCTTTGTTATAAAATTTTAAGTTGCTGAAGTTTTCTTTGCATTTCTCTTGATATACGGAGTCTGGTTTCTGTTATTTAAAATTTGCAGGATAATGGGCTTAGATTTCTTACAGCTTTAACCAATGAAATGTGCAGACTTTTGTGGACTCGCAACTGAGCTTACGTTTATTGAGAACACAAGTGTATTTTATGAAATAGTTCAAATATTCTGAGTAATAAAAACTGTACTGGCGCAAAATTTTTAGACTGACATCTTCAATTTAGATAATTGTTTCTTTATAAATTGTTCATTAAAGAAGAAGTAAATTGAAGTCAATTTTTGAAATACCAGAACCAAACAAGACTGTTTTGAGTGGCAACTACAGCATTACAATAATCAATAGAATTATTCATATGAATAGACGAACTCTGTAAACAAACTTAAGCCAGGATAATTGATTTCAACTTATAAGTTATAAAAGTTAACATGGAGGAAAAATTTTAGCCCAAGAACCAAAAATGCTTGGCATATTATATATTTTAAGATGCTGGAAAACCCCTGGGGCAATTATTTATGTCTAGAGACTAAGAAATTTCTATCCGTGCTTTTCTAAAATTCATTCAAAAATCAAACTTCCATAATTAGCACAGCTTTTAATTTAACTTAAAAAGATTTATCCTCTACATTGGGACTCAACCCACCATTTGCTTTGGCTTGAGTTATCAATAAAAATTTTATGAAAATTTTAATACATAATACAATGCCAAATTTGTTATTGATTTTTTATTTATAAAACCGAATTAAAAAAGTCATATATACATATACTGTGTTCTTTGCAACTAATTCTTTGAATAGACTAGATTGCAAAAACATAGTCAATCTTATAATCTACTTCCACTTTCTAGCCCAACTACATGCAAAAACAAATTTTCTTATTTTCTAATTGCATTCACATAACTGCCTAAGTTGGTATATAATACTGTGAAATTCATGTTTCGATCATGTAAACAGGCTTTAGTGAAATGGTGGAAGCAGGATATGCAATAACAAAAACATCAACGAAATTCAAGAGACTGGTGCATAAATTCTGTTGCATGCATTAACTACTGAAGTTTATTGTAATTGCAGAAAAACCAAAAGAAAAAAGAAACAAAAAGGTACATTATTTCTTACTCAACCTCACATTATAAACATCTGTCGACAACATGTGACATGGACTTTTACGTGTATTTTTCATACAACGACAAGCTCTGCCTTGAGACCGAAACAGGCAATAAAACCAACCAGAAAAAAATTACTCTTCCTGCAACACAGAAATTTGTATAATATTTTCTTGTTAACCACACATGTTTAAACAAAAAACAACAATTGCAAGTAAATGCAACAGCCAGAAAAACAAAGAGCAAAAAAGTAGACAATTGAGAAAAAAGAAACACACACACGCGAGGATATAAAACAAGAAATATGCATGAACCACAACATGTCACACATAAAATTTCCATTTTTATCTTGGTACGAAAAAATAATAATTTTATCTTTCTTTGTATTCCTTTATGATGGCCTACTTCTTGCTGTTGCATTTAAAAAAATATATATCCAGCCTCCTTAACTGGGCACTTATAGCATGTGTAGCGTGAGGTAGAACAGCTACTGGCTGGGTTATATTGAGTAAATTTTAATAGTTTTCGGTACAGTATCAAAGAGGTCAGCAATTAAGTCTTACCTTTATTAACATGGCCATTTGCTGGAGTAAAAGTATATTTATGTGTGAAAATAAAAAATCAAGTGTATTGTGTGTATCTACGCACATACGTGTTGCATATAGTGACATACAATAAAATGCAGAATAAAGTTTGTTGCAAGATTTTCGAAAATTTTAAATATTAAGGCCACAAAATTTTACGAAGTAAATTTTCTTGAATTTTACTTTCTCCCTTTTGCTTTACTGTGACAAAAACCCTGAAACACAAATTGTTTAAAAATAAGAGTTTGGTGCGCTCAAACTCATTTTTCTTAGACATTAGGAAAAAATCAAATGCAATCTTTAGAAAATTAACTGCTATTACGGGTTCCAGTTTCCCTTTTGTATAGCAGATGTTACAATTAATTCCTTTGGAAGCTTCTTACTCGTAAATACTATTATTTTAACTAGTTTTTAATCATTTTAGAGACATTTTTAAACAATTTTATATAAGACCGAAAAAATTTAACATTAAATTTAAGTTCAATAGACCTATTCGCTTTAAGCGTTGTAAAATCCGCAGCGATTACACTTTATGTTCTTATGCTTAATTAAATCTTTATATTTATTAATCCGTAGACCAATGGGAAATGTATTAGCCGAGAAGTCCATGGATCGTACGTTAAGTTCACGCTCTATCCAAATCCAGCGTTTATATATTTTGGTTATATTACTTATTTCTTAGCTGGACATCGGCTTCAAGGAATAGTGTATATTTATTGTAATGATCACATCAAGTAAAGATTTTGAATATTAAAAACAAATTCTTAAAACTAAGTAATTTTTGCAAGTGTGTGATACGTATGCGCAATATTGCTTTTATTACTCATACGCTATTAAATGCTTTAATAATTATTCTAACTTTAAAGCTGGAAAGTAACAACCACATAAATTATATCCAACTTCTAACCGTAATCTGACAAGTTTCAATAAAAATTCATTATAAAGCGAGTTCGTAACCAAAATTGGATTTTAAGGAAGATTTTTTAAAGAAAATCGAATTATTTATATTTCAAATATCGCATATTTGCAATCTCTTGCAAATGTCGAAACTTTTACGTAAATCTGATTTTTCCAAGTTTTTTAACTTTATCCAATACTAAGAAATTTTAGGCCTTTTTAAAATTTAATTTGTGGCAACTTTCCTTTTGTACTTGCGATGAACCTGATTTTTTCGGAAATTTAACATATTTTTTAGAATTTCTAACTACGAACTAATTTTTAAAGTTGTTTTAACTTTATTTCTCAATATTTCACAACTTTTTCTTCAAAATTTTATAACTTCTTGTTTTTCTCTATTTGTTTGCATTTCTACAAATTGGAAATTTTCGAAATCTTTCGTCTCTCCCTATTTTCTCAGTTTGTGTGATGAATTTAAAATAAACAAATTATTTCCGTTTATCTGAATTTTTTGCGAGTCCCTATCATGGTCTTAATAAAAATTATTTTGCCATTCATTTTCATTCATCACTTACTTTTTTTCCTTTCGTTTCACGAAGATGTGTAAGATATGACACAGTTTCTATTATTGATTTCAATTACTTCTTTGGTAGTAGAAAAGAGATTAAAAATATTTTTATTATCGTTAAATCAAATTGACACAAAATTTTCCTGTTGAGATAACTTTGTTTAAATTGAGGCCAAGAAACAAAATAAAATGTTACTTGCATTTCATTTCTAAAAATTTTAATTATTCTAATACAAAGTATTAATTATTTGTCCTATTTTTTTATTACAGATCCAAACAATAGTTGTGGAAGGTAAGTTTTACTTTCAAGAGTATAGATACAATTAAATCATTTCCTTTATGGCCTTTGCAATGTGGATTTGCAAGCCCATTCTACATAATTAATTAAAAAAATATCTGCTGTCTATTAAACAAAATCTAGTTCACAACTATTTGATGTAAACAAACTTTTATTGGCAATGGTGATAGTTTTAACTTTTATCATCAGAAAACTGGCAGAAGGGGATGCAATGAGGCAACTGTATTCTTATATAGTAAAAATATTTGGTGTTAATGAGCCAGAAAATTATGAATATTTCTCCTGTTGTAGAGTGATACATAATCAGCTATTTTTTTTGTTACCTCTAGCAAATAATAAAAGCATAAGACAAGTTGGTTTTTCGGTATAAGGCTAATACTATTTGGCCTGTGATAGGAATTTTGGTTTAATTAAAAGAAAGTTGAGAAGACAAAAAGGAATAATATTCTGGATTTTAAAAATTGGTTTTTCAGAAAAAGTGCATAATCAAATAGTGTGTAATTAATATATCAATTCAATTTCATATTTTAACAGTCTTAGAAGTGAGTAGTCATCACTTCTGAGTTTACCCTGTACAAAATAGTACAGTATTTCGTTGCCAAGAAAAAGAAGAAAACTTATAAAACAAAACCTCCAATTTATACAGAACAATACTAATGATTTGAGGAAGTTACTCAGTATATCCAAAAAACTCATATTTATTTCTAAAGGAACTCATTGTATGGCAGTATCATATTAAAATTGTCTTTAATTTAAATTGAATTTTATCGACAGTATGAAAAGTAATCAATATAAATAAAGCTATTTGGCTTCTTAAGTTTTCAAACTTTTATGCAATTCATTTATTATGGATTGCTATTTTTTAAATTTTTGAAAAAAAAAATAAGTTAAAAATATTGCGACAATTGTCTGATGTATGCATCTGACTAACATGCCTTGATATTTATGTTGCAAGAACCGGCCTTTTTTGCCAGACACTGTTTCTTATGGCAAACGACGTTATAGGCATTTACCGTAAAATTCATTTGCTTGTGTGTACGTGTATCCATTTTAAGATGGCATGTGTACATGTTTATGTAAATTTTTATATTCATTTATACTTGCAGCCATGCATTCTCAATTCGTCTGGCCTGCTGAGTATAATAATAATAATAATAATAATAATAATAATAATAATAATAAAATCCATATGAGATTTACATTTTTTTCATTGCCTTTATCCTTCTGTTTATTAACATTTCTAAAGTGTATGCGTGCTTGTTCAAGTCAGGGCTTATAAAAGAAAAGCTTATAGTTGCTTACATAACTATCCAAAGGGCTTGCATTTTGCATTTGAGGGTATTTTCCATGTGTTTGATCATTACAATGCTATTACATTTGTGTGAGTGTAATTTAATTTTTCTATGTATATATATTTAGGAGTCTGAAACGAAATCTTAATTTTTGGCACAATAGACGATACTTGACAGCAATAATACTCTGTTTTGCATGATAATGTACTTATGTGTATTATATACACTGAGATATAATAATGGAAACAATTTTATTTATTTGAAAGTATTTGACTTGTTTTAATTCGCAGGGAAGAGCAATAGTCTCTTTAAGAAATATTTTAAAGCAAGATACAAGGAATTAATTTGATTATGGCTCCGGCTATAGCTTCTTTATTTATATTTATTTCATTTAACTCTTCACATATTTGATTATTTATAAATTTATTTTTATACCCTTCACTGCAAGTAAAAAAAAGATAAATGTGGGTTTGGCATTCCATTTGTAGTTTCTAAATTATTCGTTCCTAATCCAATGAAACATATATATTGGCATTTTTAAAATAAATAGAATTATTGATATAATGCTGACCTTTTAAAAGTCCTTTCGGTTTCCTGGCAATAGGAATGCATGTTTTTAGACGCACAATATCAGTACGCATTTAAATTATTCCTAAGCGGTCTGATAACTTACAGATCTAAATTTTTATAGAATAATACAAGTTATTGCAATTCTATAATATCTACAAAATTATCATGTAGTATAGACAAATAAAGCTGAGTACAAAAAGAATTTTGCAAACTTAAGCTGAAATCGAAACATAACTTTCAGTGCCACAACACTTACCAGTCTACTATGGTAGTCACGCCGGTTTTTTGAGTTGGACGGTACCTAGTGCGGCTTTTGTATTCTTAATAATTACCACCAATTACCTTTTTCAAAAGTGAATAAAAGCAAAATTTCTGATTGAGGTGGAACACGAAGGGAAGTTCTTCCATGTGCATATTCCCTTTAGTTATTATCTATTTAATTCGAGTTAATAACATTTCAAATCATAAGTGTACGTAAATGTATAAAAAAATTCAATAAATCTATTTATGGCGTTTTCTTTTCCAAAATCTTTAAAATTTTTCGCCTATTTAAAACGTAAAAAGAGTACTCAATGCTTTATTGTTATTGAGTTATTGTTTTAATTCTTGTAATAGTCATAATTTTGTTCAAGAAAACTGTATCTTTTCTTAGGAAAAAAAAACGTCACTTATTTTCTTTCCTAAATCAATTTCACTGTATGCATTTTCAGTAAAGTACCTTAGATATTTTCTGCTCATTGAAACCATAAATTGTGCATCATATTTTAATAAACCAAGACATATATATTTCTCACATGATAATATCAGTTTCTTTAGGAAATAAAAACTTCAATATCGTCTCGACATCTTTTTAAAGAAAATATGTACTTATAGAATCTGAACGAGATGAGAAATGATATAAAGAAAGAAATTATTTTTAGAGAATATTTTTCAAAAATCGCATGCTAGAAATACTTAAGTGCTATAAAAAATATTACAAGTAATAAAATCCTTCAGTTAAGAATATATATAATTCCGCATAGGACGCCTCTTAATGCAAGTGCAAAGTATAAAATAAAATAAAAATAAAACAAAGTTCTTATCCGAATATGTTTCTTATTGAAATTTATTTGCGCTTTTTAGCCTCAAAACAATTTAAGCATATAAATTTTTTCAATATATTTTACAATTTAATACAGTAGTTAATACTACTACAGTCATTCATTTGTAATCGGTTTATATAATAGGGTGTGCAATTAGCAAATTTCGATTCTTAAGAAATTATATTATTCCAACGAATATTTTTTCTATATGTTTCAAAAATGTTTCACAAATTATATTTTTTAACTTTGAAGACAATTTCTCGGTCACCCTGTAAGTTATATGGCCCTCTTGTTTTTGAAAGTTTCATTTAAAGTTCATAACCTTTTGTTATTTAACTAGTTTTTGTTTTCAAATTGGTAATATAAACTTTATAAGCTTAGAAGCTATAAAAGCCTTTAAAAATATTTTTTTTTAATATTCGAGAATGTGTGTGTAAGAACATTTGTAGTTTCAACAACAGCCAGATGAACAATAAAGTCTTGTTTTTCAAGTTAATTAAGGGACTTATTTTAGATCATTTTCTTATATCTTCATTTAATAAAAAACAAATAATTTGTATAAATTTAGTTTGACTTAAACGACTTCTTCTCCTTAAAATATTTTAAGTGTCCTAAAATTTGTCGCGTCAATGAAAAGAAACATAAAATATTTTTATATATAAATCCTCACAAAAGATAATGATATTTTTTAGTAACAAAAAAATGTATGTATATTTCTAAAGAAAAAAATTATGTAAAGGCTGGTGGGAAGACAAATAATAATTAGATTAAGTTTTTAAATTTATATTAATTATATATATATATATATATATATATATATATATATATATATATATATATATATATATATATATATATATATATATATATATATATATTAAAGGTTATATATTTTTTTAAATATATAAATTTTATCAACTATCTAATGAATAATAATGCGTAGATCATATTTTACCATTAAATAAAGAGTTTTTTCTTATTTTTCTCCCAATAATCCAAACGCTCCAACCAGATACCACAACCAACACACTTCTGCTGCCTTATGCGCTATGATTTTCCACATTAACCATTTAGCCCTTGGGGACTGTCCAACATTTTATGGCCTTTTGCGATTTCTAAGGACCAATTGCTTTAACAATACACAAACACACAAATAACCTTTTGTTGTCAACAAAATAAGGCTGGTCGTTAAAGGTATCATTTGTATTTTATGCATTTTAACTTTATTTTATTTTAGCTGCAAATGGTTTTGATTCAATAAAACTACAGCAAAAATGCATTTCAGACCATTTTCGTTAAATAGAAGGGAAATATTAACCATATATAAATGAAAATCAGTACCGTGAACAAAAAACCAATACATTAATAGAAAATTTTTTTTGGAAGGTATTAAACTAAAGGAGCTACACATGATATATATTAAAAAGAAATTACACAACTATAGTATTACGAGAGTCATCCCTAATTAATACTAATTGAAATAAAGGCAGTGGCATACAAGCAATATATATGAGAGGTAATAACTAAGTTTGAATTTAAGGGATGGAAAATCAATTTCGTATTAAAAAAGATTAATGACAAACCATCTGCTGGCCCCCATAGACCAGTAGCCAGCAAACTATATTAACAGTATAAACTTGATAGGTTTGATTAGGGCCAAGGACGATCTGGGTATTTCTGGAAACACCCCAAACTAATTTAACATTTGTATTTCTATAAACAAATAATAATAGAAAATGGTAAAGCATATTATATAATCAGATATTTGACCACAGCCAATATAAAAATATTAGACAGATTAATTTATTGAAAAGAAATTTACTTATTTACTTTAAAAATTCCAAACGCCATATGAGAACTGCGAAATTGGTTTGTAATTCATGCTTTTCTGTAATCCTAATATCATAAATTGAATACTTTTGCGAGATTAAATCTAGTCCAAAATACAAAATCATAACTTTTTAAACTTCCCTCGTTATTTTATTTAAGGCTGGCCATAAATTTAATCTCATATCAATTAAAAACAACAGGACTCTGACAGATAAGCCAACAGCCACACATACAAATGACGTCTCCTATCAGAGAGATGAGAATATGTACTCGCACATACAAATTTATTTATAGCCAATTTTTAATGTATATATTTATATATAGTATTTTAGTTTTCCCTATATGTATGACACAAGATGGAGTAAAACGTAATATCATAATTTGAACTGGATGCCCTTTTTATACATTAAAAAAGATTTTCCTTTTCAAAAAAGTTTATTTGAAAGTGCAAAATTCTTGACATTAGTTGGAATGAAATTATATCGCTCAAATGGCCACCTCCTGAGTTGGTGTATAATTGGGATCGTTTTGCGACTTATGGCAGTACTTTTGCAAAGTCTTGTATTTATATGGCATCGACTTCAAAACAAAAGACTATCAAATTACCAACAGTTTTTTACTACACTGGAGCAAAAGTTTATTTGGCGTTAATGCTTTGACTTTTGTTAGGCTTTTGATACCACAGTTTTTTCTTTGATTAAACAGGACTTCAAATAACGAGAGGAGTGCCAAAATTAATGAGTTTATAAAAATCGACGGTTGACTCTACAGTTACTATTAGAAATGATATTTTGGCTTTGAATAATCCCTAATTACATAATTTAACTATGTTGGATTAAGCCAATACAAATAAAAGAGAAGCTGTCTATATTTTTCACGAAATTTAGTTTGTCAATAAAACTTGGTAAGGAGTTACAATTATTTTATTACTGCTGATTGCATTGATACGGTGATAGAATATCTATGTGTATCGTATTTGTATGGGGATCAATTATTAGAATGATAACCGTCGGAATACCCACTAACGAGAGGTATAAAATGTTTAACGTGATCATTTTTGATGGCCTATAAAAACAATCAGCCAGGTCTATTTTGAGAGTACAAAATACAAGCAGAAACTATTGTTGCACTTGGTTAAAGTTCATTGCGGCACCAACTCATCTTGAATCGTATTGTCTGAAGCATACGCTTCTTCTTCTCTATCCCTTTATCTGCATAGAGCTCTCACGCATTCCTGAGACCTGCAAGGATGTAAGAGATCTCTAGACAGCCACTGAAAGCAGAAACTCTAAGAGATCTTAATGTGTTTAAGGGTAGTCCTACATAAATTTTACCACAGTATGCGGTACTGAGTATGTAAATGAGATATTTTTATTGACTTCCAGCGAACAAACTTTCAAAGTCTAAAGCTTCCAATATAAAGAAATTTTTCTTGTTCATACCAAAAAAGTCTGGATAAAGCAATGCCTTACAAAAAAATTCCAGTGAAATGGGAACAAAAACTAAATACATAAATTCATAAAAAAATTATTGAAACAATTTTGGAATCTTTTCCATAACCAATAAGATCCCATGCAAAAAAATGATATGAGTTGCAGTGAAATAAAACTAAATATATAAGAAACTAGCGAACCAGGCGAACTTCGCCTCGCCCCAATTTTAAGCCTTCAGACAAACTTTCTATTTTTTAATTTGAAAAGCCATTAAGTAATAATTTCAAACAAAATTTCATACAAAAACTCGATTTTCGATTTTTCCAATTTTCCGACTTTTCCGGAGGGATTTTCTTCTATAAAAACCTTCTCCTCGAAAATACAAACAACTGACAAAAAGTTTTACAGAAATCGGGCAAGCCGTGGTAATTTTATGAATTATTGAATTTTGCCACACCCCTCCGCCCACAGACCGAAAATAAAAAATCGGACTTCACAGTGTCACCCGCCCGAGTATTCTGAAGGTTCCCTGAAAATTTCGTCAAAATCGGCCCAGCCGTTTGGGAGCCAATACGTTACATACATACATACATATATACATACATACATACACACATCCAATTTTATATATATAGATAAGTTTTAAATTTAGGAATGCTGTAAGGGTTTAAGCAGCGCGGAGAATTATTAAGCCCCGGTGAAAGCCGCCAGCACAGAAATGCTTTAGCCGGGCTCTTTGTGTCTGTGGAAAATTTTCGCGCTTCAAATAAAATTAAATAAGATTTAAAGGTACAATAATTTTCAAATTGGTTGCTTTTTGCTGAAGCCCGCTGTTTACAAAGAAAATTATGATTGAGAACTTGGGTTTGACAACTGTTCAGGTCAAGTGAATCAACATCGTAAATTTTTCATATGTGCATTAATGTTGCACGGTGTTAGTTGTTGTTGGACTGTTAAAGTGAGGAAGGCATAACAGGGGTCTCTGCATAATACCGGCATCAGAGTGCTCTCCCTCGTCTGCAAATTTAACAGAACCACCGGTAAAGTAAAACAAATAAGAATATGGCTACAATACATAAAACGTGTTGCAGCAGGCACTGCAACATTGCCATAAAAAAGTTTTTCAAAATGCGCAATAGCAGAAGTGTATAAGAACTAGGCTCTCTCCCTCTCCCTCTCACTCTCTTTTTGATTATCATCACCTGTCCATTCTTTAACACTATCTATCCTTTTCGCAGAAGAAGTGACACTTGGAGCAGTACCCATCCTTCTGTGAATGTTAGTGCCCTTGATGGAATGGAACTTGGAATTATATGGTTCCTTATGAGTTTTTTTCGGCTTTATTTCATACAGTTGAAAAATCAGTATTGAAAAATGATTATTGTGTCAATTTAATGTTCATTTCTGTCATTAATTGCGAAATTACTTAATTTTGTGAGAATGGGCATACAATATTTTCTTGCAATCCATATAGGATCACTATTAATAAAATATTGAATATGATTTTTGTAACAATAATGCAAATAATGCAAAGTGAAATTCTAAAATGAGCAATAAAAACCTCTTATTTTTCTTAATGACTTACTATGTAAAACTTCCAACCCCATCTACTCATTTGCAGATGACAGCAGCATAAGCCATTCTTACTCATTTGATCATAGGCCAAGCCCGTGGGCTATGAGGCAAAATATGGTTGATGCAATAAATCAAGATCTTGCAACAATCTCCGAATGGGGTCACACGAATCGAGTCGATTTCAATGCTCGTAAGACACAGTGCTGTATTCTTACGCATAACCGTATGACCATACATGCTGCTCCATCTGTAATTATGGGTGAGGAATCAGAAGCTCTTGATGTTCTGGGCATGAAAATTCAGTGTGGTGTTCGATGGACTGAACACATTTTTCATATCGCTAAAGAGGCATTCAAGTGCCTCTATTTTTTAAGAGGATGTGAGAGATACTTCACCCCTTCTGATATCCTCATTATTTATACCAAATGAAATATAACTCTCATGTATAGGCGTGTGCTTCAATATCTATTTTGAAGCTACAGGACCGAGTACAAGAGAGGGCGAAAAGACTCATTGTTGACAATAGTGTGGCCAGCTCTATTGACTCACTGTAGCATCGTCGCAACGTGGAATGTGTTATGCTGTTTTATCTTTAGATCAATAGAATGTGCTCTAATGAAGTAAGGGAACATATTCCCGAGATTCGTTCTTACTAACGGACAACACGTTCCTCATTAAGATCACATCCACTTGTGGTCGATATAACAGCGAATCTTACTACGCATTACAGAAACAATTCGTTATTTGATCGAACGGCTCGTATGTGGAACGAGCTCCCGGCAGATATCTGTCCTGTCATATACAGCGTTGAGAGATTCAAATCGAATGTCCACAAGCACTACTCCCGCTATCTTCCTCACCCTATCCCATTTTCCTAATTCCAGCACAATGCACTACATAAATAGGGGTCATCCCCTGAGTACTAGTCCAATTGCAAAAAAAGAAAGAGAATATCAGCCTGTGTACTCGTATATACTCGTGTACTCGTATGTAAATTGTACGCATTATTTGTACTTGTATATATTTAAAGTAAATATGTACGGGAATTATACGTATGTTGTCATGACAAACGTCAGAATTTCCTTATATGGATATTTTATATACTTCTGATGAATATAGTAACCTGTGCGACGGAATCATTGAACCGAACATCAATGACACCGCAATGTTTTTTCTTTAAATGTTCAACGTTTTTAAATTTTTGTTTATTCAAATAAATTTAAATTAAAATTTTATTTCTTTTTTAAATTTACATATTCGTGGAATATATAACTCTTCTTGACTTTATGTCCTACAGAGTTACACATACAAGATTCTATGTACTACTCGTATAATATACTTGCCACCGTTTTTATAATCTTGATATGCAAGTTTCCTCTTCCGTGCAAAATCCAGTACCTATAATTGAGTTTGTTGCTATAAATTTTTTTTCCATTAGCTTCCCCTTTCTCTGTATTTTTTGTTGTTCTTTATCGTGTTTTAATTTTAACCCGTTTCTGTTGCTAATATCTTGCTTGTAGCATTTAATTTTTCTGAACATACAAACGTTTATGCATTCATCCTTTTAGTCCTTTAAGCGTATGTTGTATCTGCGCTCGCTTTAACGTTGTGTATTGATATAAAAATTTTTAATTGCATTGTGTGAAACGTATTTTATTTTCGTTTTTCTTGCTACAAAATTACTGCAATAAAAAAAATTAAATAAAAACATTTTTTTCCTTTTTCCTTCTTCTCTTTTGGCTTTGGCATTTATTTTAATTAAATTCTCACAATTTTTCGTGTCAATAACGTATTTAATTGCCATTATTGTTTATTTCCATTTTTATGAATAATTTATTTTCTGCTACTAAATTTAAAGAACAGGAGTTAATAAAAAAGGTATATCTACAATATGAAAGGATATGAAAGGATGACTGATGATATTTCAAAGGACTTCTGGAATTCGTATTCGTGTATAAACTTAGTATAAATTTGGTCGATCTGAAAGCTCACTCCGATTGGTTAAAGTCTGCAATTCGCCCACACTGGAGGTGGGCGTTTTTAAGGCTTTTTTATTAGGTGCATTAGGAGGAGAATTCCCGTGTCATATAGCAAAAAGCTCCTGCAATTCTTTAAAGACGGTACAACAAATGCATTATATTCCACAATCCGTCCGCAGTATATTGTAAACATTTTAATTAGGGAACAAATAGACTGAAATATTCTTCAAAAATATTTAATACTTGAAAGCATTGAGTATTGTATTGATCATTTAGTTCTAATATATATTATGTCGATTGCTTAGTACTCACATAATTTGTAAATAGAGATAAAGGACAATTATCGATGGTAGATCTATTTGTAATTGTACAACATTAGCTGATATAGGCTCTCAATCTGATCTTTTTCCTATAAATGTATTGATATATTATTTGAAAATTATAATCAGGCATTTGGTTTATATTTTGTCCCATATTGTTAAAGCTTAACCTAATGCTAGTGAGAGGCATGTCGTTTGAAAATGCGTACTCTGTGCAAGAACGACAAAAATTCCGTCATTTGCAAACAAACTAGACTTTCACCGGTCCTGAATTTAAGTTGCCTGTCTAACTTCTTAGAATCGTAATTAGTATTGTGAAAGGTGTGCAGCAATTTGAAATTAAACTATAATTTTGTAAATTGTTAATGCTTCCTTCTTTGTGTTCTTATTCTAGGATATAAGAGCTTTATGAATATACCAATGCCGCCATGCTATCAAAATCAGTTTACTAAATAAAGTTGACATCAACTAAGAACTTTTTGTTTCTACTGTTTACAGAAATATCATTGAAAGACACTTCTTAAACGGATATTGATTGTTTTACCGCATGTAGGAGAAATTAAAAAAAAAAATTCAGTATATATTGTGGTTGTTCTTAAAAAGAAATTCAAATTGAGGATCTGGAATTCTTTTTGACTTTTTTCTCTTCATTTCCCTCCAAAATCTGGTACTATTGACCCAACAGTATTAAAAGTCTTAACAAAGATATATTGCCGGTAAAAAGTTGAAAAGTTTTAAGTTCCAGTACTCGTAATAGGTTTGTTTAAATAGGAAGCTCTAGCTCAACTGGGTCCAAGGTTTATTATATTTGTTAGAGAATAGTAGAGGTGATAATAGTTAAAAGATGGTAGACAAAATTATAGGTAATGAGATAATTGGTTTAAATTAACGCTGCCTTTTGCACATAAAAGATTCCGGCTTAGAACTCTTCACTACATCTTTTGAAGGGTTAAGCCTTCTAAGATTTGCTGATGATGAAGCAGGATTTTGTAGGATATTGATGATCTAAATTAGTATGTCGCTACAGCAAAGATTGTACCCTTTTCCTTGTCTGTTGGCAACTAGTAATTTAATTACTAGAATTCCAGTTTTTAGTGATCGTTGAGATTATAACCTACAAATGCTTTTATAGGAACGTTATAGTTCTATTGCAAGCAACATTAATATTTTAACAATAAGAAAAAGGCAAATACTACAACATAAAAAGTTGTTTCTATCTCAACTAATTCCTGCAAACATAAAAAAATTAATTTACTCGAAAAAAATTATATATTCCTAATATGTTATGGTTATACTCAAGGGAGCCTTAAACCTTCACTGGCTTAAGTGTATGTCATATGACATGGGCTATCATACCCCTCCAATCAACCTAACCTAACCTAAACTAACCTATATATTCCTCAATTTGATCACAACTTTTGAAATTTGTATGACTTAATTTCAACACATAATTCATTCTCACCTAGATCAAATAATTACTAAAAAGAAACATTAAGTGATCTATATCTCAAAATTGCTTTATTAAATCAACATTCTGTTATTATCCATCCTGTCAAATTTTATCCTAGATGTTTTCATTTATCAGGGTGGACGTAAAATTAGAATTAATTTATTTTTTAATTTTGTTTGTTAAATTGTTTAATATATTTAAAAGTTGCATGGTAAACTTTCAACAATCTGCAAAATATTAAGGGTTAAAGACCCAAAACACTCTATGCATCATATTACAACTTCATTCCTTATGACCGCAAACTATAATTTTTTTTTAGATCTAAACAATAAGAGGTTATAAGGATGTGTGTATGTCATATTTTTCATTTCCTTAAAAAGTAGTTTAAGCAAAAGGTTTTAAAGTTTGCTTATGTGTTTGTGAGCTCTTTCGTATTGAAGTGTTTATAAATGTGTTGTTTGAAGCAAAATGCATTTGTTTTAAGTGCAACTAGTGGAAATAATTTTTTTCAGCTGGAAAAATGAGAAGAAACTTGTTTTAAGTATATTTCTTTTAATATTTTTTTTAAAGAATTTCAGTTTTAGTTCCTTAAGTATAGAAATATTTTAGTATTTTAAATATTGAAAGTGACTTCAAATGGAACCAGGAAATTTAATAAAAATATAATTAATGAAAATGTAATGAAAAATTCCACTAAGTTTCAAATTTATTAAAATCTTTTTTTAACTCAAGATTTTATTTTGTATTAAAAATTTTCATTTTTGAATCCGTATGAATGTGTAAACTGCGCAATAGAAAATTCTTTTCATGAAATCTTCGTATGAAGGTGTGTTAGGAGATTGTATGCATGTGTTTTTTTTTTCAAATGAATATTTTCAGTGACACAAATTCCTTTTTTCCTGAAAAAAAAAAAAATGCTATGCTATCAAGGTTTTTAATTAAAACCAAATAAAGTTTCATATGTGCTAGAAAAGTAAATAAACTTTTAATTTGAATTTAATTTCAAATATTTCTTTTATCTCCTTTTTTCCAGTTTATAAAGCTGTTTTCTTCACTTGACTGCTACTGAAAATTTTGGTTAGTTGCTCCTCTGCCATCAACGACGTTTGCGACACTAGCGCTGTTGCATTGATTCTTCCATTTCATTCAGTTTGTTGGCCAACTTTATTGCATCATCACAAAGTTTCCAAAAAAGGTCAATGATTTTGAGCATTTAATAGTTGTTCTGAAAAAAGTTTCGAAATGGTTTTTATTAGAATTTTTTACAATTAGAATATTAAATTCAAAGCATATAATATAAAAACTTTACGGAAAATATAAGTATACGACTGGTTGTTTATTATAAAACATAATCATAAAATCAATAAACACCACATTCCTGCAGAAAACTGAAATGAAAAATAGTATTTTTCTATTCCGGATAGATTAAGCATGAAAAATTAATTATTTTATTTCCAAAACCTTCACGTTTGCTCTTTCATCAGAATGTGTAGAAGTTTTATTATTATTGCAGGTTGACAGCAAAATTAATTAATTTGGTAACGTTAGTATTATTATGACAATATACTCTCAAAAGTCGTAAAAGCCTTGAAAGTTTTGTAGACTAAAGTTGCCTGATTTTGTATATCAAATCAAAAATTTTGTTCAAGTATTTTTTTAATCAAAATGAAAATATATTTGTATGTTGTTGTGTTTCCTAATATTAATGTTAGTATCGATTTTTCTTAATTATAAGCGCAAATCTCTCTCGATGGTTAATGATTGTACGAAATCTGTGTATGAAAACAGTGTCTTGATTTTCAATTGCAAAAAAAAATTGTTATAAGGGACGGGTATTGAAGTTTTTAAAACTACAATAATATTTTGTAAATCAAAGAATTGTCAGACAATATAAATATGCGGCGTAAATTCATTTTCAATAATTGAATTAAAGCCAAGCCACTGAAATCGTAAACATAAAAAATCAAAAGTATTTTAGTTAAATTTACTAGTAAATTAATCTTATGAGGGGAATTTTATGTTTTTTTTTTCTACTACTTCACTCCCCTGTGTGAAATTACTTTGGTTATGTCAAGTGTTTTACTACCAAGTCATTCTTTTAATATTAAATAATTTGGTGGCATAAAATCTTTCATCGATGATTACTGAACGTGGGTTCTACCCTTGTTCAGGTCTGGTCATCAACATCATAAATTGTTCTAAATGCTCTTATTGGACTGCTGGAAGGCTTAGTACTGGTGACTTGATAGTACCGTCAGTGATTGATGATCTTCTCTATACTAATGTACATCACAGTAGCCTCCTTCTTTGTAATTTTAGCATAATTAACAGCAAAATAAAACAAATAATAATATGGCTACAAAAACACCTAAAACTTAAGAAGGTTAATGAGTCTAATCAACACCAGAGATGCTGCAACGTTGCAATAAAAATTTATTGCATAAAAATGAAAGCTCTCTCTGTTTCTCGCATTTGCACTACAATTCCTCTCTCCATGACTATCCCTTTCCCGAAAAAGTAACACTATAGCACTAGGCTTTAGTTGTTTGATTGTTACTTCTCTTTATAAAAAAATGCAGTTTATTGCTCATTTTCTAAGATGATATATATTAAAAATTTTCCTGTGGCAGGAAAGGTTCTTGCCATTGACATCAAAGTTACTGTAGTTATATCAGCTTTGGGATCACTAGCCAATTGCATAAGTTTTACATTTCCAAGTGGAATGTGGGCAAGCACAACATGTTTCATTATTCATGTTTCATTATTTTATTCAATTTAATTTTTCTATTTTAGCAGACATTGATACAACTACAAAAAAAAAAAAAAAAAAAAAACTAAGTCAGCGGACTATTGAAAAGTAAAAATGCTTTTACAAACTATAATAAAAAAGCAAATAATATTTTTGGCAAAGAAGTGCATATAGTTTTTCTTTAATTGTATATTAATTAATTTTATTTTAGATGTTTAATTGTGTTATAAAAACGATAGACAAAACACTCGTGTTACATATTTAAGCAATCAAATATGAGTTTTTATATGAAGTAGCCACAAAAGCAAGTATTTAATTTTATTTCGATTATGACTCATCTAGTCGCATTAAAATTGAAAGAATCCATAATCTCTTGTGATATAAATCAATTGCACAAAAAGGTTTTTATAACATGTATTGAATGAGGACCGTTTACTTTTGAAGATGTAGATGGACCTAAAACATTTTAGTAAAAGATGAGAATGTTATCTCTGCATTTCAGTTTTGAGTTTTTTTGGCCTTGCAAGATAATCAATAATGACTAAATATTTCAGAAAATGTTAGGTAACTGATCGAATAAAGTTTCATATGCTTACAAGTTTGCTATCCCATTTGAGTTAGTGTCCCTCCTAGCAAATTAAAAAAGTTGTATGCAACAAATTTAATATCAGTGCAGTCTAAATCATCTAAAATCTACGTTCTAGACTAAACTTTTTGATTTTATACAACCAATATTTCCAATTTTGGCTTGACTAATTAAAAATTAATCAAATTTCAATATTAAATGATAAAATTTCAGAGAAAATATAGTTCCTAATTAAAATTGCACAACGATTTCTTGAACTCAATATAAGCAGCTTTTCTCTTACATATTTTAAGTTTTCCGTAGTTGTTTATGAACTGCACCAGCATGTGTGAGAAGTAAATGTAAATGGTAGTATTTTAGTAGCCCAGAGCTACAATTATGTTTTTTTTTTATAATTTAATGAATTTTTCTTTATTGAGACTCATCAGCGGCTAAAAGAAATAAAAATTTGGCAGTTTTTTTTTTTTTAATCTTAAACTTAAATTTCTTTAAAATTGCTTTTCTTAATAATTCCATTTCCAAATTAAAACGAAAAACTTTAAATCTAAAAAACAAATTCCAAAATTTGTTGCATAAGCCAAAAAAAAACAAGAACCACTACAACAACAATTACTCATAGTTTTCTAGTTTTCTATTTAGTTGGGCAAACAAACTTTAAATGCAAATTTCTACATTTCATAAACAAAACAAATAAATGCTGACAAATTCACACATATACTCCTATACAAAACAGATAACACTTTCATACAGTTTTGAATGAGTTTCATTACAATGTGAGGGATTAAGGTTGTTTGGTTGCCTCGTGGAAGGCCTTATTCAGCTAAACAAATCATAGCAAAAACAAAAACAAAATATTTTTTCCAGAACTTTTTGCTGGAAAAAGTTATATTAAGATAATTTCCTTCAAAATCAAGAAAACGTTTAAACGTTAAAGTCTTCAGTATCCTAAAACTAGAGTTGGAAGTCTTGGCGATACGAAATCGCAATAGTACCGAAATTTTTGCAACAGAATATCAAAAATATTTAATGGGGACTTCTACCATTGTATTTTTTAATATATTTTTGTTGCTCTATTATAAATTCAAATATATTACAAATTTTGTTAAAAAAAATAATCGAAACTATCGAAAGTGCTGTTGCTAGTTTTGCAACTTTACAAAAACCATTTCCTGTAATTGTGTTAAAATGTAAGGAATAGTTTCATTTTTAAACTTAAGTGGATTTTAGACATTCTGTTACGAGGAGGTAAAAGTTTGGGGTTTCTAATTCCAAGAAAAAAATAATAATAATCAAAAAAAATCGAACAACATAGTCTATTAATGCTAGAGGACTTCAGCAGTCGTTTCAAATATGAAGCTGATTTTTTATTTTTGGGTAGTGGCTTTGTTTAGAGAAAATTTTTTGCAGATTTAAGACTAAAATTAGTATTAAAGACTTTTTCTTCAATAGATATATTATTACATCCTTTTATTCAAACACTTTCAACAAGAATTTAACTATCGAAACTTGTATTTTTAGGTATGAGAATTGTTAAAATTTTTCCCTTAATTTTTTTTGTTAGAGATGCGATCAAACAATAGTCAAATAAAAATTAATACTAACAGCAAACTTATGCTAAAAAATAATACATTTAAATGTAAATATATTTAAAAAATTATTACAGTTGAGCAGGATCTGTGTCAAGAAGTTACGAATTAGTCAATTCGATGATAACTCAAAAACTCTTCTGGTATCCAGTTTATATAAATTTTTTTTATATTGAAGGACAATTTTAGTTTACAATTATTTCATATAACATTTCTTTGTACTAGTATATTTTTCTGTATTATTTTAAAGTACATTAGCCTCACTTCTTAACTTGAGAGTTTGTACGTACTATGGCCATTTTCTGGAGTTAAATTTGAACCAATTTAGACATTCTATCATAAGTGATCAGTCCGGTATATTTAAAAATTAATTTTCAGAATATTTTGTGTTATAAATTATGTGTTCCAAAAAAAATTCTATTGCCAATACAAACAAAACGAACCCTAATAGAAATGCTCAATATTTCTAAATTTTAAATCGTCCTTTGTGTTATAGAAGGGTGAAAACAGGTCGCAAGCTGAAAAGAAGAAGGCCAAAAACGCAAATATAAAATGGCTTATAAAGAAGTTGAAGGAAAATATTTTGTAAATTTTTATATATAGGGTTTTACCGTAATACCTATTAACTTAGCTACGGCGTGGACTTTATTTGTTAGGTTGTGTAAAACCTATTATTAAAATTTAATTTTTTAGTTGATTTATCGAAGGTTTTTAGTAGGGTAACTAAACTTAGTAGGGTAACTAGATTTTTTTAATGGAGAATATTGCTGTCTGACTTTGTAATAAATAATCAAATCAACTTTATTAAAAGCTTTAAACGACAGTAATGTATTTTACAGCGTTTATATATGTTTTACCGAGCCATTTTATTACACGTTATTAATTACATTTTGTATCAAATTCTCTCATTCTGCTGCATGTTTAGCCTGGTAATATGGCTGTCAAAAGCAGCTCTTTAAAATATAAGAAATTTGCTCTGATATAACTTATATGTAACTATAAGAAATATGAATATAAAATGGATATACTTAAATAAATTTTAAGCACTATTGTTTTATTTATCGAATCTTCAATTTAATTGAACTAACAATAAGTATTAAAATGTTAAATCTAAATTATTATTTATTTAAAACCAGCCAATGCCAGATAAAAGCGTTATTTTCTGCGGGTACTTCTGCGTTGTCTTCATGGCAAAGAGCAGGAGTGTCCCTCCTTCTCAACCGAGTGTGTTATAGAATGTTAAATGATAGTGGGTTTTGGATGATACTCTAGTTTCTTTAAATATATTGTCACATTGTTTTAACCAAAGGGCCATCTAGATCTTGATGAATGCAAGAATTTTTAACATAACAAAGGCTGTTGTAATCGTACTCAGAATTTTACTTTGGCGCATTTGAATTTATTTTATAATGGACGCCAAGGCGGTCCCCCAAAACTGAATTCCATATTGGTTTTGGGATTGCGTTGAATGTAGGCTTACTGTTGAATTTCTCTCTATAAGCTAATTAAATTAAGCAGCCTTTAATTTGATTTGTATCAATTTAGCGTCTATGTGCGATTTCCATGTTAAGCGACGATGAAGGTGAAATGCTGAGGTATTTGACTTCATTGTATTGCGGTATTGATTGACCATCAATTTGGATGGGGGAAACATGTTTGCCTTTGCAATATAAAAGTGATGTAAACATATTAAATTCTTAAAATCAAGTTCTTTAAAAAGGCCCACATAGACAAAAATTTCTTAAATCGTATCGCTTGGCTATACAGTACAATTTTTCATGCATATATTCAAAACTTTATTTGAATGGTCTTGAACATATGTTAGCAAAATAAACAAATACAACTACTCTTGCAACAGTAACAAACAACAACATCAATAAGAAGAAGCAAGAAAAAATAAATGTAAATATTACACTTCAGTTGGCAGTCATTGTCTGTTGACCATACCGTTGCACATGAAGATGAATGAACAAGTAAGTGGATAAAGATGGCACAGGTTGCAGTCAGCATTAGTTTTGAGATGTGTACAAATGCTTTCAGCCATAAGTAAATGTACTTCGAATCATATTGCAGTTGGAAAGTTTTAACAAATACATATATAGGACTTGTTGTTACAAGGATTTTGTTAAATTTTGAAGAGTCTTAAGCTTTTGTTGTGATGTGGTCTGAAAAAATAGAAAACTTTAAACTTTTGAGATAGAGAACTATAATTAAAAATTAAAGAAATATATATTTTAGAAAAGGCAACCAATTACTTTAAGTTTTAATGCGATGTGTAAAAATTAATGAGATAATGTTTTAAATTTAATTTTAAATTTAAGTTGCTTTGTGAAGCCCTCCTAATATCTATGCTTTCATTTGCGTAAGTCATAACACGAAATGCAAAGTTTATCTAGAAAAAATTAAAAAAAACACATACACATTAACAACAAGATTTAAACTAATTGCAATACAATATTCGAAATTTTCAAATAATTCACACAAAAATATAGAGTTTATGAAAAAAACAGAAATGTTAAACATAACACCACCTAATGAATATTAAAGGTCCCACAGCTGACTTAAGTAACAATTATAAGAATATGTTAAATTTTTGTATTTATTAAATAGAAAAATCATTTATAAATTTAACAATATCATTGAACCAGCAAATATGAGTGAAATTTATGAAAATGCCATTTATTAAGTCGCTTAAAAAATTAAAATATATTTAAGTTTTGGCAAAAAGTTAACTTTAATTTCTCATTGACAGGGAAAACTATAACGATAACAAACAATTTATGAGCATAGAATAATTTACACACTTCATTCAAATTCGTTAGTTTTAGAGCTTTTGACGAAATTTATTTCATCATATTTTACAGCGATATTAGTTAATTACGATTAATAAAATTTACACAAAATAAGTTTTCATTTTATATACGATATTTTCACATTAAATAAGAAAACTAAGAACTATTTTCTTTCTATTTCCGCTAGAGAACATGTTCTCACCCAAATGTTTTTTGGTTTTGCTGAAAATGGCTAAAACTCAGTGCTTTCTCTCGCCGACAAAGAAAGCTTAATAGAAAAGAAAAAATAAAAAACAACTTGTAGTCAACCGTTGTTTGATTTTTGCGTATGGCTAAACGCCCTACATGATTTACAGACAGACATGCGGACGTATAGAAGAAATTCGTAAAACTGGTATTTCCAAATGATTATTACTTGTCTAAAGCTCCGAGGAATTTATTTCATACACAAGTTACTGGCAGTCTTTTTATGGTGAGCGTATACGTTATATGAAATTGACCCAAAAATTAAGTATACGTATTGGGTATTCAAGTGCGAAAAACTTTTGATTTTTGCTTTAATGGCTATTTTTTGACTTCGTATTTATATATGTATTTAGTTTATTTTTATTGAAATTCAAGTTGTATTTAGTTAGAGTTTCAGTTTGTAAGTCATAAATTAAAGGTCTTATTAAAATGGCATGGAAATGTGGTAGCAGTAAAAAGCCTCCAAAAATCGTCCAGAGTTCTCAAAAAAATCAAATAAACAAAGAAATATTGCAGAAGAAGATTGTATATTATCGAGAAAATATATAAAGTAAACATTAAAAACTGAAAACTTTTGAATAGCAAATTTTTATATTATAATTTTTATAAAATTTTCATAATATATACTTAATATTGAAATGTATTATTTATTTATAACTATGCTTATATATTATGTAATGATTATATAAAATTTTTGAATTCTCATATTGTATTTTATTCTTCTGCCATAAAGATAGGTAGTTAATTTGTTTTCAAACTGAAATATTGGGATCATATGGCCAATGTCTTTAATAAATAGACCTTAAATTAGCGACGTTGGTTATTGAAGCATCATAATAAGTTGCATATAAAAACGCAGTGAAAAATTGATTTTAGTATACACGTACAACTTAAATGATAAATGATATTTAAATACGAAGTAAAAGATAGACCATTAGTTATTTCAAATATAGAAACCATAATAAAGGGTAATTAACATAAAGATAACAGGGTTAGTAACTCTTTAGAAGCTTAAGAGAAAGATCAAAAGCGGAAATTATTATTGAAACTGAAATTATATTATATGACTTAAGTTATATTACTTAATTTTGTCCTACAAGTTCTACTCATGATGTCATAAAAGCTCTAGAAGACAATCCACCCATATTTCGCTTAATATACTTTACATTTAGCTTAACTCTTAATATTATACTAAGATAATAAATGAAAAATCTCAGCCACAACCAGCTAATCTTTGACTTATTTTATATTTAATTTAAAATTAACTTGTAAAATTGTATGAATTTTTTTCAGTATCTGGCTTTAATATAAGTATTTAAGTTACATAAAATTCGAAGGCAAATTGCAACAAATAAAATTATACAAGACAATTATTGTCTACATTTACATAAAGATATGCAAATATATGACATAATATACATGTAAGTACATAAAAATTTACATGCTAACATATGTATGTATGCGGTTTGAGGGATTTTCCATAAAAATGTCTTGAAATTGTTTTAATGTTTTCAACCATCCAAAAAAAGACATTGTTAAATATTTCTACATCTATTGTGTGATGCTTAGAAATCAAATTTAAATTTATAACAAATCCAAATTACATAAGTGTTTGTATATATTTGAAATATTAAACATGAGTTTGAATATTAAAACATTAGTTTCTTGTTATTTCACAGAGATTAGGAACAACAGAGAAATAAGTTTCTTAGCATGTTTCTTAAGAAAAACTAAAGGAAAGTATTACTATTAATCGTAAGAATTGGGCTATTAAAATTTATTTAAATGATAATTGAATAAGTTTTTGTATAAAAATAAATAAATTTTTTCATTTATTTTTATATGTCCATGGTCCTTGGCATAAGTCACTCTAATGTTTTAAAACTGAATATAATTTCTATTATATAAAACATTTTTTATAAGATGCGTTAATAATTGTATAACAAGCACCACAGAGAAGCAAATAGTCATGTGTTATTATTGTTTTATATTCACAATATATTGTCAATAGCAAATCAACTTTTAGTAATGTAAGGATCCACATTGTAAAATTTGCAATTAAATTATGTTGCATGGCATGTGCATAAGCATACTTACAACTGTTTACATAAACTTTTCAAAGAGTGCCTTGATATAAAACACGTATTTATTTTATTTCCTTACAAATGATATTGGGTCAATGTAAAAATTATAGGACGGCCACGTTGCCTTCACTTGGTATATAATAAGCCAGATTATGATAATGTCCTCTATGAATATTATCGTTTACTACCTTAAGTCAATGTATCGGTAGTGTTGTTTGCTGTTCAATGAATATAACTTTTTTTAAACTTGATCACATTTTAGAGTTCACACAAAAAAGAAAAAAAAAACTAAGAAACAAATATCATTTTAAATATAGTTACTAAGCTTATTTATGTTCATAGCATATTTTGACTATTACCATACAGTTTTCTTTTTAATGGAAACCTAACTATACTAGATATAATTAAACGCATATAAAATTAATAGTTGCTTCAATCAAATTAAGTTTATCACTCATGTGAATGGTTTTGCATTAGTTGTTCTCGTTCAATACAAAAATAAAATATTCTGTATTTAAATCAAGCCAAATCAGTGTCGAAAAATTCTAAAATCAGCTTTCAATTTTAAGCAAATTATTTAGTTAAGGCTTTTACAATTAGTAACATATAATTCAATAATTTTTTCAATCGCAATTCTTGAAGAGATCTGTGTTCAGAGTTATAAAATTCTATTTAATTGATTTATTTATATTTAAATTTTACATTTATTCACTTCTTATTGATCACGATAGCATTTCTCCTTTACTATTTAACAGTACCGGCAGCTACTTCTTTATGCTAATGTACATTACAGCGCCGTCCTTTGTCGACAATATTAACAGAATCGTTGGCGAAGTACAATATATAATAAAGTGGCTGCACATACAATTTTCAAAAGGTTAATGCGTTCATTCAACACCAAAGGGGCTGCAACTTTGCGCAGTAGTAGAATTTTAGAAAGAACTAAGCTCTCTCTTCTTCTCTCTACACTCTCCTTTTCAAGATTTAACCAGCAGGCATTAGTTGCCAGAGTGTTACTTCTCCTAATAAAAAATGCTTTTTTTATTCCAACTGCAATAGCATTTAAACAGGACAAATAATATCGACTTGGATTTAAAATAATTGAAAACCTTTGCAAATGATTTTTTAATTTAAAATTTTTGAATTTTAAAGTTATTCCTACATAAATCTTTAAGATCGTTTTTTTTCTAAAGAATGAAAAAAAATTAATTATATAAAACGATTTTATTTTTTCAGTGTTTCAAAATAGTTGGCTTCTTGCTAGTGCAAGGAAAGCAATTGCAAAGGACGCTTCTTGATACCAAACCATTGCTGATATGAATGGAATTCAAAAAGCTATAGTTATGCAGTGCGAGGACATCAATTGTCCTTTAATTTTTGATCGTTGAACAATTAGGTGCGTTATTTCTGATAACTTAAATCTTATTTTAAATATACATTTTAGTTACATTAACTAACAATTTATAAATATTTAACGAAATGTGTTCCCTAGGGTAACTGAAATCACTGCCTTTGAAGTCCGTGCAAGGATATGAAGCTGAAGTATATGAAAGTTGTGTTTCTAAGCTCTTTTTACCTTATTAAGCAATTTTGCAAATTAAGTCCTACCAATTTGCGTTGACTTTATGCTTCTAAGATTTGTTTACCAAACAATAAGCCACAAGTTCATTGGTTATATTATAATAATTTTTTAAATATTCGTACATTTCTTAAAGATAAAAATTTAATTATAACTTTGTCTCTTCATGAACATAAAAGCAACAAGGACATTTGTGTTTATTTGTTTTATTTATGGCAAAATAGATCAATGTAGAATGAATATTATATTGACAACTTCTACATTGATCTTATATTTATTCGAGGACTCTTGGAATGAAGATACATTTATTTCACTCCTTGTATTAATTTAGAATTATTTATAGCAATAAGTTTTTGTTAAATCAATCGTTATATTATGTTATTTCAACTTTTGTATAATTTTTTATTGATTTAATTTCAATCAGTCTTGGAATTAAAAGTTTCATAATCTACCAATTTATCTTGCAGTCACTTATATTTTGAAAGGCAATTTTGTTAAAAAAATGTTTGTGTGTATGTGCAAGTGTTTACCTTATAATCGATTATCAACAGTGTTTCTCTAAGGGATTTGAAGTACTTGAGCTAAGTGAAGCAGATGAGAGGACAATAAAGGTTGTTTTATTATTATTTTTACTTATTTGACTCATTCGGTACTCAATAAATATTCACACCCACTTAAGTATCCCTTGAAGTGCTGAGCATAAATGAATATTAATGAATTTGTATAAACTCTTTGCCTGTTGCAACATTATCACTGTCATTACAATGGTGGCATTATTTTTGTTTATATTTATAAATTTTGAATAATAAGTTCTTTCTTCTGATTTTGAATAAATTATATTTAAGTAAAGTTTACGCAACCACCTTAGACATAAATTAACTGTGTTATTATTAACAAATGATTTAATATAAACAAAATTGCTGCCTACTCCAGCCTACTGTGTAAGTGATATTGATATCATATAATTTAATAACAAGTTGAGATCAAATAATCAGTAGAATATTAATTATAATTATCAATTAAGGTAGAAAATGGTAAAGGTTTAAAACAAAAAAGGATGATCCTTCAGTTGATCACCTTTAAAGGTCTTCTTCAAATCTTTTTTAGAATTATTTTTAAACTCGATGTTCAATACTCAAAAAATTATGAACTAAAATTTTTAGTATTTTTAAAATTATAGTCATATGCTTGCCAAAGGCATTTTCTAAGGGGATTCAGTTAAATTTTGCTCTGCTGTCAATAAAAGTATTTTAATAAAAAATTACTAATATCTTAAAATTTTTCTTAACTTAAGTAAAATGTCTACTTAATTAAAATTTTCTTTTTTATTTTTAGAAAAAGTTTGCACTCATATAAAATATGACCATATTCTTAAATTAAATGGATTAACACTTATTCTTTCAGAGTTATTCGCTATATTTTATATTAAACTAAAAACAAATTATTAATAATGGTTAAACTAAATTCTCGATTAGTGAACCAAAAGGTATTTTTTTTAAATCAACACAAAAGTCATTTAACCTTTATGTGCTCGGGATCGAAAACTTAAATGGGCGGTCGGAAGACTACATTTGTAGTAACATTATTTTTGCACTACTTTATTCTTATAAACAAGAAAAAATGGATATATTTATTTCACTTAATTTATATTTTATTTATTTAGGTACATGTAGGTATAGGAAAACTTGAGCAAAACAATTTTAAACATTTAAATTTTATTTATGGAGCAGCATTTTCCAAATACGTAAGTTGTAAAATGTGTATCGCACACCGGTTTCTTACACCAACTGCATATATTTCATGTGTTATTGCGATTTCCAATTTCACATGCCTGACATCGTACAGGATGTTTTGGCTGGTTATCCTCAGATGTATCAGGAAACTGATTAGTAGCTGAAGTGCGAGAAATTGAATTTGCCGAATGGCCTAGCGCCATTTCGATAGCGAGGCGTATAGGAGTGTAGCATATTACCCTTTTAATTTTTAACCGTTCTATATTTGCTGTCATAAACACCCGTTTTGGCAAACTTTTCAAGAACTCTCTGCGTTTATCTGTTTGCTGAATATGGCCAGTATTCTCTGTATAGATGATATAAGTAGCTATGGCAGATTTAACTAGCAAGTTGAAAAACATTGTCAATGGACATCGCAATGTTTCGCGTTCTGCAGAATATGCTGAGAGCATTTTGTGCATTGCATCGACGTTATAGTCAAGTATATACTGCGGCTTATTTTCTCTGCCACAATATCATTATTCAAAGTTCTACTTGATAATATAACAACTTCCTTTCCCTTTTTTGTCACATAAGATGATAGTGCAAACTTTGAGTCCAAAAAAACCAAAAACTGATGAATATTCTGCACGTTTACGGTCAGCTTTCATTTCGTTGGGTACGGTTTTATTTTGGCCTTTGGACAATAAATATTTACCCAAATATGGCGGACTCAGTTAATCCTTTAGTTGATCGCGATGGGCCTACATTGGTATCACGGAATACATTATGAGCATTTGTACGAATTGCTTGATTGGATAAAACAGTGAGCCGTTCAGTGTGGTCCTTACAAATTAACATACCAGGACGCTGCAAAACATTTTGTTCCTCCTCAGCGTCCAGGTCTTCTTCAAAATCGGCTTCAAATAATAAACCCTCTTCCTGTAGGTCGTCTTGAATATTATCTTCCTCGAGCACCATATATTCTTCTGCATCTGATTCTTCTGGATGTTTGATGCACTATCAGCATACACGTGATGCAAAGAATTCTTTTTTTTAGCAAAAATAAAAGAAAAACAATGTGTGCAAATGTTATAAGCAACAAATAAAGCTTCTTTGCATACAAACCACATAGTGACTACAAATGTAGACTACCGGCCACGAGATGATCATTATTAGAAACATCCCTTTAGCACCTACGAAATAATTATTTTTTCATCATTAACATTTAAATCTGCTTAAAACAAGATTTTAGGAAGCTACCAAAACCCTCAAATTGTTTTACTGACGTTTTTAATTTTTATTCGCTAATATAATCAAAATTACTACAAATGTAGACTTCCGAGCACATAAAGGTTAATAATTCAGTTAAACAAAAGACAAAACTCTCAGAGTACACTAAAAATTAAAATACACGATTAACTATAAACCAATAAGATTATACGAAAATAAAAAATATTTCCTACTTAAAATTGATCCATTTAGTTATTTTTAATATAAAATATCACGATTATAATTACCATTAACTCTTTTGATATTGTATTCACAGACTTTTTCTATGTTTAAAATATAAAATGCTCCACCTTGCAATAGACTGAGGAATAATATCCCCAATATAATACTATTAAAAATAAAGGTATAAAAAATTCTAGTAAAACAAAATACAGGAATAATATTTACAAGTAGAACGTAAATGCGTTGCAGAATGTTTCTTTCATATTTGTAAGTTTAAATACATATGTAGTACACATCTACATAAACATATACTCAAACGTATGTTCGGTATGGTATATAATGCTCAAGGAGATAAAAAACCATATGTATTGCAGACACGTTTTAACGAGAATAGCCCAAAGTGTTATCTTAGTATTTAAGGATTAAAAAACTTTACATTTGTAATTATATTAAACACGTACAAGAATATGCATACATACATACAAAGAGCGAACACACTTGCATGTATTACAAGAAATAAATTTTACAAAACGTTTAGACATGTGGTGCTTATATACGTATACATATAAAAAATAAATATATGGTATATATATATATATATATATATATATATATATATATATATATATATATATATATATATATATATATATATATGTATATGCATATACCACATCTCTATGTATAAGCATTAGTGTGTATTGTTTCCTTAGTTCTAAAAAGAATTTGTAAATGTTGTTTTTCCTCTAAAGACAGAAACCGGAAACGGATGTAACATGTTTTCTCTTGCAATTTATTTTTCTCATTTGAAAGCTTTGTTGCAAACAATTGAATTTTAAATTATTTTCTCTACATTGTAGCGAGTATTAACACTGAAAAAATGTGTTAAATTTCCCATTTTACGAAATATAAGAAACTTAACAAAATAATTCCAAATAATTCTTACACAAAGAAATGTAATATTAAGATTTTATAAACAATTTATCATAAATACAGGTATTTGTAAGGCATATAAATATGAAAAATTATATAATAATATATTTGCTAAGACCTGTGGGTGTAAAACTTTTACAAATATGCTTGGACAGCAATTTTATAAAGTAAGAAGTTTTTAAAAGAAAAACGAGAATATTATTTAATTAACAGCTAATAACAAATAAGTGTGAAAAATTAATTATTAATAAGGATTAACATATACTGAGGATCGCTACTACGATTTCTAAGATAAAGTTTTTTAATATAGAATTTTTAGATGTATTAAAATGCTAATGAGCTTATTTTTTTAATATATTTGCTTTTATAATAAGGGTGCAAAATAATTTATTATATTTTTTTTCGTTTTTCTTTTATTATTGAGGGTAAATTTGTGTTACATATTTTTTTTAGAAGACAATATTAAATCGACGTGTAATTTAGAGTGAAATGTAGCATATTATGAACGTATTATAATTAAAGAAAAAATTTTAGCCCCATTAGTGCAATATGGTCATATCTCAAAAATTTAAATTTATTTTTTATAATTTAGTGCAAAAATAAATAATAAAATCATATCTAAAGCTACACAGAATTTAGATAAAATAATCTCGTTTGATCTTTAAATTAATATATTTTTAAATGCAACGTGGAATGTCATATGCCAAGCATTTAATAATTTATATAAAAAATATCAGGATTACATTTTGATATGGAATCCAACGTTTCAATAACTACAACCACACTTTGATAAGTATATCCTTTTTTGAGATATAACTATTTTAAAGGAGCGGTATTAATTCATGTTTTCCATAACTGTTTAAATATAAAGAAAAACTGTATATAAATATTTGCTGATATACTTACATATATATACATGGATAAAAACAACAAAAAAAAACATATTATTGAAGTTATTTGGACAAAAATTAAAAAAAAAACATCAGTTCTTTTTTTGTAATAATACTTTTATTTATCTTCTTAAGAAAACAATTTCATAAAAAAGCAAGGAAAGAAAACTGATTTACTTTACTTTAAGATTTATATCTGCTATTTTTCACACTGACTTTTAACTCAGTCACACCCTCGCAAAACATCCATTTCAGGGGAGGAGGGTAACAAAATATAAACAAAAAAATATATCTTTCTTGCTGCTGATTTTTATACAAATTTGGATTTTTTTTTTTTGGCACGGGTCGTTTAACTTTAAAAGTCATAACATTATTTATGAAGCTGTGCCCTCTTACGAGACAAAACTTTATAACAAAATATACAATACAACATATGAGTACTCATACGTATACTGAAAAAAGCTTTTAAATCTTTATAGTTTGGTAGGATTTGATTTGTCAGTAGACTTTTCTTTATATTTTTCATGTTATGCCCCGTTAATATTTTATGGTGTTTTTATTTGATTTAAAAATACATATAATTTTAAAGTCATTAAATTTGCAAGCGAAAGTTACTTAAAAATTTAGATATACATGCGTATACGAGTATATATTTTATGCACATGGGGTCTTATTTCATATATAGACTTTATTTCTTTTTGGGTAATGAAATTCTAAATGGATAAAAAAAATTTTCAATGCTTCTTAGATTCTTGATTTTCGTCGAATTTTTTATTTTATTTTTTTTAACCGCTGGACTTATAAGAAGTATGACACGCTGGATTTAGTCTTTGACTTCATTTTAAGTCAAAAACTGGAGTTCAAGAAAGAAATATATAATTATGGACTGGGTTGCTTTAGTGAAATTTATTGGCTTTTAATCTAATCGGCTGATTTTTTTCCAGTTCTAAAAGAGACTTAATTAAAAATTTCTAATAGTAAAATTTATTATTTATTCTTTTTTTGTTTTTTTAAATCTAATAACCAAAATGTTTATTTCTTTGTAGGATGCCCAGAATTCTAATTCTGTAATAAGGATAAATAATGAAAATGCAGAACGGCGTTTTTCTTTCTAACATAAACTTTATTTTAAAAAATCTGAGAAGGACATCTCATATTCTTGATATATGGACAATGTACGTATATTCATTTAACATTAATTTGCTCGCCGTCCTTTATATGAACACTTTTTTTCTGATACCCTGCCTTTACAAATAGTTTTAAGTCCTACAAAAAAATTTAATTTAAAATTTAATACAAATTTAATTTAATTTTTTAAGATGATAAACCGAGGACTTCAATGAATTGTTCACACAAAATTAAACTTATTTTGCTTATAATGAATTAATCAACCCGATTATTAGCTAAATGTTCAATTTTTATTTTTGTACAATCTTTATTACTATACCCAGTAAGCAAATAGTTTTTAAAGAAACTAATAATATTCCGAAGGTTAGATCCAAAAACAGTGCAAGCACAGATAATTTCTAATGATTCTAGCATTAGATCGTTTTTGCAAAATTTTGTTTTTTTGGATTCACATTCACTGGCTTAAATCGATATTCAAAATGAAAAAAAAAAAAAAAATACTTCTCACACATTAAACTTTGTAATGAATTTGAAAAGCATCGGTATTAATTGTTAATATTTTTTTCTATTATTTATTTTCATTTTATTGGTCACATTTTGCTGTGTATCAGTTCGATATAAAGAAAAAACTATAAATTTTTTTTGTTAATTTGCATGGGTGACACATATGCATGTATTACCAGCTTCCAAAATACTGAATCAATATTGATAGAATATAGTTTAGGCACATGATCAAGGAACCTCTAACAAAATTATATAAATTTTGTCAAAATCGGCTGTAAAATACGAATTTAAAAGAAACCACAAAAAGCATCCTCTGCCTACTGGTCATAGCATCTGCCATAGAATCTTGTCGACTGACATGAATAGAGCTCAAACAAAGATGTTTAAATTAGTCATGAAATTTTTAGAAGTCATCGTATTTATCACCGCATCCATAACACTGTCATAAACAGCAACACCATCAATTCAGCACAATCTATACAAATAAAAATTAATCTGTGTTTGTAGGTTTATTTGTTTGTCCCCTAATAAAATCCAAACGATAAAGCTTATCGCTCTAAAAGTTAAAAGCCGTCGAAGTGATGAACAGTAAATTAAGAAGAGTCTATTTATATGTTGAGTAGTGAGGGAAAAAGCTTGTCCCCATACAAAGTTATTATTAATTATTCTAAATCTGAAGAGATGTTATAGCAAAGCTGTACGAATTTTACATAATTTACGTAGGAAAAATAATTGCGTATTCAAACAAAAGCTAATTGGTATAGTAGGAAGAGAATAAGTAATCCGCATCAAAAGTAATTGACTATTATCTGGATAGAGAAACTTTTCAAATTTAATGAACGTTACTATGGCCATGAAGTGTGTATTAGAACAAAAGTATACTGATAAAGGAAAGGGGGATGGGTTTTAAAAATTTTTAAATAATTGCTAAAATAAGTCTATCTAAATTTGATATGTATTACAATGGAAATTAAATATGTTTTGGAGCAAAAGCTTACAGACATAGAAGGATATAACTGAAATTCCCTGTAAAGCGTTACCAAAAACAAACTTATATGTGAAACACGTAATAATTCAGTAAATCTATATGCTTTTTTCAATCAGAAGGTTGTAGCATTAGGAAGAGTAGGTCGATCTTTATTTCTGGGCCTACAAAACTGAGTCATCAAGTTTTGCGAGGGTTGCGTTGAAGCTGAAGTGCTAAAATTTAATAGGAAGAAAATTACCCTCTTACAAAAATATGATTTAATTTGTTTTACCAGGCAATAGCCAAAAAAGTAATCGCAATAATTTATCTAGAAACAGATTTTGTAAAATATAGAAAACCATTATAAATGTTTATAAAAATTGGTATGGCTAAATACACCAAATTTGCCTAGTGACTGCAAATTTTTTTTATACAAACCTTTAGTTAGAGAGTTATGAAAGCAATATTACATTTCGAACTTCGGATTTTGTGACGTAATGTAAAACTAAAAGTTATTTTTTAATATTCCAAGTATTTGATGATGATTTTCTTAGAGGCTCTAAAGTGGTGATAAAAGTGGTATTAAAAGCCTTGGAAAAATCGTTAAAGTTTTTAATCACACGATGTAATAAGTATATTTTCTAAGCTGCTCTATTTTAAAGAGGTTGTCATGATGTTGAGTTTGTATTTAAAATTGCAAAGATTTTTAAAAATGTTACTGTGTAAGGGGATCTTAGATTAAAAATATTTTTTTTTAGATTTTTTCATATAAATTTGACAAATAATAAATGCTTTGAAAGCAATAATTTTTACTTATTTTTTGCAATAGGTATAAATCCTTAAATTTTCGATTATTACATTGAAATATATCCCTTGAACTCACAGACAACTGATTATCGATAGAAGAAGAAACTACAAATTCAGAAAATTTCATGTATAATTTATACATGCTTAAGCAAACTATTGTTTTTTTTTTTTTTTTTTTTTTTTTGTAAAAGTTAGTGTCGTGTAAGTGTTCTCATTTAATGGAATATAGGACCAATTTTTTAAAATTCTATTTGAATTGCCTAGTCAACCAGCTACTGGCAACAGAACCCTCTTAAACATTTTTCCTTTAGACAAATACAACCACTTCTTAATTTGTCTTGTGTCGTAATTATAACAATAAACATACCATTCTAATGCAAAGAATTTCTAAGTATCAATCGATAAATGTTTGCGGAAATATCCCAGCAGCTGTTGTTATAATTTAACTGACTGTTTACTAGGAAAAACATTTTCCTTAGTGATGAAACTCATTTAAACACAAACTCGATTTTCATTTGGAAGAAAGTAATTTCGAATATTTTCTAACTATGAAACTTATTAAAGCTATCGAAAACGGTTTTTGGCGTCAAAAAGTCCCGACATTCATTCCATAAAAATTTCCTCAACCAAAGAAATGAAATAAATTAAAGAATAAAAGTATTTTACCATAAACTAAGCTGAGTTTTACGTTTTAGATTTTTTATATAGTACATGATATTTATACAACAATATTTGTACTGCTCTCATTTTATATTATAATTTTTTCACAGCCATGAATTGTTTTATTATTTTTCTATTTTAAAATACCACATGCGAATGCTCTAACACACACATACATCACATACATACATATGTGGGTTACATATATATAAAATTTATATGGGTGGTAGTATCCTTGGTTTCATCTGTCACTTAAATATATATGTGTATATGAATGAGTATTATTTGTGTTATATTTAAGTTGTTTTGTGTTTTTGTCCTGCTTAAGAAATTGAAGAAAAAAACATTTATCCTTAAAATATGCATAGATTTATTATTCTTCATCCTTTTCTTTTTTTTCTCTTTGTATTAGTAGTAAATTGCTGTTTACATTCGCCCCTTTTATTTTTATATTTTGTTGTTCAATTTATGTTTAAAAACTTTTTAAGCTCTCAGAAAGTTTCGATAACAATTCTGGTATGTTTTCTTTCGCAACAATATTTTGTTCACGTGCCTGTAACGCACCATCACTACAAAAAGTCAAGGCTTCCAATTTCACTCTCGGTAAATAATGTTTGAGTACCTTTAAAATTGGCAAATGAGCGTCAAATAAGTAATTAATAAGTTGTGATTAATAGTTGCCTAGTCGAAAGCTTTGTTCGGAGAATTAGAAGCGTATTTGGCTTGTAAAGCAGATTATAAAATTGGCCTTCAACATGTACTCGTATATATGTATATATATATATATATATATATATATATATATATATATATATATATATATATATATATATATATATACTTGCGCGTATGAATGATGAGTGGCACAAAGCCAATTACATTTCGTAATTCAAGTCATAATAACGTTTGTAAAATTTAAGTATGTAAGGTAGTTTCAAAATTTAATTTACCTTAAAAAATATTCTGGAAATTATTAAAAGTATTGCGTAATATAATCTGTTAATTTGAATAAAAATCAGTAAAAAATTTATATGAGATTTAAGTTAAAATAGCAATGACACATCACAAGGTAAATTTACAAATAGTTTAGTATCCTTAAAGCAAATTACTTTAAATATTGTTTGTATTTAATTTTGTAATATAAAGTTTTCGATTGAATATGTCTGTTCGGTTTAAGTGCTTAAAAAGAAGGTTTAAATTTCGCAATAATGAAAATTAATAAATTGTGACGACTTTGAAAAAAAATTAAATACGCAATGTATTTTTATACATTTTATGACACCAATATAAATCTTATATCAGCAAATATTTTAAAAACAAAGTGTTGTGTATATATAACAATATAAATATTTTAGTCGAAACTCTAATTTTACACCACTTTCTTGCGGTGGTTCAGGTACCTAACGAAAAAAGAGCTTCCAAATAAGTCATAAAAATGTTGAAACTATAGGCTGAAAGAAACAAAGTCAATTGATTTTCAATGACATTAACTAAAGCTTGTCATTGCAAGATGTTCTTGTCTTTATTCCTTTAATTTGGAAGCTGTCTTCGTTATATTACAAAAGATAATTTGTTTCTCAGGAAACCATATTATATCAGATTGGACTTGGTTAATTAAAAAAATTATTTTTTATAAAAAAAAGTATTTTTAACTCGAGTCTTACAGGCTTGTTGAGGTAATTCATAATTTTTATAATAATTTTTTTGCTTAACTTTTTAAGTTGAAAAAATTCATTATTGGATTTTTGGAAGCAATGAAAATATCATTTCTGGAGAATGACTTCCGTTTTTCAATAGTTGTGTAAATAATAAATTTATTTGTTATTATGAGTACAAGTTCTGCAGTACCTTCTAAAAATATTTGTTGTTTGACGTTTAATGTAACCAAGATTTCTTTATTTATACAAACAATAATTGAAAAAAAAAATATTTAGTTTTTTAATTGTACATTTTTCCTTTAATTAAATAATTAACTTACTAATAATTTACTTCTTTTACCAAAAATCCACATTAAAATAAATATATAGTATAATTTATTTATTCTTAAATTATATCCCCAATTTTGCAGTAGTTAGTCAATTTATTCGGTTCAGTGTAAAACAGTCGAAATATGAAAAAGGGACTCAAAGATTATGTTTTTATATTTAGTCAGACACTAAATGTCGATGCAATTTATTCATTTTTTCAATTAAATAGATGCATTTTTTTAACATATTTAAGGAAAATCGGATGTGTGCCAATATTTAATGGAAAAACTCAAGTAAAATATATTTTTCCCACATTAAATTTAAAACATACTGTCCTTATTTGCTCTACAAAATTTTAGTTAATATTTTTATTTACAAAATATATCAAAACTATTAAATTAATAATATTTTTTTTATTAAATTAATAATATTTTTTTTATTCCCAAAAATAATATAACAAAAAAGAAAATGGTGCATGTCCTTAAAACTGCTTTCACTAATCGTATTTCAAAATGCTGTTTAAAACTAGTGACGAGAAAACAAAAAAAAAAACAAGAACACCCTCTTACCTTAAGGGTTATTACAATTACCTGCAATTAGCAATTTTTTAAATTACTTTAATAAAACGTTTAAATTTAACCCTTATATGACTTAACAAAAAAAATCCAATTTCTTTTAATAAAGAACAAATATTTAGTTCCTCTTAGTCAAAAAATAATCACTTTTCCTTTTTCCTATTTAAGCAAATTATTATTTTTAGGCAGTAGAGTTAATTGTAAGAATATTTTCCCTTTTATCTGACGACTGCTTTAGTACGAGATGTTTTTTTGTAGGCATTAAAAGAGGGAAATTGTTTAAATGATAAGATTTTCTTGCACCATAATTTTGTGACATTACAAAAAAAAATTGCTATTTGTTGTACTTTAAGCCAACTAAATCCATGCATTTTGTCCAAGTTAAGTCTCATGTCATCACTAGACACCAACCATTGAATGTGGATTTCTAGCTGCGTTATTTCTAAATATAAAATCATTTCAAGCGTATTATGATTAAAGATGTATATATATTTTATAATTTTGGAATAAAATTATATATTGTTTTTTGAAATTTTTCTATTGTATTTGAACACAATAGTCGAAATCTATTGGTCACTTTGTATTCAGATGCAAAGAAATGCTGGTATAAATACTCTTATGTAATATCGTATACGTTTGAAGATATTTTTTAAATAGAAATTGTGTTCATACAGACTAAAGTAGTGATGGTATTAGAGCCGAATCGATCAAAAGTTCAAAGTAATTTTAGATTCCAAATATTAAATTGCTTATATCTCAACTCTGAAGAGATATTTGCAAAAAAATTTACTTTAGCTGAATTACAACAAATATGCAAATATAAATTTGATTCATTATCTTCAAAATATGCAACCACGGCTTAGAAAAAATTTTTTTAAACTTTAATTATCAAATGAATGTCAAAGATAAGTGACAGAGTCAAACACTTTAAAAATAATTTTTTTTAAACTTTACCCTGATATAATCTTTCAAAATGCCAAAAGAGGAAGTATTATTATGATCGGATCATGAATTGCTTCCATAATTTTTTTGCATTCTGCCACACTGTCCGAATACGTTTTCCCTTTCTGTGGTGCTGCATAATTAAATATTTATTGGTCCTATAAAATTATTAATATTTTGCTGCTAATACATTCTTCAATGTTTCCACAACGGTGATCATTTTAAACAATTTGGAATAATTTGTACATTTTAATTTTATATTCTGAGGGTTTTTTTAATGTAAACTTTTGACTAACTAATTACCAAAAATCAAACAAATTTTATTAATTATCAAAAAGGAATCTTAGACTATATAATGTGTTGCAACTTTTCTATTATAACAAATCTCCACCAAGTACATATTCGTTTGAAATAGATTACCTAACATAGACTCAAAATTAATATGATTCTAAGACAATCAAATAAAGATTTAAGTCTTTGCTAAAAGTCATGGCCTTCATATAAAATTAAGCAACCTTTCACTCAAATGAGGGTTAAAAATATTCTCAAACAATTCAGCGGTTGCACATGCAACCTTTATTGCAATAAAATAATTAAAATCATGTAGAATCAAGTTTAAAATGTAAATTTTGCGTGCATTGGTATAATTAAAAATTACGAAGTAACGATTTCATGTGAAATATTCTCATATTAAGCCAAGCAGATTGCCAGATAATATATATGTTTTATAGGCATTTTGTTAAGGTCACTTTAGAATCAAATTATTTTATACATTATGATAGTAAAACAAGCAAAGTAGCGAATAAAACTTTTTACGAAATAATGCAAAAATGTTTATTGTATTAAAAAAAATATTGTGTAAAATGGTATACACGATGATACGAGTTTGAAGAAAAATAGTAAAACAAAAATATAACAATCCTCAGAGCAATAACAATTTAGGCTTGATAGAAAAGATTTGACAATGAAAAGGAATTAAACAACTACACAGAAGCAATTAGAAAACCTGTAAAAGACTTTCAGGCCAAAAAATTCCAAATGTACGTAAAAACTTTTTGCAATATATTGCAACATATGCTATTGTTGTTAAAACAATCATGAAATTATGAAAATTATGCCTTGAAGTGCTCAAAAACATTTATGTTGAATCACATGAATCACGAATGATTTTATTGACAATTCAATGTGGCATTTATTACAACAAATAAAACCAATACATTCATAGCTCTGCCGGACGTTAGCCATCTATTCCCAAGCCTAGAGAAAAGAGGTGAGTTCCAGACGAGGGAGCAAACCTTAACCTAAGTAAAATAAATGTGTTCCTTCAGTAGATATCACCGGAGGTTGGCTGCAGGCTTGATCAGCATAAAAACCACTCCCTGGAGAAGCACTCCCTGATTTGTGCGAACTGAATAAATTAAAACTATAACCGATTCATAAGAACTGTGTATTTTAAAGGTGCAAAAACATTTCCTGAAAACTATAATATATTGGATAGTGGACTTTGATTTGCACCATTATTTCGGCCAAAGCCATTTTCTCTAACATATTGAAAAAGAAAAGCAAATGAAATGAGAAAATATTTGATAAACGCAATAGAGACTATAGTGTGTTGCATAATTTAAAGTAAAAAGCAAATTTAAAAAATTAATTTTCCTTTGAAAAATATTACAAACTACTTACAAGTAAAGTGCAAGAACAGGACACTTTTCGTACAGGATGGAGTGGAACTAATAACAGACAAACCATGTGTTGCAATGCTTATTACGTATGACAATTTTGTGCAACATTTGTACGGAAACTATTACGCAAGCTGTAGCATAATATTTAAGGCTGGATCCACTTTATGATTTCATCGTCCTTGTGGATATGTGTTCAATTCTATTTGCATTAAATAATTGGTGCTTAGAAGGAAATACATATACATATTAGTTAAATTTGTCTTTTTGCCCGATATGAAAATATTTATGAGTTAAAAGTATTTTGAAATATATTGACTAAACATTTATATTATTTAAATAATTGTGTTCTGATATATAAATATATAAAAAATTGTAATGTAATATGGCTAGACCCTATAATTTTTCATAAAAAGTATAAGTGGTCCCGTTTAGAGCCCGTGATCCATAAATGTGAATATATATCATCATGTCCATAAAATCAAACTTCTTTTTATTTTTTTTTTCTTTGAAAAACAGAAAAGAAAATTCGGGGAAGGTTCGTGAAGTATAAATCGTTTAACAAAATGGCACACGTATATATTAATTGAAAATAAAGTTTTAAAAATACTACCTCATATGTAAGTCAAAGAGTTAAGCAAAAATTTCCTGTGTAATGTTTTTTCTTTCTTGTAATCTAATGAGGTAGATTTAGTTTATCCAATCCTGGAAAGGACTAGATTTAAGAGTTTTGAAATATATTGAATTTATTAGCTTTTAGTGACTTTTTTATAATGGTATTGAATCCATGCCTCTCAATTTATTACGTGTCCTTAAGGAAAAACATTTACTAACTCAGTCACAGTCATATGGGAAAATACTGATATCACAAGATCAACATTTACAGAAAATAAAGGAGAATTTTCGTAATTAATTTAAAAAGTTGCGGACCCAGTTCGGTATTATTCGTTTAATTGTAAATTCTTAAGCAGGAGTAAAGAGCTGAAACTTAAAATTAGAGCGAATTTTTATTCACTTTTTATTAAATTCATTTAGAATAGATTTTGGGATGGCTTATCTTCCTAAAAACATATTGACTTAGTTTTACGAATTTATTTTTAATATATTTATATATGTATTGTGATCTTTGTTAATCTAAAAAAATATTTTTGAAAATTCAGTTTCTTCCCAGAGAATTTCTAATCAATCAATTAAGAAAACAAATAGTGAAAAATACATGTTTCTATACAAAGTATAGAAACAAATGATATAGAAATTTATTAAAAAAAAAATACTCTGTTAATCCCTTAACACTTACGCAAACTTCGTCCACCCAATTTTTTTCTTCCCTTTTAACTGTATTTTATGCAATAATTTTAATATAAAAAATACATTTTTCAGCGTTAATGTTTATACTCTATGCATAGAAAAATAAAATAATATTTTGCTTTAAAGAAAACGAAAATCGCAAAAAAAAACATAACTCCAGGCGTTGTAAAATTAAAACTATATGCACAGGACTAATGAAGTTAAATTCTTTAATTGAATAAAAAATATATAGAGAAATAATAAAAATAACGAAGGGTAAACATTTAAAGTAAATATTGCCATTAATGTACTGAATGCGTATAATAAGAGAATCCTGCGATATGAAAGTCATATGATTTAGGAAACCATAATTTATTATAAAATATAAAATGTTTATAAACCCACAAATACATACAACGAATGCTAAAAATTAATTTTTTTTTCAATTAGATCACATTTTAAGACCTTAGGTTAGGTTAGGTTGATTGGAGGGGTGTGATAGCCCATGTCATACGACATACAACACTTAAGCCAGTGAAGGCTTGTTGTGCGCTACCTTTAATTATCAAACACAACTGCCAGAGTTCTGCGGCAGGATTCGAAGTTGGGACCTTCGCACTACGGGTCTAGTAAACTACCTACTAGTCTAAGAAGCTCAGTTTTTAAGAACTTAAATAGAAACCATTTAAAAATTTAGTCTCATGCTTTAAAAATCTTAAATATTTTGATTATAATACATACATTCATATATACGTATATAAATACATACAAACATTTGAATTTCTATAGCAAAACTAACATGAAATTTTTTCTTTAAATTTTCTTTTTAGATTACCTTCTCCTCCCTCTCCGCAACGAAACTAAATGATAAATTGTATAAAAGCAACAAGCAACAATGTAAATAAATTTTGAAAAAACTTGCAACAGGGGAGTGACATCAGTCATTTGTGTGACATTTATTTATGCTTTCATCACAGAGAAACAACTAGCAAAACTCAGCAAAATGTAAATATTTTATAAAATCTTTGGGAAAAAATTTATAATTTGTAAAAAAAGAGCATTACATTTTCCATAAGTGGAGGTAAAAACAAAAGTTTTTGAAGTAAAAAATAAACAAATAGAATGGGATTCAAAGAGAATTAAATTTCAAAACCAACAAGTTGACAAGTAAAACTTTTACGAAGAAAAAAAAAACATTTATCACTTTGATTTGATTTCTTTTAAATTTTATGATTTGACATTTTATACAAATTAAAGTTGATAAAACTTTTGCCCTTTGCGTCTAATACTCTAATTGAACTGTGGAACTTTTGCGCCTGAGTTGCGAAAACGTATCCTACATTCTTTGAAATAGTGACACTGAGTGGCAAAAAAGTTTGGGTGTGTCATAAGACTTTTCCATATGGTTGATCATCTCCCTTCTTGTGCCAAGCAATTTTCTTTTAAGCCATGATAATTAGAGACAAGGAAATCTCAAGATGTGGATAACTGTGGTCCACACAGCCGAAAATGCTAATATAAAAAAATTAAAAATCGATGCGATTAACCAAGGCATATATTATAGTGTAAATCTTATTGTGTCGTTGATAATTTTAGAAAATATGTAACATAAATATGAAACGATTTGTTGATATTTGCCTGGAGTTGAATACCCTTTAGAGATATTATGTTACAAAAAGATAGCAAATTTTTTCAATACATGCTGGACTTGGAGCCACTTATATATTTTAAAGGATAATTACAAATATTTTTATATTGTCTGCCCATCAATTGATACATAAACCAATCCTAGATTATCTCTGGTTCCATTTTAATTCCCTTAAACAAGGAAGTTTTAGGCATTTTTATATGAAATTTTTCACAATTTAAAAATTGCTTGCCAAATTAATTTAAAAAATATCAACAAAAATATCAATTCTTTGAATATTTATTAGGATATTGTCAGAATTAATTTCTTAAATATTTTATTGTTGACTTAGCATTTTATTGCCACCAAGAAAATTATCAAAACATCCTAGAACCATTAATATAATAAAATATATACATATAGATTAATATAGAGATCTCTGAAAAAGCATATTGTTGCGTGTAGCATGTACTTTTTCTTTAAAATTAAATAATTTTTTTGTATATCAAAACACGAGAATCCCAAGGCAACGTTATGTTTATTATTTTTGCGAGTACAATACATATATATATATTTGTTGTTCTTTCTAGATTGACTTTCAAATTCCTTCTATAAATGCAATTTGTGTTGAACAAAACGTCAACCAATGTAGAATATGACAAAACGAGAAAGTAAATACCATCATTTACCACCAAAGGGTGTTTAATTGTATACATTTTGCCAGGAAAATAAAATTGGCCCATATTGAGTACAACTGCTTGTTGCGTTTTTTGTTTAAAAATATGTTGAGCCGACTGGGATTATAGTATGTATTTTGTACTAGTCATACACAATAGAGAATTCTCATATTGTATTTGCTTTGTTTGGCATAAGCATATGATGTTAAACGTTTTCAAAGCTCACTGACGATTTGGCTTAGCAATTAATGAAATATCGACATATGAACAACTAAAGCCTCAATAAATAATACATTTTGTAACAAATTATAAACAGAAACATTTTTACTGTCCGCAATTATAACTCTATGGGGGCACGGATTATGCACCTTGTCTTAGTGGCTTAGTGTTGTGCTTCCTGGGGTAAAGGATTATCAGGTTTCCGGACCTAGGACTTTTTGCTGATAACCCCTAAAAACTTGTATATTGCTACCCAATCTCTGAAATAACAGGGTAACGGGCGTTCATATAAGTAATTAAGGTAGTAGCTTTGACTATGCCTGTCTGGTTAGAGGTGTTACCGATACCTCAGGATTGCACGGGACCTGAAATCGGAGGTGTTTTTAACACAATGCCGACCAGAGATCCTATCTGGTGCCACGGGAACCATTACTCCCTATGACTTATCCTAAATTGTTTATTGATGAGGTCCCTTCGGGCATCACGTGGTGGCTGTGATTAAAACCCAAAAAATACGCGGGAAGAGTTATGGGTCGGATGAGTGTGTCTGCAATATCGTGCCAGTGATCCTCTTGAAGATGCTCTCTTCAGGCCATATATCTCTGTTTGCTGTTGCTATTCGACCGAGCTGCCGTGATGTTTGCGGTTGGTGAGTGTCCATTGAGATAGTTGACACCTTACTGCTGGGCCGTTGGGGTGGTAGGAGGTTAGATATGTCCAGCACTTTAGCAAGGTGCCTGTACATGAATCTGCAGCCTGTACAAAATTTGCTACAATGTCATCCCTATTAGGGGGAAGAGATGACGGGGACTGTGGTGAACGGCTTTATTCACCCAGTACGAAGAGTACTGTCAGGTTAAGTCTATGACAGGTACTGACGTAAATATTTGACCTATTTGTCTGCAATTATAAATTGATCAAGCACTATTAAAATTCAAGTTAAAAAATTTAATATATGATTTTTAAAAAAATTTTAATACTGCTTATCTACTTAAATTTTTGCAAAGGCTTTAAAGATTGGCTTTGTAGAAAAAAAATTGATATCACAAAACTGTTAGATCAGCATGTATCTTCAAATTTAAGTATTAATCTAGTGTCTTTCCTCTGTAGAGGAGTGACAGCCCAATTTAGGGTGGAAAAATATCTGCTATCTTTTCACGATATTAGAAAATCAGAATAAGTAAAACGAAAGAAGTCTTGTAACATTCATAATTCAAAATAATATATGAAAAAATAGCTAAAGTAATCACAAGTCTCATAATATGTTACATAATGGAGGGAGCCTTCGTACTTTCATTTGTTCTAAGAGGATTATGGATACCAGAAATATTATGAAAACATTAGAAAAACATATGTAATGTTAAAATACATTTATTGGAACAGACACATACATCATGTTGCTTCAAATATTTGCAATATAAACAACAAACCAAAAAAATCGTTGTTTCATTTATTCTTTCACCTCGATAACTTCGCAAATTGTATCTTAAACAAATAATTTGCAATATCATGTTACAAAACATATACATCCAAGGATATAAAAATAAAACGTCAGCAGTACAATAGCAAAATCCTCTACATAAAAAAAACATTTTTTTAATACTCTTCTAGTATCTGTCACATCATTTTAAACTAAATTCATTTAATCCAATTCAACATCTAGAATAACAACTACTCGTGCAACCAACAACTCACTATGTACAATCGTATATGTACACCAATATCTACAAATAAATGTAAAACAAAACATGTTCAAGTTCAAATACTATTTCAATTCATTCTATTCAATAAAGCCATTTTTTATGTGAAGAGAAAAAAATAGATTCTTTCAAAAATTTATTTATACTTGCAACATGCTTTTGGCGGATGTACGGTTTATACAAACCATTCATATGAATGTATTTTTTTTCGCTCCATAAGTATAAACAAAAGATGCTATTTTGTATAGATTTTTTAGCTGAAAATCGAATATACCATTCATTGTTGTCCTAGAAACAAATCGAATGATTTCCTCTATACATGTGAAATAAAAACGCGTTTTGCAAATGAGATTTCAGCGTTGTTTCTGTTTGAAAGTACATTGGAATAGAAAATTAAATAAGAGACATGCCAGTAGCTGGAGGTTTTCATTTCATTAGTGGTTTCAAGTAAATATTTTTTTCTATTTTATAAACAAACAGCAATTAATTCCCCATATTTGTCTGACTATTTGGTTTTGAGACTGAAATATTATAATTCTAATAAGCAAAGGATATTCTAATTATTAACAGCCTCGAAATTTTTTATTAGCAAGTAGTCCAAACGACCAACAGCTAATTTACGTCAAACTAAAAACTCTCACCACGACAAGTCCCTTGAAAATGAGGGCGAATGCAAAAAAATTTCCGCCCCTCTTAGTGCTTTCCCTGTCATGTGTACAAGGCTTTTGGCAGGGTCATGCATGGAGCTTTTAGTGCCGGTCATCTCTTCTCTCAGTTTACATTGAACTTTTACAGGGATTGCTCTATACGAGTTTTTATATATGAGATTTCATCTAACGAGTTCAAGTTAAATTCTGTACTTTTTCTTACTATATGTCTAATTATTCTTAATGAAATTCTATGTCAAATCTTCATTCATATCTACTCCTTTACAGATGACAACAGCATTAGCTAATTCTATTCACTCGACCATGATACAAGTCTATTGGAGATTGGGTCGATGAGGCGAAACATGGGTGATACGCTTAATCATGATCTTGTAAAAATCACTGAATGGTGTCATACAACTCAAGTCGGCTTTAATGCTCGTAAGACAAAATATTGTATGTTTTCACTTAAAAATATGACCCTCGACCATGGTCCAAGTCTATTGGAGATTGGGTCTGTGGGGCGAAACATGTTGTTAATCATGAGCGTGTAAAAGAACCGAATTGTGTTATACAACTCGGACAGATATTTATGGATGATATTTACATTGAGGATTCTAGCACTCCCGTTGTTCCTGGCATGGAAATCCAGTGTGATATACGATGGAGGGAGTACATCTATCATGTCATTAAAAACGCCCCAAAAAGCTTCAGGTTATTAAGACGGTGTGAGAAATTCTTCAGTCCTTCTGATATTCTTGCTGATTATACCATCTAAATCAGACTGAAAAAAAATAAAACTTTTGTATATGAAGTGGTGCTTCAAAATATATTTTAAAGATAGTCCACCGACTAAAGGCTCATCGGTGATATCAGTGTAGCCAACAGTATTGATTTATTTAAGCATAGACGGCCTATCGTTATTGCAATGTATTCAGAGTTCATCTCGATACATTGCAAATTGCATTGAGACCTGCTCTTATCTGCAGTTAATGCGTACTTCCTTCAGAGTACACCAATTTGTCGTCTATACATCAGTGAATTGCACTACGCATTACAGAGAGAGTTTGTTCTTTAGTCAAAATGCTCACGTATATGTGAAACGAGCTCACTATAGATGTCATTCTTGTCACTCCTAGTATGGAGAGTTTTAAATGAAATGTCCAAAAAGTCTACTTCTTCTGTCCTTCCTCTGTCATCCCTCTTATTTCCCCTTTTTCAGTGCCAGCAAAATGCATACATAAGTAGAACTGTCCCTTATTACTGTTCCAAAATTGTGCGTACGCAAATATGAAACACAATCTTCTTCTATATATATAAAATAGGATGTGTGTATTTATGTATGTATGTAAGTATGTAACGTAATGGCTACAAAACGGCTGGGCCGAATTTGACGAAATTTTCAGGGAACCTTCAGAATACTCGGGCGGGTGACACTGTGAAGTCTGATTTTTGATTTTCGGTCTGTGGGCGGAAGGGAGTGGCAAAATCCAATTTTCATATTGCACCACCAATGACATACATACATATATTTATTTTTTGTGCTTTTTTTATTTTATTTTACTTTTTTTTTTGAAAGCCGTTGTCATGTTCTTCAAAACGAGATATCAAACCCTTAAATCGGTTATGCAGTTCCAAAGATATTTTGAGCTGACGGTGTCAGCTATATGTACATAAAAATTACGTGTATGTTCGTGATCGCTAAACTCAAAAAATACTGGACCGTTTTTGACCAAACTTTATATACATGTTCTATGGGACGTGAGGAGTGTTTCTGTGTAGTTTGAAGTTCGTCCGACAGATGGTCCAATATTTTGTTTTTTGTGTTTTGCCCAATAGAGATTAGCGCGATAAACCTATGCTGCGTTTTGCTGAAGGCGTTGGGTCCTTAATCAGCGTGTAGTGGGGTTAATTAGCCCGATACCGGTATTTGAACAATAATTGCTATGTCGATTTAGTGCAAATTTAAAGGCAAAACAACGTTTGCCCGAGTCATCTAGTCAATTATAAAACATGTATATAGACATTCGCAAAGCTAATAATTAACTTAAAAGTTTACGGAAATAATTTAGAAAAATTAGAAGAAAACTGAACAAAATAAAATAGAAAAAAAATGGAAGTGAATATTGTTTTCTATGATTAATTGAAGCCATATCCTTTCGGTATAAAAAAAAGCAAATGTATTATATATTATCTTATGAAAGAAAGCACTAACTTCGAGGGGGTGGTAAAACAATTGGTGGATAGAAAATTCGAGCAGAACTATTAAGTTCACCATTATTTTTCAATGAAATAAATGGCTTTTGAAGTTTTTTGTCAAATAAAAATTCTTTTTTTAAGCTAATTTTATTAAATACGTATAGCAAAATATGTTATAATGATGTAAACAAAGTTTCATATAAAAAACAACACCAATACACATTCACGGTATATATGAGGACCTTTCGCACACTAATTTAGTTCTTTGTTTACATTTTGCTGTAACTGATTGGAAATATAAATACCATAGAGTTAAATTTCTTATGGTGCAATATACTAATTTTATTGATTTTCCTTTTTAATTTTTGATTTATTTGCGCAATTTACGATATTGCAACATAGTAGTTGGACATTCTTTAAAAGTGCTGCGTTATACCATAAGCCTGGGCTAACGACAACTCGAAAGTTATTGGAACAATCTGTCCGACCAAACTGTGCAATTGCTTTTTCGTTTGCTTAAATTTTCTTCATTTGCATTGAGAGACAGGATGTAATTGTATTAAATTTTAACGGCTGCATCCAGTGACTGGAGTCTTGACAGCACAAATTAAATTTTTGTTTGATTTCAACATCTCTAACAGAATATACCACATAGATATTTGCTTACTTGCAGTCAAATCACACTGTCATGATTTACTGGTAACTAGATTATACGAGTAGTAGTATTTACCTTAATTACAAAGTTTTATGTATCTATCCATTCACATACTTCTTTGATTATACCCCAAAAATGATGCCTGTGTCCCCTCATTCTTAAAAGCTTTCAACACAATTCATCGGTTCGAACATGATGTGGTTTGATTCCATGTTGATTTTGCAATCTAGCATTTTTCTATACTTTTCAATTGCAATAACTTTTATATATTTTTTTTCTCTCTTTTCTTTTTTTTAATCATAGAACGAGCATCATGATGTTGCAACTTAGTATATAATGCTTAATATTGCATAATTTTTTCTCACATGTCTCATTCTTCTCTGTTGTGGTTGTCTAAGCTCTATTACACTTTCAAAGCACTCTTGTGTAGGACTAACCAACCATAAGATGGCTTACAGTCATTTGACGATGCTGCAACTACATACATACATGTGATAGAGAAATGGATTGAAATTATATATGCATATACGAAATGAGTATAAGTTACCTGCATCGCTATGCGAGGGACACTAGAAATTATTGTTAGTAAAATACACACTTTTTTATAATTTTTAATGGGATATTCATATCAAATTTTATTTTTCGCGATATTTTCCCCATCATATTATTATAAATATTAGTCAAAAAAATATTAATAAAATAGATTAATAAAGAATATAAATTGTTTTGTTGTGCGGTTTATATTAAGCCTTTCTAAGCAAACTTTGGTATTTCAAATTTTTATATTATCAATTTCTCGTATTGTATTGGCACGTTTATATATAAAGTTGGAGGTCGAATTTTTGTAAACTGGTTGAAGTGGACTTACGATTTAATTACCCGCAATGAAATATCGATATATGAACAGCTGATACCTATAACATGCAATAATTTTTAAGAACTTTTTATCGAATTTGTCCTTTTTTCGCAATATTACCTTCACAATTTTAAATTTATAATTATTTGATAAATATCACGTGCAGATTTTTAACTTTTTGCAAAAATAAAATTTAATAAAACAAAGAAATTTTACTTTAATTAATGTATTACCTAGAGCCTGAATAAAAATTAGCATAAATTACATACCATAAAGTCTATGAAATTAATAAATAAATACCTTTTTGCACTTCAAAAAAATTACATCAAAAAAATAAAAATATGGCGGTAAAAAATAGTTATTAAATGAATATTGCCTTTTTTAATTAAATATTTCCTAATAATACTCAGTAAAACTTACAAAAGATCACATATATGGAGCACATTGAGAAACTAAATCTAAGCCAATAATCTGGCTTATCTTCTTGTCAAGGGAGTGTTTTTGGATGATTTTTAATACAGTACTTCGATATTGCACTTTAACACGATCCATTCTTACAACACATTTATATTGATTGATTTATTTGTAAAGTTCCATACACAAGACCTTATGTCTTTTATTAAAGTGTATGTAATTTCTTGTTTTAATTTTGTTGAAATTTGGTAAAGAGAACTAATGTTTATCTCCAAAATATATTCATATAGTGAATGCTGATGATATGTAATCCTGAAAATATAATTTTGTTGAGTTCAAATATCATCAGACTCCTTGATTAAGAAAATAACATATATTTTTATTATGTTTTTTTACAATTTAAATAGTCAGGAAAACAAGACTTGACGGCAAATTAGTCTGATAAGATTTGGACTTGAGCCCACCATGAATAATACGTTAGTTTGGTTTTAATATAATCAAAATATAGTCAGTAAGAAAAAATTATCAACACTATTTAATATATAAAATACAAAAGATTTAATTCTTAATGACAACTATCACTCGTTGGAAAAACATGCAACTAGTAAAATCCACACTGTCCAACATGTCCAATAACGAAATTATGGTAACCAATCACATGTAATTTTTCTGAGCATGATCAAAGCTGAACAATTTAAGCCAACAGAAAAATGGTACTTATTAACCGCAACCCCTCCAAGGGATATATATCTTGTATATTCCTTCAGAAATTTCTTAGCGCAAGATTGATATAGAAATATATTATAAACCCTAGAATACAAATATAACAGCCGTAGCATCACAATTTTCTTACATGCCGCCACACTGCACCAAACCTGATGATCCCTTACATACGAGTATAATCGATTTTGGTCAAACGATCTCAGTAATAAGGACACATAAGTTCTTCTGTAAAAGGGAACCAAAACTTTATAGGATTCATTCCTAAAGTAGTCTGGTGGTTTTTATCCTAAAGTTGTACAAGGAACGCTTCAAAAAGCGAAACTTTTCAGGAGTAACAAATATTGCATGATAAAAAACAGACAATGCAAACCAAATAAAGTTGGCATCATCAGCTCTAAATACTTCTGGTTTTTCCAACTATAAGGAAACCAAAGTAAATGTGTCTATTTAATACAAATTTAAGTTTCAATAGAAAAATGATGAGAAACTAATTGTCGATAGTAGCGTGTATCATATCGGATTATATCAATATGATGATTAAATAATTAAAAAAAATAATTGTTATTCATAAAGATCTAATTAAATGCGATTAGATCTATATAGGAACTAATCTTAATACTAAACACAGTACTTCGTTTTTCGCAGCATCATCATTATCGATATTAGAATTATATTACTTAAAAAATTTCACTGCTATTCATTGTGTAAAAAGTATAAACACTTTTCGTAATGTGCGCTTTGTAAATTCTTTTCCTTTCTTTTCTTTTACTTTTTGAATATTCTACAATATGTTTCAAATCACAATGACTTAGAGAAAATCCTCTTAAAGTCCTTTTGATGAAAATCCATTATGGAAATGTATTGACGTGTGTTGCATGTTGATAACAATTTATGTAAATAAAGGGTAATTTTTTAAGGTAAAATCTCTAAACTAAAAATAAATACGTACATGGCTAAACAGAAAATTAACTTTTGGACCTAAGCGTAATAATAATATACCTATAACCCGGAAATACGACTTGGATGTCAAATTTCCCCGGATTTTTCTAAGCATTTGTAGCTGTATTTTATCAGTAAGTGCTCTTATATATTCTCAAAGGAAATAAAATAATAAAGTTAGATCACACAATCTTAATGGCCAATAAACAAGTCAATTACTTAAAAATATCCTTTTTATGATATTATCTACTTAAATATATAAATATCACTTATTGTAGAGTATTTCTTTGCAAAAACTCTCTTTATTTTAATATATATTTTAGGTTTAAGATTTCTCTTTATTTATGAACATTTTTCTTGTTTGTAATCCTTTTATTTAAATTTAAATAGGCTACTTAGTTCAATCGTATTTTATAAGCCAAATTACATGTGATAGTTATCAAAGAACAAATTACACCAAAGACACACGTGTAAATCATTCTGACAAACACTAACAGAACGGAACAACATGCTGTTTTCGAAAGCCGCCACACCCTCATCATCAGCGCTCCTGTGCTTGGTCCACTTCTGTGGTGTCAGTTGATGTGTATTTTAGCTATTTATACAAACTTTTTCACTGTAAATAGAATACGTGAATTTTTTTGATTCATTCGTATTACAATTTGTGAAAACTTTTTTGTAATGGAAAGCCCAAATTCCACCTCACTAACTTACAACAGTGTGGCCATTGTTATCTATTCTTTACCAACTATACACATGTTTTTTAATTTGCTTAGTTTGTTTTTAACTTATGACAAACTTTTTTGGTTTGTTACTATAAGTATGTATATTTATTAATTTTTGCTACAAGCCATTAGCTTTGTTAATTTATATTTTAGGTTTAAGATTTCTCTTTATTTATGAACATTTTTCTTTTCTCTTTATTTTAAATTTACAAGCAAGAGCAAACCAATAAAACGACTCTCAGGACTCAAATCGCTTCCTAAGGAAAACATAATGTCTAAAAAAGCACCCTTTTGTTGTCACAAGAATGTTGTAAGTATGTAAATACCCAATGCATAGAAGTATACATTTGATGTGTGTTAGAGAAGGATTGACATCAGTTGCTTGATGGATTAATCAATTTAATTAATTGAAAACTTTACATTAGGAAATGTTTGCTCAATTAACAAGCCCCTTGTATTGAGTAAGTTTCATTAAAATATTTCTTTGAAATTCATCTTGCAAACAATCAGTTTTTATATTACGGTTGTGTCTTGTATCAATAAATTTTTAAAATATTAAAAATCAAAACTAAAAAATGTTTTTCTCCTGAAAACATTTTCTAATAAAATTCTACATTTATGCACTTCTACAGAAAAAAACTGATTTTCATTTTTGTACAATAGTACCAATCGCACGGGTACTGTTAAGTAACCAATGCTTTACCTTTATCACATCATCAAAATTCGCGATGTGTGAACAGGGATTGAACCCACGTTTTCTTCACTTGAGTCATCAGCTGCCTCACTTGTGTTATATTAATCTGAATTTGGCATATAATATTTTCAATATTGTTTACTAAAATCTTCTTGCTAATATTCAGAAAAAAGTTGTATTTTTTTGTACTTTCTTTGCTACTCTGACTACAGGCCCTTCAAAACTGCAGCTACTCGTGTTATGAGGATTTATCTACAAATCGCTTTAAGAAAAAATATTTGTGAAAAAAAACAAATATTAGAATTTTTAATTATTTATAAATGGCAAAATGAATAAAAAGGGAAAATCTTATTTGCACATTGCATGTTCACGACATTAAGAAAAAATATTTTATGTCCTTTGTTCGGTACATTTAAATAAACACTAGAATACATGTGTTATGTCTTTGTTGAATTTTGAATTAATTAAGACAGAGTCTTAAGAGTATCAATTCATTGTCTTTCTTTAAAAGTACTTGTTTTGGAAAAAGTAGAATTATATTTGAATTTTCTCGATTTACTGAAGAATTTTTATTTTTGAAAAAGCTCATGTGAGTAATTTGTTTAACGATATGTACAGCATAATCTTGATATTATAGACGTCAAAAATCCAGGCTGCGCTCAAAATTCTAAAATTTTCACATATCAGAGGGAAAAGAATTGGTTTGACATCTTGTGGGCGAAAACAAAATAAATACTTTTTTTAATTAAAGGTAATTAATAATATTCCTTCTCCTGATGTTTTGCGAGATCTAATTTAACATAACCTCTTTAGAAACTTGTATTAAACTAAAATTTAAAAGAATTATTAGCAGACGGGAAGTTAATTAAAAACATTCAATGAAAAAGTATTATGTCTGACCAACAATATCGTTAATGACGAAAGAAATATGGATCTCCATAAAATCAAATTCAATTTGCATTATATTAAAAAAAGGTATTTGCAAAATATGTAATATGTTTGAAGAAATGGCCATCTCTCCACTAACTGCAAATAAAACTTTGATTCATGTTTAAGTATTATATAATTAGAGAATTTTTATTTCTAACTAACCATCCATTAGCATTTAAGAAAAAATTAAAAATTACTGCCTCACATGGAAACTAAGCACCGCTGTAAGCTGAAGTATTTAACGCGTTGAGTACAAACTAATTTATGACTAAGAGAAAGAGTTTCATCTATGTTACGGAGAAGTCATCAACGTCATCAATTTTTCTGATGTACATTGGTCACTGTACAATACCGGCAGCAATTGATATTGTGCTGTGGTAATGGATATCACAGCACCCTCGTTCACTGTTAATGTTATAAGAATCATCGACAATACAGCTTAAGAAACTTAATACCTCTACTTAACACTAGAGGCCTTATAACTTTGCTACAAAAATTAATAAAACGCTCAATATTAGAGTTGAAAAAATTTAGCATTATAAATAGTAGAAATTAATTGTTTGAATGTTATTTCATTTTATAAAAAAAATACAAAGATTTAAATGCCACCTGATGTTCATAACCATACAGATTTATTGGCATTTGCCTTTTAGCTTGTAAAAATGTAATTAAAAAATTCCTATTTCAAAGAATTAATTCTCTTAAACGGAAATGCTTGATTTATGCACAAAAAAAATTTGTACTTCCTTTTGTCTTAAAAACAAATGCACAAAAGAGGAAAATACAAATTCACATAAAACAACAGGCTTTAAGCACAAGTACCATAAAACACTAGTTGTATTCAAATGAGCAGAAAAGGCACAAAGAAATAAACCAACAGTCACATCTACATGAATATATTAAACTAAGAACACAGAGAAATTAAAATCACACGACTGCAATTTAACACAAAAACTTAAATTATGCAATAAGGAATACTGTTAAAAAAGTACATACAATTTTTTTTATAACAAAAAAGAAAATTGTAATCAAATTCAGATTCGAATGAGAACTTTCAAATTGTATTGTATCAAACGTGAACACACCAATAATCACCAATTGTTTGCCCCACTATGCAAGCTGCACTTACACAAATACACACGTATAGCAAGGCACACGGTCTCCCATAAACGAATAAAATGAACAGCAACACTTTTGCAAATTACTACCTAATGCAATTTTTGCAATTTGCTTATACATGTTCTCAGAAAAGTCTTGGTTTTAAAATTCTTATTGCCGGCAATATGCAAATTTTAACCAAAAAAAAAAAAAAAGAAAGAGAAGAAAAAAAAATTGCAAGCACTCAACGATTTCACTGTGCTGAACTGACTTCTTCATATTGCTTGTTTACAATTTAGATGGAACACAAGAATAGTGGCTGCTTGTTTCGTTTAATAGTAGTCAGCGCCAACATCCTTCTTTCGACCATCATTAGCATTGTAATCAGTATTGCAATCATCATTATTGCGGAAACTCGACCAGTGTTGAACTAAAAAGGAAGTTTTGATGTCAGTAATGGTTGTGGTTTTTAATGGCCATTACAAGCATTTGCACAGATTCAAATATTAAGTGTTAGCATTTCTACATATTAATTTAAGAAAGGAAATAAAATTATAAAGTTAATTTAATATATAGTTGAATCATCAAGAAATAAATAAAAGTATTTAATATTGAAATTTATTATAATAATAATTAGAACAAAAGTTAATGGTTTATTGTGGCTTTGTCCATGCATATTGCGGCATTTCATTGGCCGCTCAACCAAATCGTCAGGGAAATTTAAGCAGTTTGAAAACATTATGAGGTTGAAATAGTTATATGCCAAAACAATAAAACATATGAATTACTTCTGTAAATACATGAAGCTTTATTTGAGAAGCCTTTTCTAAATAAGAAAAACACTTATTTCAATAAATCTCATAAAAACGAGATATTTCCTTCAGAAATATGTAACAAAATAACTTTCCATCTGGGAAGAAATAAAGCATTCTAGTGGCAAATTTGTAACCCTTCAGGTGTAAAGATTACTCCTAGTGGTAAATAACAATTCGTAGCTTGAAGTCAAAAACATAATATTGTCAACATAATTCTGACAGCTTTCAAATCGATAAGTTATACTTACTTTTTTTAAGAGAATGAACTCTCTGGCTGTTAATTCTTAATACTTAAAGCGTCACTTTCAGAAAAGAACAGTAGAGTTAAGAGCTTAATGCTTTTTACGACTCTGCTCTTGCGCGCTTTAGTATTTTTTATAGCACAAATTCAGCTCCTCTGGTGTTAAGTTGACATATTAACTTTCATAATTTTGTTTTACTTCGCCAACGATTCTGCTAACATTACCGACGAAGTAGAGTGCTGCAATGTACATTAGCGCTTGATATGCTTTCGCTACTGATTAGTTACCATTGAATGCCTTCATCACTTGGAGAGTTCAAAAATAACTAACACAATACCTTATTAGTGTACATCAGAAAAGTTTATGATGTTATTGACTTTTATTGAACAGCGATCAAATTCATGTTCTTAGTAATAAATTATTTTGCAGTCACGGCGCAGTACTTTGCTGCCGCTGCACACAAGCCCTAGTTAGATTCTGTTTGAAAAGTTTTTGGGTACATGAACGATTTATAATTTCGCAGTAGCGTATGAGTAATATTCTATTTAAAAAATTTCTCATACGAAAACTTTAATAGAGAAACTCTAAAACTTTTACGGAGTAAATTCCTGGTTAGTTGTCTTGGTTTAATTTTTAATTTAGGCTGAGCGAACAAAAAACGTTGTATGAGTAAATATTTTACGCATGTGTTACTCATACGTAAATTTTACTACAAATTCCAGAATTTTAAATACATATCTATTCATTCGCAAAATTCTGTATGACGAAGCACGTTAATTTAATTAGAGATCGAAGCGTAGATTTACGTTTTCCGATTTTGGGCTGCAAAACCAAGTTATAGTATAAATAGCGTATCTGTAATATATTTAAGTTTTTATTTTTGTTAATTATTTCATTTACTCACAGTCAAGAGAGCATTGTATATCACAGCAAAGCAAGTTTATAGCGAACTACAGACTCTATTTGTTAGTGTCCTGCAAACTTCTTGAATGCGCAAAGCTTTTTCTGTTGCATTTACTGTAGAATAACGGGATCATTTTATTTATTATCTCTTCAATCGCTTAATAGTTGGACATTTTATGATTTTAAATACTTGGAATATATCCGAGTAACTCTACATTTATATATGATAGTTGGGTATGCGTGTTATCAACAAAAATTTCACAGAAATAATCGAATTTCACGAAAGTTTCCTGAAAATATACACATGCAAATGAAAGCTCACAATATCGTCAAACGGAAAACTTATTACTAGAGTTAATTACTAAAGGCACTAGTGATGTTTCGAGTTTGTCCAAATTAAATAACAAATCTAATATGACTTTCATATTGTCCACAACTAATTTTATTACTACTTCGGATACTTTTTAGTATATGATAGAGATCATAGAAATTAATAATTATAATAATCCACTCATTGATTAAAAATTAGCTTTCACTAAATGTAGACGTGAGAAAATTTAAATTTTATAAAACTTATGAGGCCCAATAAAGAACATGTGCGTGCACTAAATAAAAAGATAAGCACTGTGATGGTGCTAGAGCTCTAGGCTAGTACAAAAAGAAGTTCTTTAATGCTGATGTTTTAATGTTTTAAAACGTTCATTGATATCTTGCGAGGACACCAATTGTTAGGAAGGATAAAAAATTTTTTTCGTATATATAATTAAAATATTTAATTTAACTAGTAGGACTCTAAGTAAACAAAAATCTAATATCCCAAACAAGAGGACATATATATTAAAAATTTTAAATATTTTTGTTGAGCATCTGCCGGTCGCTTCTTTAATCTTGATATATTTGCCCCCACGATGATAATTAAACAAATAACAATAATGCGAATTCATATTATTTAAAAATTTGTGTCATAAATATTTTCTGCACTATTTTCAGAACATTTTCTTTATTTTTAAGTTACAAAATGAATTTAAAACTTCTTCTTACTTGTTCCATTTAAAACAATTTGCAAGCAACAAACTGTTTGCCAATATCGTAACTACTTTACGTTACCTTGTGCACCAACACTAATGAGCGGTTAGAAAATGTTCCACGTCTACTATGGATCCAACCAAATACAAAAAAACTACAGATACTGATACAAAAACACTATGCAGCTAACGGGTAAGTGTGTGGGTGTGCATGTGTGTGTGTGTGTGTTTTTGCCTATAAATAATGGTGTGCAATCACGTCTATAAGTAAATTGTTGGCTATCAGACAATGTTTGATTACCGGCAATTGCATTCAGATATTTTCGACGGAAACCAATTGTTATAGTATCTGTTTGGTTTTACTAATTTCCTGTTCTCTTTTATATTCCAGCTCGTTTCTTACATATAAATTATTCTATATACAACGTTAGTCCTAATGATTTACATCATCAATGCTGCCATACGCATTCAGTAGAAGAGATATCAGGATGAAAAGGAAAAACCACATAATAACTCTTATGGCAAGAGATTTAAAATGTATTGTGTTTGTCTATTTTTTTTTTGTTTTTATTACTTTCAATCAATTGGTTACCAGGAGCAACTATTAACTCAGTTAATTAAGTTTTAAAGCAAGACATTTATATAAATTGAGAATAAAATTTCTGTGATTTCTTGTCGGTAACAACTTTGAGGCAAATAGTAATTAAGTTTATTGCAAATGGTGTAAAAATATCAGGTTTCTAGTAATTAAAGGAGAAGTTATCAGGCAAGATGTAAACTAAATATGTTTTTAAGGTATGAAAATGTAGAAGTGCTACTGTTTAAAATATACTTAAAGTTAATAAATTTACCCAAACAAATTTGGAATGTCTGATGAAATCATTATGTCTTTTTCGAATTGCCAATTTAAATAATTTTATATTTACACTAGGCTTTTTAAGCTTCTTCATAAGCAACAATTTTAATATCCTACAAAAACTTTTCGTAAAGTAAAGTGCCTTCATAAACTAGTAGATAGTATACTAGACTGGTAGTCCAAATGTCGCAGGTTCGACTCCTGCCGCACACTCCGGGTGTCTCTGCAGATAAGCCATGTAGCTTCGCATTTTGTGGTTGTTAATTTATTAAAAAAAAATTAATAATAATAATATATGTATATGATTTTTATATAAATGAGCTTTAGGTCTTTTTTACAAAAATTATTTTTATTATGATTCAATATTTCGACGCCTCTTTGGGCGTCTTCTTCAGGAAAATTTTTTTTATTAATATGACAATTTTTTTTGAAAACTTATTTTACATACATACATGAACAAATTGAAAAAATGTTTATAAACCAATCAAAATTAATAAAGTAAAAAAAAAAAAAAAAATTTTAAAGAAACAAAAGACAACAAAAAATGTTTTTTATCTTTGAAGAAATGAAAAATTCTTTATACTAATTATATTATAACAACATTCCTATTAGTCAGTTTAATTTACGAATTAAATGCCTATAACATTGAGCAACATTATCTGTATCAGTTTTATAATTTACTACCTTATTACTTGGAATATTAATAATGTTAAGCATCTCTAACATATAACGTCGTTTAAAATTCTTCTCTATAGCTAAGACTGATACTTTTCTAAAGTCTGGATTATGACTAGAGTTACAACAATGTTTCGTTAATGCTGTCTTTTGTGAAGTTGAAACATTCCTATACTTCTGGTCTGACTTGTGTCCTGCCAACCTAGTCTTCAATTTATTCTTTGTTGTACCTATATATACTTTATCACATCTCTCATTATTCTTACCATCGAATGGTATCTTGTAAACGACATTAGATATATCTAATTTTTCTACTTTATCTTTAGTCTTTGTGAATAATTTACCTACTCTATTATATATTTTATGAGCCATTTTATAGTTTCTGTTATCAAAAATATTTGATTTTTCTAATCTCTCGGACATCATTGGTACATAAGTTAACGATTTATAAATTTTTTGTTCCCGATTAATATCTGATCTTGTCCTATTATTTTTATATTGTATTATTAATTGATTGATAAGGTGAATTGGAAAGCTATTATCAAGTAATATATTCCTAATTTTTTCCTTATTCTTCTTATGAAAAAAAAAAATTACGATTGAGAAAGAATGCAACTCAGTACTTCCATATTTAGATTCATTAGTAATAAATAGAGGAAGCACTATATCAATAGATTGGTACCAAAAACCAATATCATCTGGCAGAATTATTAACTATTTTTCTAAACATCCAAAGAAAATTATTATAAATACGGCAAAGAATCTTATAGAGAGAATTTTATCGATAAGTGATATTGAGTTTCATAAGAAGAATAAGGAAAAAATTAGGAATATATTACTTGATAATAGCTTTGATAATTCGTAAATTAAACTGACTAATGGGAATGTAAAATATTTTTTGTTGTTATAATATAATTAGTATAAAGGATTTTTCATTTCTTCAAAGATAAAAAACATTTTTTGTTGTCTTTTGTTTTTTGTTTCTTTAAAAATTTTTTTTACTTTATTAATTTTGATTGGTTTATAAAAATTTTTTCAATTTGTCCATGTATGTATGTATGTAAAATAAGTTTTCAAAAAAAAAATTTTTCATATTAATAAAAAAAATTTTCCTGAAGAAGACACCCAAAGAGGCGTCGAAATATTGAATCATAATAAAAATAATTTTTGTAAAAAAGACCTAAAACTCATTTATATAAAAATCATATACATATATTAAAAAAGGTCGAAAATAAATAGTGTTAATGAATTTAATAATAATATAGTTACAAAAAGCTCATCATAAGCCTTTAGAGTAAAAAACTGTGACTACCTGAAAAATCAAATCATCAAAGACAGCTACGATTATTGTATTAATATCTGCTTATTTTTAGGTATATAATTTTTGTATACAATTACATTTATCTATGAATCACAATCACTTATAAAATAAGTTTTCTTGGTTCATCCCACTTTTGAGTTCAAGTAAAATGTTTCAACGTACCCACTTATGAATCACGTTTATTACTGTGTTCACTATTAAGAACTATAAGCTTTGATTTTAATCTACAACTACCGATTTTAAATTCTTAGTGGTTGCTTAAGTTCTATACAAGTTGCAAGCGTCGATAAGCACCTGTTATATTGAAGATGGTTAATACGGGGAAAAATTCATTATTTATTTAATTTATTAAATACAAATCAAGCTTGAGTCAATTTAAGGAGAAGCTGTAGAAATATTCGACATTATTTTTAATTTGCATGGACTAATTTTCATTTGTTCTCTTTTTTCATTAGATATTTTAATATTTGGTCCTGCTGCTTTAGGTTTCTCATATTCAAAGCGTTTTTAATTCATAACATTTTTTATTTGTTTCTAACCAACTTGACTTTTAGAACTGACTTTTTAAAAAAGTTTAAATTGCATATAAAAAGATGAAAACGGGAAAAACGTTTGAAAGGAAAATGAAGCACATCAACAACACAACGACCACAAATGCAAAGTAGAAACACCTCCATTGTGCGGTTGGAAGTTTTTTTTAGGTCAAAAGGTATGTATATGCATTTGCTTTTTTCACTTTTTTAAGGACGTAGTTTTTTTAGTTTCTTTTTTAAGTTTCGCCTTGACTTCAAGACTTTGTTGAGTACTCTTTTTTCTTCATTCTGCATTTAATTTCATAGCACGAACTTCATTTTCTTTGATGTCCAAAGTGTTTATTGTGTAGTTTATTTTTTTTTCTTGGTTTTGTTCTTTTTATGAGCGAAAAGACTTTTTTATCCTTGCAAAGTGGTAGTTGCTTGCGTGTTTTTCTGTTAGAAAATTAGAAAGAAAAAATGCAAATTCAAAACTCCCTAGATGGTATAAGAGCGATAATATTGTTGTTGTTTTTGGTCTTGTTTAACAAACCGATTTGTTTTTTTAATAATATATTTTCTCAAAAATATTCATGAAAATATATATCCATACACTTTAATATATATATATATATATATATATATATATATATATATATATATATATATATATATATATATATATATATATATATATATATATATATATATATATATATATATATATATATATATATATATATATATATATAATTTTATAATTATTATATATATTATTTGCGAATGTGTTGTTAAGGGAACTGAAGAATTTATTAGTAATTTTTAATATAAATAAAAAGTTATCTTATAAAATTCATATAGCATTTAATTTATATGATTTAATAATTTAAAAATTTATAGAAAATAAAAAAGAATTAGTTTGTACCAAATTGAATACTAACTCTTCTAGCGAAACAACTTTAAAAAAATATCTGCTTTTCCTAGGCCATTTTTTCTATTCCATGTACATTCCCAAAAAAAATTTTTAAACTTTTTCTGAAAAACCTAATTTACTTTTCAACTTAACTACTCTTCCTTTTTTAGTAATAAAATTTGCTGATTTTTGTGTACAAATGTATATACCTGCACTTTATTGGGTCTAACCAAGTATCCTTTAGCAGAATCTTGTTCGAATATCAATCATTATCATATACTTTAGCTAAAACCCACATATTTTGTATCAGAATTCCACTAAATTCAATCATATTTTTCTTTTCTAAATCAAAAAAAATTTAATTTTATATAAACAACACAACAAACAACTTTTATTCGATTTACAAACTTTGAAATTGTTTTACTGTCTCTAACGAAATAAAAAATAAGATTTACAATAATAATATTAATTAAATTGATTTTTGGGTGTTTTTTCTAAAGTGTAAAATCGGCATGTATGCAAGAAGGTCCTGAACAAAGAAAACAACTTTTTGAGTAACAATTTTCAATATGATATCTCTATATTTGTTGACCTTTTTTTATAACAATTTGGTTCATATATTATTCAAGCTTGAGGTCTTATTTTGTGGTTAAAAAATTTTATTTAAATTATTGATATTTCATTACTCATAGAGTACCATCTTCAGGGCAAAAAAAAACAGAATTGTCCTGAATGAGTATCGAAATATCGATAAGTTAAATAAAATTTTTTAACCACAACATAAGACCTCAAGCTTGAGTAATATTTTAAGAAAATTATTTTGTATATAAAAAACAAGACTAAATTATTAATAAAGTATTTTATACCTTTAATTGATTTAAGTCGAACGTACTCTTCAATTTTTTTTTGTTTGAGTTAGTAGACTCGGAAAATTTAAATTTAATTTGCGGAAAATTTAGTCATAGATGTTGTTTCCAAGTTAACAAAGGAAAATTAAATTTTTACACTAAAGAAAATAAAAAGGCCTTTTTCTGGAACGCTTTACCCACTCTTCAATATTCATGTATATTTTATGCCTCTAACCAATTATTATTATTATGTCCTGGATTTTGCAGTAATACTTTATAATAAAAAAACAAATCAAACAAGTTTGACGTACGTACGATGGCAACAACAAGCTTGACATAAGAAAGAAAAATATTTGGGCATGACCCCGTAATTCGGCTTGAATAACTTAACGATAATTAAACATTTTGTGAAATAAATACGTACAAGAAAAGCATGCCAAGAGTTTGGTAAATAATAAAATCAAATAGGTTCTCATATCCTTTTTTGAAAAAGGTGATTTGCATAAGAGGCTTTGGTTTACTATACAGCCATTGCATCCGAAAACTGTCGCCATACATATAATAAACGGACGAGGGGTGTAGCAGCCAACGAGGATAACGCTGTTATATTTTTCTCTCTGGGAAACAAAAGTTGAGTATATCCTTATTGTCCTTGGAATACTGCATACGATTAATTCTTTTTTAAATAAAAATAATGTTACAAATACCCTTCTGATCGTACATTAGTGTTATATAATTTATATTTTTTTTTTTCTTTTCAGATGCAACTTCGCTTGTGATGTGGAATTTTGTAAGTCAGTATTATTATTTTATTTAATCATTTCTTACTGAACCCTAAGTATGCTGGATCTAATGATATAAGAAGAGAATAGTTCAATTCAAAATCTAATCAAAATAATTCACAACAACTTAAAAAGAATACTGCATTCTCTAAAATAAAAAAACCAGCAGCAGCAAAGTTATATTGAAAATCAAATTAATAATTTTTTAAAAGTTAGAAATGAATTTTCCAAATCCTGGATTAATAAATATTCAAATATTTTTGCTATAAATTTATGAATCTGAATTTTTTTTTCTAAAATGAAAAATAAAATCATTTTCAAGAAAAATTTCCTTTACAGTCAACACAGTTGAGATAAATTTGATTTCTTACATATTTGGAACGATACGGCAGAATTTTTTGTGGTCACAGGAAAAACACGATAATTTTTCGATAAAATATTTGGCTTAGGAGGTGTGTTCAAAACAAAGAGGATTCTTGGAATTTTAATTTTCTATATAATATTATTATTTACGATTCTATATAATTTTTAATATTCTATATAATATTTATACATGTGTGTTACAGACTCAAAGCGCGGAAATGTTTTGTTGTCTTCATCAATTTTCACTAAATAATGGCCAGAAAAAGCATCACATAATTCTCGCTTAGTTGCCATTCAATTACGTTAGTGAGTAACGAGATTTTCTAAAAGCTATCATAACTATGAAAGAGTTAAGAGGATCTTAAAATCATGCCAGGTTCAGTTTAATGTCAAAGTTTTGTTCAATATTTACGGTGATTACTGCAGCGTAGTCATAAATTCGTGCCACAAGATCATGCGCGCTCTTATTAGATTTTTTTTTTTTTTTAATTTTAAAATTTATACGCCAACAGTAAGGAACAATACAACATATGCGTAAAGCTTGTGGCTTTTGTATCACTGTAATATACCTGCTTTTTTATAGTTGCTAGTGAACTATTTTTGGTTCAAAAAGATCATCACATTCATGCCTCCTCCATAATTTTTATAGATAAAGCCTCTTCTTTTCTGTACTAAAATCTTTAGGGATCCATATACAAATTTTGATTTGAATTAAAAGAAAATAACTATTACGTTGTTAACACTCTTCAAGGATTAAAATACAGCTTTGCAGAAATATATTATGGTAACTAAACAAAAATTTTTTATGGGAAAAAATACAGAATTTATGCACTTGTGGTTGAACTAACGCCAGCTGTGCTCTCCTAATTAACACCATCTAACATTATAATAACTCATGTTATCAATTTGAATATGGAAAAATAAAATGTCGTTTAGCCAAATAATATCGATCGAATATTTTTAATGTATTTTTTTTTTGCACTTTTCTTATGAAATATCTGAAGATATACTCATTATATTATGTTGCGTCAAAAAAGAAAGACTTAGTACGTACTCAACCTGATCGTTCAAATTACATTGTGGTTCTTTTAGTTCATGTTATACGTTTTCGAAGTTTTTTTTAACAATAACAATTCACCTTAAAATTCATTATGTAAATTGATCTAACCATTTTTTACCATCTCAACTACCAAATCTACTTAAGTTTTGAAAAACACAGCTCCTTATATAATGTTTTTTTCTTTTTAGTACCGCCTTTTGTTGCAAAAATAATTTTTAATTTGTACTCTTGTCAGGATTTTCGATTCCACTCCATCTCTTGAAAATTTGTTGATGTGCTTTTCAGAATTTAAAAATGCATTTACACTTTAAATTTACTTCGCCGTAATCACGGTGCCTTTCTTTTGTTTGTGGTCTATTTACTTTTGGCAATTTAGTTGATTTTTGTGAATTTTTTTTCTTTGTATCTAGACAGAAGCAATTGCTTTAAATGTTGGTTTCACAAATACCACAGGCTGCGTTATTATTATGTGAAAGCAGCAAAAACAAACAAAAAAAATAAATTCCGGAAGTAGTTCACTCGCTTTTTTTCATACGTTTTTTGATCGTTCCTTTTCCTGCTGCTGTTTTTTATTTGCAAAACTCTCAAAAGTGGTTGGCCACAAAATTGCATTCTATTTATGTTGCTGCTCCTGTTCGCTTAGATCCATGTGTAAATATATATAATGGCATGATATTTTTCTACAATTCTTAACGTTGTTTGTTGCTCTATCTAATTTTTTTATTTTTGGAAAAAGTGCATTTGCTTGGTTTTTTTTTCATAACAAAACCAAAGAAAATGTTTTTTCTTAAAGGGTGTTTCGGATGGTAGTGTTGGCTATAAATTATTCATCATATCCGTATAACAACTAAACTGCAATAACAAATAAAATATATGAAAAAGCAACATTTTTAAATAAAATTAAAAAAAATTAAAGAAACGTAGTTCATTTGTGTACTCGTATAAGGGGGTATACAAAAATAAGTATATAAAAAAATAAGTATCATTGTTTTCACAGCTTTTTTTCTCGCCTTATTTTGCTAATAGTCAGTTGGTAAAAATACTGGTGTTTGGTAGAATCTTACTTTATTACTCCGCACTCCAACACAGTGGTCTTGCAAGAGTACATACCCTCTATATATTTATATGATATTAAAATTACCCTGCAACAGCTGGAAAATAAGAGAAAAAAAAAACTAAACCCAAGTAATAAATGCTAAAAAATGGGTTGTTAAAATATTTTAATGGAGGATAAAATATACCATGTGTACATACCATACATAAAGTGTATGGCTTCCAAAGTGCACTTAGTTTGTTCATTTCGTTGGATGCAGTAGTTTAAGTCGTGGTATATTTACTATGGGTTTTTTTTACATATAACAGTTGGAGAGATTAAAAGTTGATAAACTATTTGAAGGAAGTGGAAAAAGTGTTTTCTGGTAGCAGTAGCAAATTGAAACAAAATTATTGATTACGTGCCAATAAAAATGAAATGTAAATTATAGTTTAAGCAAAATTGTTGTTAGTGCTGTTAAAAAACTGATGTGTTACAATTGAACAAATGTTGCATAAGCTTTAAACAGTAAATTGCAAAAGTTGGGTGATATTAATCATGGTTGTAGTCAACATTTAGAGGAGAGTCAAGCTGCATCTTGATTAGTCGCCTTCAATCGTACACATTCATGGCATTTTTAAACTAGAAGAAGTTATTCGAAACATAATCTTTTTATTAGACTAGACCCAATCCGATATGGTTAAAATAGGAAAAATATGTTATGGTCAGAAAGAGGGAATTATAAGTATTTTTGGACATTTGATTAGATATTTTCTATATACTGAAAAAGTCTATGCAGAGACTATTTAACAAAAGAATATGTTCTGTTTAGGAATAGATAATTAGTTTTCTCTGTAATGCAAAAAGAGATTCGGTGGCAAATTGCATACAAATTGATATGCTCTTAATGAAGTGCGAATACCTTCACTCTTCTATAAACAGAGTGATGGGGTTCGGGAGTAAGATCCTTGATTATGTAAGGAAGCTTAACAAAATAAGTTCCATTCCCAATAAAATCGCAATTAAAAGGTTAAATTAAGTTCCAGCATGAATAAATTAAATAAATGCAAAAGACAGAAAAATTCAAATGCAAATATGAAATGGGGTTCTGAAATGCATAAATATTTAAGAAAGTAACACCGGTTTTGAAAATATATCTCAGAAGGAAAGGATCTTGTATACGATTTTTGTATACCCATAAAGGAAAAATCTTGCTCCCTGTCAAAGGTTCGCAGTTCAGAAATTAATTTAAAAGCGATGCAGGCTTGAGCGTACCAAAAATGTGAAACAAAGTCAAATAAGTACCAAAAACGGTTTTAATGAAATAGAATTATTTTTGGTGTTACTTTATTTGAAGAATATCAACTAAATAAAAATTTTCTGCAAAGAAATCACGACTACTCTCAAAAGTAACATAGTAAAATGGATTCCAAAAATTAGATGTTATTTCAAGATATAATAATTCATATATGAAAAATTTTAGTCATTAGATGCCCTTTGCTCATTTTTGTTAAGACATTAGTTCACAACCCCCATTAAGGTATATTGAGCTGTTGTAATATATAAATAATAAGATACAGCCTTCACTGTGCTAGGGTTTTCATTATCACCCTGATTTCTTCACTTCCTCTCATATAATCGGTCGAGCAACCCAAAAAAAGAGGAAGAAGGAGAAAACTATTTCCTACACCGTTTTTAAAATTGGGGTGTTTGAATGGTTCTTTAATGATATGAAATATGTATTCACTACTTAGAATATCACAGTAGATTCTCATGGCAAAAGCATTATATTTGTTCACAAAACTATTACCTTTTGATTCGTACAGTGGTTTTCTGCCGTAGACTTTAAAAGTTTATTTTTCCATCTTCGTTACTCTACTGCTTCAATTTTTTTTATTCTCCAAATAACACATTTTTCACACAAGCACCAAACCAAGGAGCCAATGTGAGGAAAAGCTGCCTGCTGAACCCAATCTCGAATGTAATATTTATATCCTGAACATAACATTACCGACCATAAGTTAATGCGTACTACGATCGGTTTTAGAGATTAAACTTAAAAATTGCATGAACCTGGCCACATAGTACGTCGTTCAGATTTTACCTCATGAGCCATATATTCGACTGGCAAGGTTTATTGTTTTACGTTGGCAACTGCTTTTGTACTTTTAAATTCAAAGTGAAGTCATTTGATAGTGTTTTATATATAACAACTCGTGTACTAGTTCCTTTGCAAGGATCACAAATTGTTTAAAATCTAGGCAGGAAAGCTCTCTAGGTATCTGCATTCCAGAAGTACAATCCTACACAGATAAATATCAAGAACTTCAACGATAATAGATTATGATTAGATTTTTAAACTTCAATAAATTTATGTACTTAACGATTACACATTTCTTCTAATATAAAAAAATTGAATTCATTAAGATAATTTTCCTTGTAACATTTTTCCCTTGAAGCTGCTTAAAAAGTCGAATTTCCGGCAAAATTTTAATGAGACAAAAATACATCTTTTGTTTCAAATTCCTCTGTTAAAATTGATTTGATTTTCTAATAAAAAATAAATCTTTGCTAAACATTTACTTCAAATCCATCTCCCATTAAACAATGATTATTTAGCTGCTCCTTGGTGTAAATAAATGGTTTGTTGCAGTTGGGCTTAACAAAGTTAATCTTAAATAAGTCATAATTTATTTATATACCACAGAGTAAAAATGCTTTTTTATACTCCCTATAATACCAACTTAATATCCGAACTAAAATACTATAGTCTGAGAAACAGCTGTCAACAACATTTGTTTGACAAGAAGAGACAACAACAACAAAAAAAGGAAAGATAAGCGGCAAGCAATAACTACAACAAGACCATTTTTAAATATTCATGCAACAGCTAAAGAAACATCAAGTCAATTGTCGTATTTTTGTTTCAACTGCTGTTTTTATTTGGCCACTATTTGTTCCTCTCAAAAACAAAACAAAAACTTATTTTAATTTCAATGTTTTAAAAACTTTTCAAGAATTTTCTTAGTACATATTTCTTTGGCAGAGATATGGCCAAAAGTATATTAAAAAAAAAGCAAAACTCAGCACTTCCAGCAACAGCACAAGAACAACAATGGGGAACAATAAAAACGAGAGAAAATTGTGTTGATGCAAAAAGCAATGATTCCTCTACTGGCATTTACATCAGCAAACAGTTGTTAGTGAGTGATACTGCAAATCCTTTGGATATAAATTATTGTTTTAGCAATTGTGATGTCGGGGGTGTCGATGAATGTTGTCCTTATTTGTTGGTCTTGTGCTTATTATCAAAGTGCTGAGTAATTTTAAAGTGGCTTAAATTGTTTTTGTCTTGCATAGATAAAGCATGGTTATCAAACTAAACTAATTCCTTAAAAGAAGTTCGCATTCAATTCTCTTCTTGTATTACTTTTTGTTTGTTTTTATTTAAGGATAAGATCTAACAAAAAAAATTATTGATGCTAAGACTTAAATACAGATTTTTAGCAAAATTTTTTTTCTATTTTGTAGTTAAAATGAATGAAATGTTTCCACAGCGTATTTGATGTAGTTTGTAATTTTTTCTTAAAATTTAAAAGCATTTAATGAAATTTGGTAGAATCGTAAAAATAATCTGCCAAAAAAATAGCACAAGAATATATGCATCGTTCAATAAGAAATGATTCCTAATCACAAAATTTCATGAATGCAGGATGTTCCGAAAAACGCCTTCTAAATAATAACAATTAAGAGCTAATTTTGGAACAGCTACGATTTTTATTCTTCCTTAGATTAAAAAAATTTCAAGGATTTCAAAGTAAAAATTTGGCAATGAGTTCTGGTGGCAAGCAAATTATTACTACATTTGGTTTTTCATATAAAATACAGATAAAGACATATAAAGATAAGACAAGTTAAAAAATTTCATGTGAATTATAAAGTATTTTCATTAAACACTGCAGTATAGTTGGCCAGTAAACACAACATGGTTATTGCTTAAAATCATGTTCATGTGTTTGTTATGAACGAATTTCTAAAACCTAAGTATTCAACCATAAGTATTCATCACGCAAACCTTGCTGAGCTTAATCAGTTAAGTTTTAAGATAATTATGTTTTGTTACACCTTATAGGGAATTGTTCATAGAACTTTACATACCAAAAGCTGTAAATGGTTTCCTTCAATTTTAATAATATATAAAAGAAAATTTAAATAAATACTTACATTGCTCACGTGCAATGCTCCGATAGACAAGTGGATTTAGTGCTGATTAATCTCACAGAATATATCCTGTCCATTACGGGACACAAATTGTCTGAAATTTTTTTTTATATTTTCTTATGGGACTATTCGCTGTGCTGCATTCTTCCTCCAATATCAAAATAACCCAGTAATTCTAGTGTGAGTGATAGTTTAAAGAAATTCTAGTGTAGTTCTTCATCGTATTGTAGATTCAAGCGACTTCCATCTCTTCTTCTTTCAAAGAAATGCACTGCGAATATTAAGGATATTCATGTACTGGGACTTAAGACAATTAACTAAGATTTAGTGTGTGATCTGCGATTTGAGAACTTGGAAAATTAATTTTTAGATTGTGGATATTTAAGAGAAACATTTTCAGTAAACATTTTTACTAAAGGTAGGTGAGATTTTCGAAGAAGTAAGGAATTTCTCATTGATGTAAAATAATATTTGTCTACTAGGAGCGAGTAGTTTTTTTTACTATATTGCAGTAAAAGGACTTGATGCCATATGGTATTTCCTTCAAACTCAGTTTGAGTAAATTTTCCTAAATTTTAGATCTATATTTATTTCAGTTTATAATTGGACTTCAAGAAAATTTTTTTATTCTATTAAAATATGATTACAAGTTCTTCGTACAATCATAATAAGTAAGTGCAGTATCCATATTGTGTACTTGATCTTAATATGTTAAAGGTAATATAATTTTTTTAGTTTTTTAATAGACCCGCATTTTTTTCCAAATTTGCTGTATTGTACTTAAAGTAAAACCATTCACTTTGCCATAGCAAAATTTTTATTTAAAGCATAAAATAGTAATTTTATTGCATTTGTTCAAAAGATTATTACAAATCATTTCAAATTATATGTTTTAATTACATTGTAAGGTATAATATATAAATCGAATAACTTTCTTAATGTTAATAACAGTACGATTTTTCTACGATCACTAAATTGAAATATAATATGATTCTGTTTGATTATAGTTTTCTCAGTAATATTTTTACTTTATATATAATTATATATTATAAATCTTCTGGTTGGATCTATCGAGATAGAGAAATAGCTTTGAATATTGTTATGAATATGTATTACCATATATGACTGTGTTTTAAAGCAATATTTCACTTAATATCTCATTTGCAATAGTTGATTGACAATGATATGTTATTAACATAAAATTGTTTTCAATCATATTATGTACATATAATTTTATTAATAAAATAAATGCAAATAATAATTCCTACAATAGACTAAATTTGATTCTCCTACACTAAAGCCACTATACCCATTTTTATTTTTTATCCCAATCAACTATTTTACGCCATTGATATATATTTAACCATAATAACAAAATTTTTTGTGGTTAAGTGTAGCTTGAAATAAAAGAAATCTTAATAATTTACAGCAGACTGCAAGGACTTGGAAGTTTTTGAAAAAATAAAAACACTCACTAAAAAGAAATATAAGCAACTTTGCAGAAACTTTAAAGCAAAAAAAGTTTAAAAAATTTCTGATAAACATTTTAAGAAGTTCTTGCTTAATTTATTGTCTAACTCTTTTCTGAGCAATTTTGTAATAAATTGAAAATAAATTTTTACGGCATCTTGTTTCACTCTTTGTCTTTTATTGATAAAAACTTAAATTTCACTATGGTTGTGTGGTGCATTATTTTCTTTTGCTAAAGCCATAATCCCTTCAGTTTAAGAAAAAGAGAATGGAGCAAAATAAATTTGTCTCTAGTCATTCATCAAGACTTTTAGTTTGAGGCTGCAAAAGCCAGAATATAATGAAAATTTCAAGTGAAACGTAACTTTTTTGCAAAGGAAAGGAAAATAAATCCAATAGTACGTTTAACCATAAGAAACTTTGAAATTGAATAGTGTTTAGAAAAACAAGTTGTTTTTCTCTTCTTTTTTGGTAATATTTTTTTGCACGAACTAAAACTTTACAAAGTTTTGTTATTTTGTTCATGTGAATGTTTGTCTTGTGTCTGTTTGGCATCCGTTTTTAATTGTTTTACTAATTTATGAGGATTGTAAGCCATCTCAGCAATTTTTTTTAAAAAACTTTTAGCTGTTTGTGTTATTTTACTTTAGTTTATTATTTGCAAGAAAAATGTATAACGATAAAACTAAAAATGTAGTAAGTGACACCGAAACAACAATCTACGCCAATTGTTCTATTATAATGCTTGGGGGCAAAACCAGAAATGCATTAGTTAACGTTCAAGTTGCTAAAACTAATTCATTTTAAGGCTTCATACTTGCTTTAAATACCCTGCTGGAAATTCATGTTAATTGTTCCAAAACAACTGGTCTGAGGATTTGTAAAAATAGTACTAGTGAATGTAGGAAGGCGCTGTGATGAGAAAATTTATGAACAACCATTTAAATGTTGTAGATATTCTTAAAATGTACAAACAATCAAATATCTAGTTTTTTTGGAGTCCAACGACCGGAAAGGTACCATATCGAAGTACCATGTAAATTTCACTGAAACTACTCTTTCGTACGTTTAAAAATATTTCTAAATATTCAACAACTAAATGTTGAGTTGTGAAAAAAGTCGAATCTTTTTAATACGATGTGTACAAAAGTGATAATTATTACAGACAATGCACACGTGACCTTCAGCTCTCAATTGTGTTAATTAAAAATAAGCAGTCCTTCATAATTAAATACTTTTCTCTAAACTCAATTTTAGTTTCAATTAAATGATATTTGATTGAAATGTCAATAGAAAAAAATAAATAAAAATAAAATTTCGAAAAATTTCAATATTCCATTACATTGTGAGACAAAGTAAATTTAAAATTTATAAACTAACATTTTATTAGTAAAATATTGGCAACTTATAAAATATCACATATTAGTATATAGAAACCGTTTCAGGCGAGTTTCTTTTGACCAGTTTAACTCTAAGTGTCCCAAGGCTATCAATTATTATGAAATGATTTTCCGGCATCTCACGTCCAATTTGCTAAGTACACAGACAGAGCGCTGACAGTTACTGAGTAAAAACTAAGGGCGCAGAAGATGGCACACAGCCGAAAGTGGTTTATTTACAAACCAAACTTGCCTTGGCGTAACGAAAAAATCGTTCCAAATTCAAGCAAAGCCCGTTGGAAAAAAAACACTACTCCTTTATGCAAAGGGTTACAAGCCGAACAAATTCCTCTTTCCAAAGGACTAGTCACATGACATATTACAAATCATATCTCATCACCCTAGGGTACTAAATAAATTGGAAAGTATACTTTCGCCTTTAATAGAAGACCTTAACAAATTCCACCCATTAGAAACTTTTTAGTACTCCTTGTGAGAGTACAGTGAGCAATCACAGGGAACATATTCCGGTGTCTCATTGTGCTATTCACATAATCTGAATATTATACAAGTATTATAAAAGTTTTCCATGCTGTTCTGATGGTATAAAAGTCCACAGTGTACTGTAGGTCATCCCGTTAGAATTTCAAGATATATTTTATAAAAAGTAGTGAAAGGATTTTAAAGTTTATACCGTGATAATTTTTTTTATTATTTTTCTGATTTGAGACCAACTAAAAGTAACTCATAACAAGAAATTTATATTTAAATAGGGAATTTGCTCTTGCTTATGGCTTGCCAAAGATTCTCCCATTAATTTAAATATTTTGTTAACCGTTAACACATTCATTTACGTTATGGCCCCAATGTCGAGACGAAGCCTTATCTTATTTTGCGTTTCAAGTTACATGAGGAATGCAATGCATTCTATGACTTCACCCGACCTAACCCGATATCATAATTGATTAATATTGCTGATGTTTCCTATAAAATGTTAAGGCCAGCTCCTTTTCAAAAATACGACGCCGATGAAACTTTCTGTTTTCATTTGCTGTATAACACAATATTTGCCCAGGAGAGGAGCCTTCTGAAAAATTTTAGAGATGTGTTCTGTAATATGTTCTTCAAAAGTTTTATCTTCTATATATATAAAATAGGATGTGTGTATGTATGTATGTATGTATGTATGTAACGTAATGGCTCCAAAACGGCTGGGCCGATTTTGACGAAATTTTCAGGGAGCCTTCAGAATACTCGGGCGGGTGACAGTGTGAAGTCTGATTTTTTTAATTTCGGTCTGTAGGCTGAGGGGCGTGGCAAAATCCAATAATTCATAAAATGAGAATGGCTTGGCCGATTTCTGTAAAACTTTTTGTCAGTTGTTCGTATTTTCGAGGAGAAGGTTTTTAGGGAAGAAAATTTTGGAAAATCCCTCCGGAAAAGTCGGAAAATTGGAAAAGTCGAAAATCGAGTTTTTGTGTGAAATTTTGTTTGAAATTATTCCTTAATGGCTTTTCAAATGAAAAAATAGAAAGTTTGTCTGAAGGCTTAAAATTAAGGCGAGGCGAAGTTCGCCTGGTCCGCTAGTCTTATTTATATTGTAATATCTTTTCAAATAGTAGCCTTATGCAAAAGAAGAATTTTACTTTAACTTTAAAGTTTACATAAAATAACAAACACCTTAAGACTAATAAACGTTTGTTAATAAATCATATGCAAAACACTTCTTCAACTATTTTATGATTGAGGCAATTTCAATGCCAACATACACCTTTAACATATTTTTTATATTCTTATTTTTTTATTAATATATCTTATGAAGTTTATTGTTTATTTCTATTGGATTTTATAATTTTGTGATATTTTCCAACAAGTGAAAGAAATTATAAGCCCACACTAAGAGCCAAGATCTCAAGCTTTAATATAACTTGCAAATTTTTTTCCTATTTAATGTCTCTATTATAACTATAAAAAACTTTTAAATTACATATCAACTTAGAATAGGTTTAAAATACCTTTTTGCTTGCTTAAAATTATTTTTTTTTGAAATGAGGCTTTAGCTGTTAAATTGTAAGTGTTTTTAAATATAATGAGTTAAAAATAAAATATACCTTAAATAATTTAAGAAAATCCATGTTTTATTTCCCTGCATTACTAAACACTAATTTTATATAAATAACTATATATTCATTGGTATTTAGGTTCAAAATACTTTTATCAATAAATAATTGTTTTATAAAAAATAGTCAACAGATGAATTAAGAGACTTCCAACGCATGCAAAAAAAAAAACACAAACACACCAGTGATTGCAATCAGTGCCAACATTGTCTGAACCTGACAATCTTAAAAGCCAACCATCAAAATGACCATAAATTAAAAAATCTGCTGTATAATTAAACATTAAATTGAAAACACCACAATTCACCACATTTTACCAACACACACACACACACATACACACAGCCAACATACCATACAGTTAATGGAAGATATATACATTAAAGAAAAAAGCAAGATCACGCCACTGGCATAAAAAGGACTTTATGCAGTGATTGACAAATGAACATTCATTAAGTGAAAAACTAACAAAAAAAATTAAATAAGAAAGTGGCTGGAGTGAAAATATTCCCTCAGTGCACTTAGTCACCAATTCTTGCCATTTTGTAGCCTGTTATTAACAAAAAATACTGTTGCAATCAACTTCCCACTCTTTTACATTGTAGTTTCATTAAAGATGCAAAATTCCCTGTAAGCAAACATTTACACACAATTAAACGATATAACAACCAGTCAATAAATGTTGGCGACATTTAATAAAGAAGCATTTAAGGATCATAAAATAAATTAATGAAATAAAGGAATCAATTGATGAAATTTTTATAAGTTGGCACATAATCTTATGCAGTGACCGGCACGCCAACATACAAATTAATAATGAAATAGATGGGAAAGGAAGAGTACAGTATGGAAAGAAAATGTTTCACAAGTCATGAATGGAGACTAACATAAGGCAAATTAGAATACCTTTTGGAATATTATTAATTTTCAATAATTTATTGTTTGTTGTTGGCTTAGTTGAGTATATATATACATTATATTGGCGATAGCCAAATCGTCAGCCTTTTTGCCAAAAAAAAAATTTTTTTTGGAAAACATTCAAACTCATCGTATACATATAAAAAAAACAACAAATGTTTTATGAGAATTCCATAGAGTTAAATTATTTTGAAAAATATCTCCAATAATTAATTTAATAAATATTATTATTTCATTAAAAAATCTATTTTTAGGAATATCTGTTCTAGAATCTCGTTTAAGTTTCTTACATGATTTCTCTTAAAATTAATTATATTTTTATACAGCATATCATTGAATATATTCCCAAATACATTTGAATATATTAAAAAGGGGCTTATTATGCTTTTAAGTGAAATACATGGGTGCTAAAGTCCATTAGGAATATGATTAGAATTAAACAAGTTCTCAGTTGAGTAATAAAATAAAAACTATTATTGATTAACTGCCAAATTATTGTGATTGTTATGGTTTGTCTATTGAATTCTATATCATGTTTTGGAAATGTAATTAAATTTGATGAGCGTTTGAATTTAAAATAAATTTCAGGCTGTTCTAAAAATTAAGTGTGAAGGCAGATGATGCTAAAGAAACAATTTTTCTGCGGTAGGCATTGGCTGGACTTAATAACCTTATCTTTTAAATTTAAATACTTATTGGTAGTTCAATTTACATTGACGATTCAATATATAAAAAATAGTTGTAATAGCAATTTTGGAGTTTCCTTAGTTCTAGCGAAAAGCAAAGTTTAGGTATAACGTGCAACAAGAGAAGTTGGAGATAAACATTAACGAAACATTTGCAAATTTACAAAAATTATCGACTTACTCAAATTATTCGACACATGGTGAACTGCGCATCATATGGGTGCCGGGGCACGCGGGGATAACTGGAAATGAGAGGGCAAACTCACTTGCTTCTAGGGCAATAGAGTTAGGTAATATAAGCTTGGTATGCGCGAAACCTTTCGATGCAGTTAAATCAGAACTAAAGACTTGGGCACAAAGGGCCCATTCAACTCTCTGGAATAACGGAACCATGGGAATCAATACAAAAATTCTATGGGGAGATCCAGACGAGAGAAGAACGAGGGAGCTGCTAAGACTCAGCAAGCTCGAACTAAGTAGAATAATGGGAGTAGTCACAGGGCACTCTCAACTACTGGCACATCTTAAACGCTTGGGAATAGCGGGAGGAGATGAATGTAGAGCATGTGGGGAGGAGAGCGAAACATTGGAACACTATTTGTGCCAATGCCCCGCCTTCTCACAAATAAGGTCCCGATATCTTGGGAGTGACATCTTACCGGACATAAGCCGATTACGGGGAATATGCTGGAGGAAATTAAGGAACTTTGTGAGTGACACGGAGTTTCTCTAGAACTTTGGTTCAATATCATATGGTTAACTCAAGGTTAACTCAAGGGAGCGCACAACAAGCCTTCACTGGCTTAGGTGTATGTCGTAATGACATGGGCTGTCATACCCCTCCAATCAACCTAACCTAACCTAACCTACTCAAATTATTTGTCTACCATCAAGAGATTAAAGAGATTTTTTATGGAAATACAATGATTTGTTATTTTTTTTCTACAGTCTTCTTCACATCTGCTATCTAAAAGAGAAATAATTCAAAGGAAGACTTAATCGACTTGCATGCTCTGTCAAGTCGAGTTTACTACTAGCGTACATAGCAGATCGCTGGACACCCTTCTCAGGATTATAAATTTCATATCGAACCTATGTTAGCCAAGTCGGTGATCTCGCAAGACCATTAGATCTGGTGTTTCATCTAATATTATATGTTCTGACAGAGTAATATTTGCCTGAGTTATCCTGCCTTAATAGCAAAAATATCATAATCAACTTTATATATGATCTTTAATATTTTATAAATAATAAATACTTATAATCCTTTGCAATATCTTATAAAATTCATTATCACATATTGGATAACGTTAGGGAAATACAGCAAAGGCAATTATTTTAAGTGCATTTTGCCTGTAAGTTTATAATATGATTCCACTTTTTGTTAAGGGCACACATTTGGCTGAGGCAAGAGTCTTTTATCAAAATGGTACAAGACAATGGAAACAATAACTACAAGGATTAAAACAAATAACATAAATATCAGGTTGCTGCAGGTAATTTTTAGTAGTTTTAAAATAATTTTTCTATATTTAATGAACTCTGAAGCCAAAAAATCTTAACACACAAATATAAACATATATTTAAAGTAATATTATAACATATGTCTCAGTCAGTTCAAATCCTATGTAGTCAATATCCTTAATATTGACTTAATGTAAAACAAGGATTACTAAATGGTACTTCCTTTGTAAAATTAAATATATGTTGGTTAAACACTTCTTGGCGTAAGGGCGCATTATAATATTTATGATTTATTAAGGTATCATGACATTAACTTTATTATTTTAAAGTTAGAAAGACATATTATTTCCACGCTCGGGACTTCTTTGAGCTCACAATAAAATGAATTCAATTTAATAGATATTTTTATTTTATAGTTTTGAGTTTGTAGTCTGTAAAAATATCCCAAATAAGTTAAATAATTTCCACTTATTGTCTCTACAAATTAATAAGCTCAATTAAGTTTATTTTTTATTGTTTACCACTAAAACAAATTTTTTAACAATATTATAAAACTAGTTAACTCATCATATCTTGGATTTTTTTTTCTTAATTTATCGAACTTATGACTTATGATGTTCTAGCTCAACTATAATTGTCTTATAATTTTTAATTGGAAATTAGTAAAATAAATATAATATAAAATAATATAATGCATATAATTATCTGTTAAATAAATAGGCAATTACAAATAAAATAATAAAACCAATAGATACCTGGCTATTAAATATTAATATTAATTAATTTTTAAAATAACTAAGCGGAGTCCTTGATAGATCAACAAGCAAAAATTTTTTATTTAGTTAATTTAATAACGAACACTATAAAATTATTAAGGACCATATGTTTTTAGTCCATAGACCATAGGTGCGTTTTTACAAACATTTTAAATCTTCGAAAAAAATCATATGAATACAACCAAGACATAGTTCGCAGCAAAAATGTTATTATTATTATTTTTTTCTTTGACGGGTGAGTTAGGGTTTAAAATGCCTCGCACTTACAGTGGCCGTTGTCCTCTGCTTTGTGTGGTGTATCCATTAAAATACTCCCTCCTCGCTTTCTGGGAGATTGCCTTCCTGGTACCGCTATCTGCATTTTTTCGGGCAGGCCCAGAGGACTTCGTGCTAGGAAGGACTTTCCTCTATTCACCCACGTCTGGGTCTGTCATACATATATGTAACCAGTAGCATGCTGCTGGCTCTTGAGTCTCCATAGATAGAGGCTAACTTTGTCGTGGTGCGTAGAATATGCTCGATGTAGTTTCCCACAGCGCTCCATTAGCTTTCGCATTCGTGAGCTGAGAGTAACTGGGTCATGAAGTAGTTATTATTTTTATTAATATTATTATTATTATTATCATTATTATTATATTTTATTTTTTTCATTAATGATCAAAAATTTAACCGGTATTTCCGTATCCTCAAGTAGACTGTAAAAAATTTAGTTATAAGCTGATTTTCATTTTGATTTTTGTTTTTCAATTCGAGATCAAACAAACGAAATTTTATTAAAAAAGTTAATGTACTACAAATATTTATTAAAGACATATTTGAACGATAACGTGATTATTTGCTATTAGTCATATTAATAATGGATTCTTAGATCGAAAAATTCATTGTTTGTCCAAGAAAATTAAATTTACATTTAAGCAACGGATAGATATTATTGAAATTTTCAACAATTGCTTCTATAGCTAATGAAGAGAAATCTTATTGATTTCTTATGAATTCCTCAGTTAAGGTGTTTTGCGTAGAACCATTTGTGGAAGGTAAAATTTTTGTAGTTTAAAATATATACTCACACATACAACACCTGGTCTCACCTAGGACCAGTATCACTTTATATTAAATTTAATAAAAATTTAACACCAAGAAAAGTGGCTAAAAAGGTCACAAAATGGACAAAAATTTAATTTTTCATTTCATAATCTGTGGCGTAAATAACTCGCCTTTGGTGAGTGGTTGCTGAAAGAAAAGTAAGAGTTACTTTTGTGTTTATATAACGACCATAATATTGCATTTATTAAAACTTTTTATGAAATAGTTGCTTGTATGTATATCGTAACATAATATATATCGATTTGTTACAATGGAAGCATTTTGTTCAAAGATGTAATCTTTGGCATTTTGAAAGACTTGCAGGAGCAATTTTTGATTTCCTGATAAAGTTCACATTGAAAAAAATGGATGATGTTGAAAAATAATTAAATGTTGATAACGCAGTTGAAGGTTCATTATAAAAGCTTTGGGGAATTTTCAATTTCAATATTTTTCTACAAGAAAAACATAGAACAGAAGTTTCCATTAGATCAATGGATCAATGCATATCAAACTGGATTGTGGGCATAAATTTTACGTTTGACTGCAAATAAAATATTAAGACGACTTTGCGCCTGTAATATATGAATAGAAAAGGTATAGAATCTGCAACAGAAAGACATGCAAAAAAATACTACAATTTCAGTAAAAATAACTGATATAAACAGTTTTTATACAGAATCTATTCAAAAATATGTGGTTCTTGTCAGCTCACGGATATCTTTCTGTCATAACACTTTTTGGAGTTTAATTAAAATTTAATAAATAAATTATAAAGTAGGCAAAAATTAAAAAACATACTTAAAGGTTTTTAAATGATTTACATATTTGTTGATTCACTAAGTATTAAAGTATAAAATTTTTCCCAATAAAAATAATCAGAGAAATCTCTTTAAGAAAAAATATCCCTTTCCTACTACATACTTTCCTGACGTTATTAAATCGTCAACGAAATAGCAAGCCCCTGTGTCCAGTTGTACGTGGAAATATTTTAACATTTATATTTTTCACTTTAGTTGTTTATGTGTTCTTTCCAATATGACTTCATTTGTATTCAATCCTCATAAAAATTTCATTTGCGTGTTGGTGTGTATGTCAAGGTTCATGTCGGTTTGAATAATTGCACGTGAGCTGTCACTGTGACATACCGGAAGGACAGTGGACTTAATGAAAAATGTAAAATAAATGAAGACTGGCAGAATATGAAATACGAAATGATAAAATGAATGTTTATAAATTTCCAGAATATAAAATAAAATCTAATATATTTTTAAGCATTTTTAAATGGAAAATTCTTATTAATTCCTCCCACAATTTTAATCAATTCAAAGGCATTGCTGGTTAACTGTTATGGCCGTAATATAAAAATACACATTTACGAATTTGTATTACAAAAAAAAAATGCATACAGAGTATTCCACTATTCATTTGGTTCACACTTTCATTTCCACAAATCCATTTCCTTCACTGTCAGCAGTTTGGACATGACATTGCGTGTGAACAGATGATTCAGCAGAAGCAATTCATGTACACCAACCGCATACTCAACTCAACAACTGAACAAACAATTCTCCCACACAACCAACCAACTATACAAACGACCGCATAACCGAATCGCCAAACCTTGATACAGCCCAGGCATGAACAGGCTGCATCATCAAGAAGAATAAGAAGAAGAAAAAGAAAAGTTTTAAAAAAACAAAATGAAAATAGACTAAAACTTAAACTATTGACATTGTCAAGACTTGCTTGTATTTGAAATTGTAGTGAGAGTCACAAAACGGAGGTGATAACGAAATGTTGAATTTGATCAAAATGAACTCAAATACATTTTGATGTCTGTTTCTAGTTGAGTTTTATTTACTTTAAACTTTTTTGTTTTGTATTTTCTTACTTCTTGAAAAGTGAAAAATGTTGGGTCAGCACGTTATGCCATAAAACATACAGACCAGAACGAGAAAATATTACTATTTATTTTAAAACAAATGACAATGGATATGTTGGTATTTGTTTGCTGTTTGTGGCGTTGACATGTTTAAATAGATGAATTTACGCAGATAATATAAAGATAAAGAATTTAGTTAAAAAAAAATTATATTAGGGCTACTCGCCCATGTCTACGTTTACAATAATTCCGACTAAGGCTTCTTAAATAATTAAAAATTTAATCCTCACAGTTTATGTGAAATGCTTTGAATTTTGAAAAGTTTGTCTTAATGATTTAAATAATATAAGTATTTAACATTTTGTTTTTCGTTGGCTAAGCTGAGTATATGGCTGTATTTCATAGGCGTTAACGAAATCATTAGTGCCCTTTAGCTAAATCATGTTTGAAAAGCAAAAAAGTTAAATAGTTATTTTGGAGAATATCCTGAATAACAAAACTGATGAATAAAATAATATGTGTATAGTTTATGGCCTAGGCTGATCTAGCTCTCCCAAAAATTGCCTGTTATTTATTAATTTCGACAATAAACTATTCCGCATTTTAAATACTTATTTCACGAGGTAAAACTGGAAATTCGATTACACACTAGTCCACTGAAATGAATAATGGGTCTTATGAGGAAGTTTGATTGTATGTTGCAATAACAAAACTAATATCTGCAAATCTTCGTGGTGGTTTTCTTCATGTAACATGCACTGAAGAAAAGCATATATTATTATTAAGTTAAAAAATTTTACTAAGTTTTTCTTTGTAGACTAGTAGCTAGTGTGCTAGGCTTGTGGTACGAAGGTTCGCATCCTGCGGCAAACTCCTGGTGTTTTCGCAGACAGATCATTTAGCTCCGCAGTTTGTGTTTTCTAATTTTTAAAAAATACCCTTTCTTAATTTAAATACTACATCCTTAAAATTAGGGAACATTTACTTCAATTTTAACGAAAAAATTTACTTAAGAATATCTCATTATTTTCTACAATCATTTTTTCATATAAAGAAAAATTAATTGACTTTAAAAAATTGATTTTCATAGAGGCTTTTCATAAAGGCTTATCATAAATATTTGAGAAATTAATGTGAATGGTTATGATATACACACGAATGCTTCAAAAAATTTTTAATATTTTCATTTTTAGTTCATATTTTCTCCCAATTGCATAGAATTAAGAAATAAATTTTCTAAAATGCTTTCTTAGTTCAAAACTTATCGTTTTTTGAGACAAATTACTCGAGACGAATCAGTAAAGTTTCGTACATTTCAAGGATTATTTGAAGTTACGGCTGGTAAATTCTTTCCTTTTATTTAAATAAACTTCGTGAACTAGATGTTTTTTATATTAAATTTCCACTCAAGTCGACCATCTGAATAATTTCATTGCTTATGTATAATACACGTTAAGAAAAAGAATAGAGCCTTAAACAACAGAACAGAATATTTGCTGGTTCACCTCTATCTCTGGACAATTCATTTTTGTAATTCCTTATCATATTTTTGATCTTAAAAATTGTTCACGTAATTCATTCTCCCTACAATTAAAAAACAGTTCACTGGGGAAATTCAATTGAAAAAATTTCTTGATCTAGAATTCAAGAAAAATTACAGAATTGGAGTGGTAAAAATTCCAGGGAAGTTCATGAACTAGAATTAAGAAAAATTAACTGGATATAAGTTCATGTTAGATATTTAAAATATTGTGAAAAATAAAGGAAAATTTTAAGTTTAAAAACTGGCGGTGGCATCATACGGCAACAATCTTAGTACTATATTTTTTGAGTTTGCAATCGAAATTCGCTAAAGGACGAATTTTTTATATGAAGCAATTTGTAAAATAGATTTAAAAAATCTACGATGTTACAAAAAATGCAATACACTTAGATTTAACAAATTCTGATGAGATTAGATAGTTATTTCTTGGAGTTTTACATGGAGGAAGAGCTCTTTAAAAAGCAACTGGACACATTTTCAACAATAATAACAAAAACTTGTCCTTCCAAGAATTTTTCTTTTGTAATACTCATTCAGCTAATGTGTAGCCATATTTAATATGCTGAGATGGGTAGACTTTTTATTTCTTTATGAGAAAAAGGTTTAAACTAAATTATATTAAAATATTTACGAACGAGAGCACAAATCTTACAATTGTCACAATTTCATATTAAATTTCTATAAGAACAGATGAAAATGTGTATGTAATTACCATTTTATATTTTTGTGTGAAAATGATCACTTCTTTGAAGGATCACTAGGTGAGAGGAAGATATGCTGTATTGCTAGGACTTTTCAATATTGCGTTATATTCCTAGTGTCATAAGAAAGACGAGACAGAAACCAATGCTCGTTATACCGAGTTGTGCAAAAGTTAATGTAATGATTTGAATTTTCTACCAATTTCGCATTTGACATATATGAGGTAGATATAAAAAGAATAAGTTTTCAACAACCCATGGAGCAATACACACCTGAAGAATTAAATATTTATGAAAACAGAGTAGTTTTTATACATAAGAAATTACACCATGCACAAATTATGATATTTCTCCATATCATCTCTTAGTTTTAATTTAGAAAAAAACTTTTTGAAGTAGTTTTGAAGAAGTTTTTTTGCTAAAATGGAATAATTTTTTTCTTTTAAGAATCCAAATTAACCAACCAATAAACAATGGATTGATGTAAATATTTTTCGTCCTTTTTCGAGCTGTGTTGGTTGAACTGGATCTGTATTAGTGTGACCCTATTTCGAGTCGCAATTTTCTCAATTCAAATTAAAAATTAATAGATTTTTACTCCCTGAGAAAAAGTTAAGGATAAAATTATTGGACTGCAAAACATAACATCACTGTTTTCTCTGGTTGCCACACAATCATTGTCAGTATAGTTTCTTTGAATTCTTTGTACATTTTTACGCATAAAAACAAATTAAATATATATTTTTTATTATCTGAGTTGACAAATTCAAGTTCCAAACTCAGGCCAGACTAATTCAGATTGCTATTGTAAAAAATATTTAAATACTTAATATTGAAGTTTGTTATTTGGGATATTCTTCCCAACTAAATGTTAAAATAATTAAATGTTTTACAAAAAGTATTGTTTATTGTAGCCCCAGCTCTTCATAGGCAGAATTTTCAATGGTTCTTAAACCAAATTGTCAGTGAACTTTGAAAACATGTGACATCATGTGCTAATGCAAAACAAAGCAAATAGAATATGAGAATTCTGTGAGTATATTTTATAATATTTGAATTGAAATTTATATACTCTTTTATTTATGAAACTTTACTTTTTTAAATTAAACTGTCTAAGAGGCCGTAAAAATACTACTTTATTCAGAGGAATATATTGAATACCATTTTTTAAAACTGATTTTCTTTGTTCACTGGGATGTTATTAATTTTCACAAGCTTCATTTTTTAGGTTGCAATAATAAGGATAATAGATAAGGTCTCATTGACCTTATAAAAATCCTTATAGTTGTCTTCTAATCTCTATTAGTTATTATAATTGAGGTGGCACGGGACTAAATATCTAAAAAAAATATATCGTATTGACTCCACGTGAGTTTGTGTTCAGTAACTTCCTTAATAAAAAAACTTAATTCATATATCCCTATACAAAAAAAGAAGACCCAAATAAAAAATCATTAAATGAAATCTCACAAAACTTTAATAAAATCCTTTGCATGTCAATAATCAGTTTTTCACAAACTATAAGTGTGTAATCGCTAAAACAAAATACAAACACAAAAGCCAGACACAAAAATCAAACTACCGTGGATACGTAATGCAACAAATTCCTTTGTAGTTGTTAAAAACACATCAGTGTAATTTTCCTTCATGTTGTTTTAATTGTGGATTACAAATGACAGCACAATCAACAAAATCAAACAAGAACCGAACCACCCTTCACGAGTTTCTCTAACACAAGTGCAAGTTTACATTTTAACCTAAATACAACTGTTAGTTATGAACAACTATTTGTGTGGGTTTGCATTTGTATCATATGAACACACACACATACATGTACTCGTAATTATTATATGGTTCGTTAGTTGCCTGTTTATGGCACCGTTATTCATAGGCCATAGCCTCAAAAAATATTTCTAGAGGGGGCATACAACGAAGAGGAAAATTTTGTCATTTATTAAAATTTCTACAGGAAGTAAAAAACCCTGGGAGTGCTAAATTTCTTCTAATGGATTCTACATTTTTCTGGGGCGCTAAAACACTTAGTCCTACCTACGACCATGACATAATTTTCCGTGTTATTGTTTGCTTATTTGCTTACAAATATTTGAGAGTGGGCGGGTGTGTGAATATGTGATTCTATAGGTGTTAAATATTGGTCAATGTCTGTACAATTAATATGTTAGTATTTTCAATTAGGAAAGTCCTTGTCGTTTTGTTTTGTTTTGTTTTTTTTTTTTTTTTTTTTTTTTGCAATTTGTTATGAATGAATTTGTTAGAGTGTTGTTTAGCTGGTTTGCTTGTATTATTTGACTAATAAAAATATTTGGTTTGTTTTAGTTGCTGTCAGTATTGCTTTGTACAATGTCTTTGTGGTTTATTTTAAGAAGTTTTTCATAGAAATTCTCACCAATTATTTCTACGTAATTTACATCTAATGTATTTATAAATAATTTTCTCAAATACCACTACATTCATACTTTTAAATTGAAATTCATACTTGAAATTTGATTTGTGATAAGTTTTAGGAATGTTATAATGAGGTTTTGGTAAAATGTTGAAATTTAAAAGAAATGTAAGTGTGAATAACCAGCACAGACAGAAACACATCACGTCAAAAAAATATAAATTTAATTTATTCATAATGACATGCCTGTATTTTTTATTTATTTATTTATTTATAATTCGTTTCTCGTACAACAAGATAATACTTAAGATAACAATCTTTTTGTAGCTAGAGATTGGGGACATAAACCTAGACAATGTGTGGTTCCAACAAATTGGTGCCACTTGCCATACAGGAAACGGAATGCTGGCTTTTTCGCGAGAGAAATTCAAAGGTCATGTTAGCTCACGTCGTGGCGATGTTAATTGACTGCCACGATCATGTAATTTGACACGGTTGGACTGCTTTCTTTGGGGATATTCCAAAAAAGTTTACATCAATAAGCCAAGAATAATTCAAGAGCTTAATAATGAGATAATTTGGCATATTAAGGATATTGAACCTAAATTATGTCTCAAAGTTTAAAAGTCATTGAAAATATGGACCATTGGATAGAGATATGCCACCGAAGTCGTGGCAAGCATTAGGCATATATTTTCTCTCACACATAATTGTCATAGATTTTTCTATCATAATAAAAAATATTAAGACAATTCTCTGAAAACTTTCTGTTTTCTTTACAATTAACATCGTGCGTCTTGGTTGGACCACTCTTTGTAATGAAAAAATAGATTTTTTTCTAGCAAAATATATATTTTTATTTGAACTATTTTAACATTTTAATTTCTTGAAAATAGAGATTTTTGATAGTTGAATAATGTTCGTAAACCTTTGTATTGTTAGATATTTGGATATTCCCTGAAATGCATTTGATATAATGAATTTTTTCTCTAATTATTCCAACATTCTTAAATAAAATTATTTGCTTTGGGCTTAATTATATAAATGTATATGCAGACAACTAAGCTCACAATAAATTGCAAAACAAATTTGGTAGTCATACGACTAATTGATGAAATATGTTTTCTTGGAGTTGAAGAAAAATGTATATTTAAAATTCATAAAGGGTATATTTTTAAGGTACAATCTATTGAAAAACCAGAAATTTTCACAGAGTTTTTTTTTTAAATATTTAGAATTAGTAAAAATTAATTGAGACTATCAGGCCTGTCACAGAAATCAATTTCGATCGAAAGTGGAATTGATTCCGTATTTTGCTTCTCCAGAAATCAAAAAACAAAATTGTTTTTCGGAATGAAACCACTTTTAATTCATGATCGAATTTGCATTTTTTGTATCTGATAGTACAAAAACAAATTTAAAACTTTCTTGATTGAATAAATAAAATAATAAAATACGGAATCAATTCCACTTTCGATCGAAATTGATTTCTGTGACAGGCCTGTATATATTTATTTAAGAGCTCCAAAGAAATTTGCCGAAGTTTAGAAACTAAACTTTAAACTTAAAATGCAATCAGCCTATGGGTCTTCAAATTTTGAGCTCAACTAAACAAATATTTCCTTTTTGTGAGCAATTCGTCTTGATATGAAATTAAAGCTGTGTTTTCGCACTGTAAATTGCTCGGCTTATACGACTGTATTTTATTATCTTAATAAAAATTTAAATAAACTTTTAAAACCTTAGTTTTATTTATAAAAAAAAAAACAAACTTGAATTCCCTATTAATTTTGCAAAGTACTTGCTACGAAAGACTCAGCTCATTTGCTCCATTGTTGCACGAACAAACAAAAGTTTCTTATATTGTTTTTATGCCAAAAAAGGAAAAAAATTGTGAGCCAACAAAGAAAATGTTCGTAAAAGAAAATATAACAACATTGTAATTTAAAAGTTTATACCTCAGGGACTATTTTAGGAAAAATTATTTTTTTTTTCGTTTTCTTTAGTAAAGTTAATTTAAGCAAAATTGATAAATTGTCAAGTATATACGCATACATACATGTTTGCATATTTTTTATTTACTACATATTTATTTATTTCAATTGAAAGATATAAGGAACCTATTTTATCCCTTTATTTATTTATTTTCTTATATTTATGCTATATCTCATAGTAATATAAATTTTTCAATAACAATTGGTTTATTAATAGATGGGCAAAATAGCGAACATATATTTGAGGCATTTTGTGTCGAGTCCAAAAAGCGTAAGAACCCTTTGCATGCTACACCGACTCCTCCATGAAAGCTTAATGACTATTATAAATTTTTAAATTCAAGCTACTCATATGCAATCAAATAAGGGGCTATACATTTCAGAATAACTTACTTAGAATAAGAGATAATATGCAACCAAGTTTAATATTGCCCATTAATTTCAATATCTTGATTTATGCAAGCGATAATTTTATGAGTTAGATGGTGTAGTGCCAATAATATTATGGACATTTAAGCTTTTAATATTTCTCATCTTCAATGCAATATTCTTGATGAGCTTTCCGTCACAAATCTCTAGACAAATTATATATTATCGTATAGCCGTTCAGCATAAAAATGGTGTGAGGTTAATTCAAGAAGCTTTAGTAAATAATGTTAATTCTCTTACTAAACACAATATTGATTTCTAGCTACGCAGGCAGTTTAGCAGCTGACTCCATAAACAAAGTAAAAATTAATAAAGTTTTAATAGAACCAGAAGTATTTCTTTTTATATCAGAACGATATTTAACTATGTGCCCATGATGGTATCAAAATTTCTTTCAAGTGTTTCTTCTTTATGCAAATCAAAATTCCTTTTTTAGTGGTCTAAACATGTAATAATTTAAAGTAGTATCAATACTTGATGGTGTCTAGCATAAGTAATACTGCAACATGCAAGTAAACTAAAGGTAAAAGCGGGTTCGCTCGCTCGTCCGGAGGGGTAGTTGGTCTTTCCAGACCTTGACCTTTGGCCAATTGCCCTAAAACTTAATATGTTACTACCCAATCCCTGAATACCAGGGTAACGGGCGTGCATATAAGTAATTAAGGAAGTAGCTTGCTACGCTAGTCCGGGTAGAGGTGTTACCGATGCCTCAGGTGTGCAGGGAACCTAAAATCGGAGTTGCTTTTAACACGCGGCTGACCAGAGTCCTATCTGGTGACACGGGAACCAGTAGCCCCTAGGACGTGTCCTAGACTGGTTATTGGTGAGGCCCCTTCGGGGATCACGTGGTGATTGTGGTTAAAACCCAAAGATACGCGGGGAGAGGTATGGCCTGGATGAGTGTGTCTTCAATCATGGGCTAGTGGCATGATTTGGATGTTTTCTTCAGGCCATATATCTCTAGGTACTGTTGCTATTCGACAGAGCTGCTCTAATGGTTACGGTAGGTGAAGCCTCAGGTCAGATGGGGGTTAAAGTTCCACTGCCGTGCCATTTGGGTAGTAGGAGGTTAGATAGCTCCAAGCATCTTAGCAAGGTGTCTGTACATGGTTCTGCAGCCTGTACGGAACTTGCTACCATGTTGTCCCTGTCAGCGGCACATGTTAGTTGGCGCTCCAGTCATGTGCCTTTGGCGGGGGCTACTGGGGCGGTGGTGAACGTGCTTTATTCACCCTTGTGCAATAGTGCACCGTCAGGTTGGGCCTTCGGGCAGGTACTGACGTGAATCTTTTGCAACTCTGTACTCGGTCCAGTATCTTCAAAGTAGACTTTGAAATACTCTTTATTTCTTTTGAAAGTTTATTGCTTTTATTTCTGGTAAACATTAATTTTTTATTAGTAAATACAAATAAAAAATTAAAACATTTTAAAATCGTTTTCGCACGCCACATAGAATCGAGAATTGATTTTATTTTCTCAATATATTGACAGGTACCTAAGCTTTGTATGTTGGAGAGATTTAAATTAATCATAATTATTATTATATTATACTACTGTAAAATATAAACTATATTTTTTAGAACTTTTTTTCAAAAACTTAGTAAGCCACAATAACTTTCACTTATACTTTCAAGTAATATATTCTGATAAAACTAGAAGTGGTTTCCGAAATTTTTACAATCATTTAATTCAGGGGTTTTTTTTAATATAATTTACATAAAAAACAATAGCAGTAGGATTTTCGAGGTTTATTATACAAAACATATATTCCATATTTTTAGAAATGCTTACAGAATTTCTGCTGTTTATAAAAGGTTGCTTGAAAGTTTTAGACGATATTAGAATAAGCTAAACAGTATGAGATTATTACAAAAATTCACCGCTTAATCATAACTCGTACAACGATTTAAAGACCGCAAATAACAAAGGTAAATGCAATGTTATTATAATTATTATTACTTATTTTATTTTTGCTATTATGTGTTAACTCCTTGCATCAATAGTTATCAAAATTATTTTAAAAGAATATGATAAAGCTTTTTTTCTGCAAGCCGCAGAAAAGTACTGATATAAAAAAGTTATTCAAAAGCCATCCATAATATTATTTAAAGAAGGTATTTCCAAATTCCATTTCTTAGATTTATTTTAAACTTAAAAGTCGATTTATTCAGTATTTTGTTTTGTGACTTACAGTGTTATTGCACTACCGTCTTATTTTAATTATTAATCATACGCCACGACTTACGGGTCTGTTGTTAAATAGAAAAAACTACAATTTAAGATCTATAGCATACTTTTGTGAGGCATAATTGCAAACCATACACCGTATGACTCATGCTTAATGGTATTTTTTTAATGGTTTAAATTTAAAGTTACAAGTTCAAGAGAAATTTGAAAGAGATTAATGTTTAATGTGCTTGGGAATATTTTGCTTATAATTTTTTTTTTTCAATTGTATAAGTTGAACGTATGATATTGAGATTTTCAGTGGAGTAATTTGATTGATTTTACGGGAGGTCATAATAGATTATGATGTAAATTTTTACTGCAAAAAAATAAATTAAATGTTCTCAAGTTAAAATGTTTCTTGTTGTGGGCTTAGTTTTCTGTATGTTTCCTTGGGGTTAACAAACTTATCATGTTGAAAAGCATTCCAAACTTATTTATATACTTATTTTAAAAGCCCACATGTATTAGATGATAATCTTAACAATTAAAACGTATTTTCTACATTTTAATTGCAAAATGGATAATAATTGTAGTCCTAAAAAATCCTATATAAACAATATAACAAATAATTCAAACAGTACGTGTAGAATCATTTAAGTTTTCGTACAACAACCATCAATTATCAATATTTACAAATATTTACCTTGAAAACTTTTATTATTTTAACAACGGGAAGTTTATCGACAAGTGGCCACAGTGTTTGGTATATTAAATATCATATTTATTTTTTTAGACAAGGTTTCATCAATCATAAAGCAAACTTTTGTTTGCAATTCAGTTTTGCCTTAAAATTAAATATCTCTAAGAGGTTTTTTTATAATATAAAAGCTTTAGAACAGCAAAAAAATAACTTAAAATTAAACTGTATTTATGGAAACTGAAAACTTAAACACATTTAACATTTCTAAACTTGAATATCCTGCGCCACATAGAGCTAAATTAGTAATTTTACCCCGATATCCGAAACTTTCAGTTTTGTTAATATCATATCTTGATAATTTCAGCGTTAATATTTGAAATTGAGGTGTGTGTGTTTATGTATAAAACCATTTGATAACAACAAAATCATTGGATTGCTAAAGAATTTGTTGGTTTCACTTAGTTGTAGTGTAAATAGGAATCGTTTCAATGTGATTTGTATTTAGAAAATGTTTTTTTAATGAAGTTTTGAGCGAGTTCAATATTAATTTTTTTTTTGAATTTGATTTAATCCTTCAAGGATTACAGTTATCAAAAAATTTTGCAAAAATTTTTTATTGGACTGATTTTGAATAATGAGTATTTTTTTTTAAATGAGCTGGATATTAGTGCCAATCTCCAGGGATGGTCTGCATGCTAAATAATATTATTCTTAAATATTTTATTGCCTCAATTTTTATTATGTAAACTATTACAGTATTTATTTAAATTAAAGCAGAAACAAATTCAGCTTTATTTGTTTAGCAATTTTTCATAAAGTTTATTAACAATAACTAAACTTATGTCTTAAAAAAGGTTTTATATAAGTAAAACACTACTAGACTATAACAAGCATATGTTTTGCATATAAAATGCAAAAAAGTTGTAACAATAATCTTACAATTGAAGTGTTTAAGAGGATAAAAGCTTAAGTAAGAAAAAATTTTGCTTATACAAGAGTTGCACACACAAAATTCCTACAAAATACTAATGACTTTTTGAAACACAGCAGCAGTTGCAACAAAAGACTTACCATAGACAAATGTGGTTTGGAGTTTTACCATACGAGTGTAGTGCAAAAATTAGTTTTAAAAATAAAAATTTTTGAGCTTAATTAATATTTGCTTTGAAATGTTCTTTAGTAGAAAAAACTTCAATAATTTTTATGGTTTATGTTTGGCTTAAGGCATTTTAAAATATTTTACTTATTAGTATTTTAAGTTCTTTTAACTATAAAAGCAATTTTTAATTTAAAATTTCTTTTTTCACTTTTGTCGTAAATGAATTTTTCCCAAAAGAAACGGAAAGAAATATTTATTTTGTGTAGCCCCGCAGTCCTCTACTCACGCCCATCACAATTTAAATTTGGATTGTTATAGTTTGTCGTCATTTAACAACAATGATGCAGTTTTTTCTTAGCAAGAAGACCATGCAAGTATAACAAAAAGATGCTTAAAATAAAATATAAGCTCTGGGGCCAAGTTTATTTATTTCTCAAAAGTATGTCTGTTGTGTGCTCTCGTACTTGAAGTCAAGTGATTTATTTTTTTTTTTTTACAAAAAAAAAGTCTCATACATTGTTTTTTTTTTTTTGCATGTAACTGTGTCATATTGTCTGTTTGTTTAATAAGCATACACATTCACTTCTTTTACTTATTTGAGGCGAAAAAATATCTGTTGACATTAATTCCTTTAGGACCTTCTAGCTCTAGTAGAAAACTTCTGAAATAAAATATAAAGCACTTGTCATCGTTATTGTCATCATTGGGATAAAAAAGTGCTCGAATGCAAAACAAAACAAATTTTTAATAAAACGAGAATACTTACGGGACCATTACGCTGTCATTATTCTTACTTTTTCATGGATTTTTACTAGAGTAAAAGCGCAACTGCGACTTGTTCTCAAGGTCCTTAAAAAATATATATTATTAGCTGAAAAAGCTATAAATAAAATGTAATGCAAAGAACTAATGTTCTAAATTTTTAAAATCTTTACTTAGGTTAGGTTAGGTTAGGTTGATTGGATGGGTGTGATAGCCCATGTAATACGACATACACTTAAGCCAGTGAAGGCTTGTTGTGCGCTCCCTTTAATTATCAAACACAAACTGCAAGAGTTCTGCGGCAGGATTCGAGCCTGCGACCTTCGCACTACGAGTCTAGTACACTACCTACTAGTCTACGAAAGCCAATTTTTACTCAAATTCAATAAAAAAAATTTTATGTTACTTTTTCTATTACAATTTGATTAAAATATTATTTAAGTTCAAGATCTTATTAAATGGTTAAATATGTCAAAGATTTTACGTCAGTACCTGTCATAAACTTAACCTGACGTTGCTCTTCGCACTGGGTGAATAAAGCCGTTCACCACCGTCCCGTCGTCCCTTCCAGAGGCACATACTGGGTTGAGGCAGCAACATGTGCCCTTAATAGGGACGAACATGGTAGCAAATTCTGTACACGCTGCAGAACAATGTACAGACACCTTGCTAGAGTGTTGGAGCTATCTAACCTCCTACTACCCCAATGGCCCGGCAGCAAAATAGTGCCCCCATCTTACCTGAGGCTTCGCCAACCGCAAAACATCAGGGTAGCTTTGTCGAATAGCAACAACACCTAGAGATATATGGCCTGAAGAGAGCATCTACAATCGGTCACTAGCACCTTTTGCAGACACACTCATCTGACCCATAACTCTTCCCGCGTGTCTTTGGGTTTTAACCACAGCCACCACGTGATCCCCGAAGGGACCTCACCAATAACCAGTCTAGGACACTGGTTCCCGTGGCACCAGATGGGACTCTGGTCAGCCGCGTGTTAAAAACACCTCCGATTTTAGGTCTCATGCAAACCTGAGGTATCGGTAGCACCCCTACCCAGACAAGCATAGGCAGAGCTACTGCCTTAAATATCTTATATGCACGCCCGTTGCCCTGTTATTTCAGGGATTGGGTAGTAACATATTAAGTTCAAGGGGTAATTGGCCAAAGGTCAAGGTCTGGAAAGACCAAATTACCCACTTACCGGACGAGCGAGCGAACCCACTTTCACCTTTAATTTTCTTGCATGCGCGCCCGTTGCCCTGTTGATTCAGGGATTGGGTAGCAACATACAAGTTTTTAGGGGTTATCAGCAAAAAGGCCTAGGTCCGAAAACCTGATAACCCTATACCCCAGGAAGCACAACAACAAGCCACCAAGAAAAGATGTATTAACCGTGCCCCCGGGGGGAATTAAATGGTTAACAAAATTTATTTTGATATTATCCATATTTTGATACTCATTGTGTATCATCATCATTTCCATTACAATAACAATCTATTTTGTCGCCGCTTTACTTTTATATTCAAAATCGGGAATAGAATAGTATCGCAGACAAATCAATTTCAATTAAACTTTTCCAACTCAACTTCCCAAGAAGTTTATAAAATGTTCTAATGGAGTTTTAAAAGCAATGAAAATGTCCTGTCTTAAATTTTTCTTATTTATCCAAAGACCCGAGAAATAAAGGCACATCCACAGTCCGTATCACCATTAGTCTTTTTATCCAGAATTCGTTTCCGCTTCATTGGTTTTCATTTTTTTTTTAATTTGTTTCCTCATCGAACAAGATTACTTATTTAACTATCAAACAATAATTTTTATCCAAATGTGACCCATCCTGGCAAGTGATGGAATTCTGGCAAAATCACCGACTTCAATACAAAGTGCCTAACGAACAGATTACAAAACCGAAGCAATTACGGGTCAGTTAAAAACCCGGTATAATCCATTTGTAGTTTCTAGTACCTAAAAATAAAAAAATGTTTAAATGAGTCCATAAATGGCAGAGTAACATTACAAGCATTATTTCAGGCGATCGCTCTTCCGATTCCCGCTTAAACTGCAAGCTACATTTTTAAATTAAAAAGTTTTTTCAAAATAGACATCAACCATTTAACAAAGCATTTCTAACCATCAAATAGTTTGAAAAATCTGCTCAGAAATGATAAAGTTGTGCCTGTACAAACATTAAACAAATTATACAAAATACAATCGAATTGATAACCTCCTCCTTTTTTTTGGTCGGTTAAAAATGGAAAGAAGTGCATATTTTGACAATAAAACAAAATATGTATTTTAAGCCTTTTGAACAATATACCAGGTGGTCCAAATACAAATATCTCTTTTAAAATGAAATGTGATGAGGTTTACCATCCTGCTCGAAAAAAATTATAGAAATGCTTATCATCCATTAAAGGCCATAAAAATGCTGTAATCATAGTTGTGTAGTGCCGCACTCTACTGAAAAGGCGTCTTCGGCAGCATTTAACAAAATGAGTCAATGATGCCACGACTCTAAAAAGTTACGGAAACCTATCTCTCTGTATGGATGCAATAGCTTCTCAATGACGTATGGGTTTTCCCATCACCAGACGCATAAATTTTGTTTGTTGGCATAGCCGCCGAGGTAAAAATGCATCTCGTCAGAAAATATGATTTTGAGGTCAAATTAAATTTCCGATTGTTTTGCAACATTTCCCTACGTTGTCCAAGCTTAAAGCGACTGCTACTGACTAATGGCCAATATTTCGGTCTATCAGATCTTTCAGTATCAAAACACAATTGTGTTCTTTCTTCTTTGTAAAAAATTAAGACTTAATTTTACAAGTAGATCTCGGCAGAAAATTTGTTTCAGTATTTTGATTCTTAGTCGACTAGAATTTTGTATGTCCTTTTTGAGGACTTTTCAGGTAATTTACATTAATCTCTACATTGGTCATGTACTCGTATGTTATATAAATATAAATTTAGGAATATTTATTGAATACAAATGTATTAAGCAGAATGTACTACAAAGTGTATTGTGGACTTCTGATATAATAGAAAAATATCGCCTTGATAATATATTAAGGTACTTTCTGAACTAGGATCTAAAAAACTATTTAATGCTAGTATAAGTTGTAATTTAAAGAAATTTTCGAGTTAACTTTTTTCATATTATATAATTTCTTGGTCATCAGTTCTTCATCAAAAAAAAAAAAAAAATGCGTTAAAAATATTAAGGAACTATTAAAAAAAATTAACTTAATTTGAGCATATGTTCGTTAAATAAAAAATTTGCAAAAAAAACATTACAAAGATTACCGTAAAAATACTTTAAGAAATTTTTACGAAAAGTCAGCATAAATTTTAATAAACTTTAGTAAAATATTCTAAAATTAAGAAAATTATATAAAATTCTTTTGAAGTATTTCTTTCCAAGTTTTAGTAAAAAAATACTGTGGCCCCCTACGACAAGGATATATTTACAAAATATTTTTATCTCGCTGTTTAAGTTTGCTTGATTTAGTATTCATTTTTTTTAATTTTAAAGACTTTTACCATTTAACTGTCAACAAATTTCTTAACCTCATTAAATACATTTTTTATCGTTGAAATAAATGAACAAGAAATTATGCAAGAAAATTATCTGTTAACTTTCATCAACATTTAACAGCGAAATGAGTTAATTTATACACACACACACACACACACACATATATATATATATATATATATATATATATATATATATATATATATATATATATATATATATATATATATATATATATATGTATATATACGTATACAAAAACACATACTTACATGCATTCATACAAATAAAAAAGTTAAATTTTTGCTTCTCGAAAGCAGTGGAAAGAACTTAAAAAATACAAGCGAAGATGAGATGAGGAAAAACGTTAATCACTTTTCAACTAAATATAACTGTCAAGTACAATGTCCTTTTTATATTAAATTTCTCAGCTTTAATTCTTGATCTGGCAAAACGTATAAAGAAAAATAAACTTGACATTTTTAACTATATAAATATATGTATGTGTGTCTGTGTGTCTGTGTGTATTCAGCAATACCCTTTTTTGTTGAAAACATTTTCTTACTTTTTTATGAAACATCTTAAATTGTATACGTGTTGCCGCTATTAAATAATTTTATAAAGAAATGGGAACATTTTTTCTGCGTTAGTTTTCTAGGGATTTTGTTCAAAGGATTTGAAAAAATCTAATTAAGATGTCTTAGACTTTGCAAAAGATAAAAATAAGTCAGAGATAAGAGTTGCAGGATCTTTTCCTTTCTTTCCTTTTTATTTATCCTTTGTATGAGTATGAGGATAAAGCAGAGATATATGGACAGTACTTAATTGTTGCGGACAAGAAGGAGCCACAAGAAAATGAAAGGAATTTGATTTAATATAGAAGTTTAAAAATAGTGCTGAGAGGGCAGAAATGTTTGCTAAACCTTCTTCGAAACTTGTTTGTCTATTATGACATACAAAACATTCCACTACAGCCCTTACCGTGTTCAACTAGAAAAAAACTTAGCAGCTTATGAAAAAATAGCACACATTTTATATAGTCTTTTGTATAATTGTGAGTTTTCAAATGGTACAAATAGATAATAATGCTGTATATATTGAAGACAAAAAGTTTTTGAGAGATAGAAACAAAAATCGTTGAATATAGAAGTCCGATTCAATAAAAATGCGGCATTTGAAAGATAATATGATATAATGCAATAATGGATAACGTCGTATTCAAAGAAATATTAAATGCTACAAATCAAGTGCTAGGAAATCCACTGTTAGATCCGTTGATCTGTAAGTGGTTCATTAACTAGTTCAATGAAGTAGTTTTGCGGTTAGTCCGAATTAATGTAAAGCAGAAGTACCCCACATTGCCACAAAAATTAAATGGAATATACACTCTGCTGGATTATAATTTATATGCATTGATGATCTTATGCACTAGGCCTTTTTTCGCAAAAATTATCCTTAAAATTTAAAAAAAAATTTAACTGATAATAAATCTACTTTTTTGCAACATTTATTTCTTTTTTCCAAAAGTCACATTTTTTTTGCTCTCATAAAAAATAGGATGTTTTTTTGATACAAAAAGCTTTTATTTGTGCAAAACTTCATTAGAAGATTAATTATAAAACAAACAAGAATTTCTTTCACACGAAGCGTCGTTTCACATACAAACTTTTTTCTTTCATAAAAAATTAACTTTATTTAATAAAATGAGTTTTTAAAAGTCATCGTTACTTTCTATCAAAAAAAAAAAAAAACTGTATGAAATTAACAATCGCTCTTTAGGTTGAACAAAAACGTTCTTATTTTTCAAGAGAAATATTAAATATTAATATATTAAAAACGGCATTTATAATTGGTTTTTACAAAAATTTAGGTAAAACAAAACAAATAAGGTATTTCGAAAAAACTCAAATTTTTTAACAATTAGTTGGAAGACCCGAAATAATAAATTTCAATACTAAAATTAAACTTCTTATATTATAGGAATATCCGCTTTTATATGCAAGACATAAATTTCTACTTAAAAATTACTTTTTACGCATAAAGCCACACGAAAACTTTTGTTTTTACGATACAAAAGCTTATCTTTTATAGAAAAAGTCGCTTATTATACGAAAATTTACTTTTTGTATGAAAACTCAGTTATAATAATAATAATCAGTAGTTAATGTTTTAGACAAAAGTACACAGAAAATTTATGTACAAAATGTGTGTTTTACACAAAACAGTTTTTTCAATCCCAAAATAATAAAATATTTCACAAAAGTCTTTTTTCAAACAATAAAATGAATATTCGAATTTTTATGAAAAAAAAATATATAAAAAATACATCTTACAAAAACATTTAGAAAAATCTTTATTTGAAGAAGTGTCTCTTTATACAGAATATTGTCTCTACACATGAACTGATTTCTTGCCCTAAATCCCGATTTTTGTCGACAAGCTCCATTTTGAAATAAGAAATTACTTTTAATATAAAAGAAATCACTTTTTGCAATAAAAGCTAGACTTTTCGCAGAATTATAGTTTTTATTCAAAAAGCTAAACTTTTAAATAAAAATTCACGTTTCACAGAGGAAGTCACTGTTCAAATAAAAAGCACTGAAAGCTATTTTTATATAAAAGCTCACTTTTAAGCCAAAAAAAAAAAAAATAAATAAGATAACTTTTAACAACAAGGACCAATTAACAATAAGTTCCCTTTAAAAGAAACTGTTGAAAAAACATTTTCTGACAACAACTAAAATTTAAAAAGAAGTTTTTAAAAAAATATATAATTTTTTACGCAAGGTCACTTTAAAACAAGACACCTTTAACAAAAAAATTTAAATTTAAAAGCATTTTAATTTTATACAAAAAGTCACTGTTCATATACAAAATATTTTACTACATTTTATTTTATTTCATTCTTATTAATACAAAAAAGTATTTTTTTTATAAAAAAGTAAAGTTTCACACAAAAATTAAATTTCTTACACACAAAGTCCTTTTCATGTCACGTTTTATTTTCACAAATTACAAATTTCTTCAAGTGCATCACGTAATCGGCTTTGAGCATTTTCTTGAAAATAATTAACAACAGAATATTCAACGAGTTGGCTAATGAAAAACTTCGAGTAAAAAAACTACTTGGCCGCAAATAGATCCTTTTTCTTCTACTTGCAATGATGTTGTTAAGACAAAAACAAAATCATATTTATTTGGATTAATGCTTTACTTTTCTACTTCTTCCACTGTGCCATTTTGTCTTACGACTATATTTTTTAGTTTCGATTTACATCTTGTCGAAAATTTAATTATTACCAATTGCAGTAACAAATTGCTTAAAAGAAGAACAGGCAAACAAGTCCAATCAACAAAAAAAAAAAAAATAAAACCCACCATCCACCATCTAAAATATGAACATCATGCGACTTGACATATTTGAAAAAGCATTTGTCTAACTAGTGAGAGAGTCAGCTGCAACAAATAATCCTCCTCATTGACTCATATTGAGTGGCCATACCATACGCCCCGTAGCGTTCCTGATGGGATGAAGTGCAAAGATGTTAAGCTGATTAGAGAAGCTGCTTTGAAGATTGCAGTTTTTCCTTTTCGTCATAATTTGTTTTTATATTCGAAGACCATTTTCTTACAAAACATTTGCTGCTTTCTACCAGATTAATGATGATGGTGATAATGTTGATTGTTTAAATAATCGTTTACAGCATAATTTATTTGAGAGTGCAGCGCATGTTTATTGTGCATTTAAGTACTTACGATTTCCTTTAATTATTAATGAAGAATTTGTCAGTTGTTGCAATTAAAAAGGACTTTTAGCATTTGTCTTTAAGCTAAGGCACTTAGCTTAAGATAATTTAGGAAATTAAGATTATATGCTTTTATATTAAGTGATTACATTTTTTTTCCTTCAGTGAATGGAACAGTAGTTGTGTACACTTTTTAAACTATTTTTTATTTGGAGCACCACTGTGGGAATGGAACCTACTCATGCAACCAATACATTCATTCAGCCATGTGATGCAAATCGATCGCCTTAAAACCCATCGTCTAGAAGTGGTTTCATGTTTGTTGATCGATTTTGGGAATAACTTTTTGATTTAATTTTTAATTGTCTTCGAAAATACAAATCAATTTTTAAAATGACAAAATTTTTTTCTTTTTAAGCTTCTACTTTCTATTTCAAATAATTTAAAACTGGATGAAATACTACTTCCAAAATGAATCGGAATAAATTACAACTCTCAAAAATAATCATTTTGAAATCGATCGATTTCCATCAGACAGATTTGAGTGTGTTGAAACAGGAAAAAGAGATTATTGGAATGGGGTAAAAGGACATACTGCAAGTGACTGGAAACATTTTTGCGGGGAGATTATTTCCACATGTTACGTACATGTTCCGTTAATGAACAATAAGAAGTGCGAATCACTAGTACATCGATGTTTTCTTAATAAATAATCAGTTGTTTTTAAGAAAGATTGGGTCTCAGAAGCAATTCCTTTGATTTCATTAGAGCACAGTCACTCAAAAAAAGGTAGATTAGCGTGACACACTTTATTCTGCATTGTTGTTTATTTAGTGGCTCAGTAGAGTTCGCCACACAAACTTCTTGTACGTAGTTTAACAAGAACAAAATTGACTTAAGTACACAGATCCACACATGAGAGTTGTACTCTATTTTAGAACGGATATAGGTTATACAAATAATGAGTAGATAAGAAGGATTGAAGTATGTCGTACACCATTTTAAAACCGAGTCACTGGAATACCAATTGGAAAGTGTGACTAACTCATCGAACATCGCACTGAATATTCATGCAACAAATATTAGAAGCTACTGATTCCGGAGTAGCCTAGGTAGGTATAACAGTGGACCAATAGGGTGGAATTTTGACAGCCACCCTTACTTCACTTAATCTAACCTAAGCTTACAGTCATGCGAAAGAAATATTGGAAAACGTCCCCCAATATTTGAAAGTGGTGCGAAGTCCCTTCATCCGATCTGCAAAAAAAGGTGCTGGAAGAAATGCATATTTAAAGTACTACTCCGTCCTCTCCAAAAATAAAAGCAGGTGATTTAGTGCATCCTTTTTAAAACTTTTACAAAATGCAATATCTAATTTTTATTCAGATTCATAGATTTGCAAGTAAAAAACCGATGGGAATAAAATATGTATATAAATTATCAATCATATGGTAGAATTTTGTCTTAAAATGACTTTGGTTGGATACAAATTTTTGCCAAGGATCGAAATCCCATAAAAATATTGTTGTTCTACAATGAAATAAAAAATTTTTGCACCTAACTTTTCTCAGATCAGATGTTATTTTTTGTTCTAAGGTTGGATATTTGAACTCAAGATTTCGTAACGAATCGTCGAATGTGTCATTAATGTAACAAGTGAAGTCAGCAAAGAACATACTTATAATGAAAATGAAGTAAGTATTAAAAAATTCATTAAAATTTTTCAAATATTCATCGCACAATTTTAATTCTTAAGTCTTTTATGAAATTTTGTTAAGTAGCATGAATGGATGAAAGTCAACTTATGAGCAGCATTATAGTCAATGAATATATATATATATATATATATATATATATATATATATATATATATATATATATATATATATATATATATATATCGGTTTAACCCCCGACAAATCCCTATTTTTTTATACAGGACTTTTCCTGCAATTTCCGTTTCAAATAATATATTTTTTCTTCTCTTATTGAACTTGAATATATTTTTTCTTTTGCACACGTGATGCATTTATAATTTTTTCTTATTTATTTTTTAAATTGATTGACATGAAGTATATGACGTTAAGTTTTATCAGTCGTAAATGCTTCACAGGTCTAGCATTAAATATATTTGCTCACCATCACACATACATAAACCCATATTGGTTTATGTATTTTTTTTAATTTTATTGACAAAAGTTATAAAAAAAAATTGCTTAAGCCATTCGACAGAAAATTAAAAAATTGTGTATAAATTTATACAAAAACTATTTTCGTGCAACCAATTAGTGCATTTAAAAAAATTTGTCTTTTTTTTTTAAAACCTGATTTTTATTTAAAAAACAGCGTGACACCGAAGCAAAAAAAAATTCAACAAAATAAAAATGAATTTTATTTATTGGTTTTTCAAATAGTGAATACATGAATAATCAAGATTACAAATAAAAAAAATATTTATATATAAAAATAGAAAACAAAAATGTGCTGTGAGAATTTTACACATGTGAATTACAAAAAAAGCAAAGGAGCTTAACGTGAAAGTTTAATTTGAAACAACGCTGTATGTAGCTGGTTGACATCGGGTCAGATCTGTTTATAATTTTGCATTTGGTCCCCTTCAACCAGCTGTAGCAGTGGTTGATATCAACCTTAATTACTTTGAGTGAATTTTTGTTTAAACTATCAAAAGTAAACATTTGTTATACATACATGAAAATCAATTTTTTGGAAAGTTAAATTGTTGCAAGTTAAATTTCAGTAAAATAAATTCCTCTAGATAGTTTTTATATTAAAGTTTTATACTACTAGTATGTACGAGTACACAAAAATGCTGTTAAATTGTAATTAATCTATTAATCTATATATCTAAAATAGGATGTGTGTATGTATGTATGTATGTATGTATGTATGTAACGTAATGGCTCCAAAACGGTTGGGCCGATTTTGACGAAATTTTCAGAGAACCTTCAGAATACTCGGGCGGGTGACATTGCGAAGTCCGATTTTTTATTTTCGGTCTGTGGGCGGAGGGGCATGGCAAAATCCAATTTTCATATTGCACCACCAATGACATATACATATATTTATTTTTTGTGCTTTTTTTATTTTATTTTACTTTTTTATTTATTTTTTATTTTATTGTACATATATAGCTGACGGTGTCAGCTATATATGTACATAAAAATTACGTGTATGTTCGTGATCGCTGAACTCAAAAACTACTGCACCGATTTTGACTAAACTTTATATATATGCTCTACGGGCCGTGAGGAGTGTTTCTGTGTAGTTTGAAGTTCGTCCGACGCAATATTTAGTATTTTTGTGTTTTTGCACCGTAACTCAAGAACTACTGTACCGATTTTGACCAAACTTTATATACATGTTCTATGGGACGTGAGGAGTGTTTCTGTGTAGTTTGAAGTTCGTCCGACAGATGGCGCAATACTTAGTTTTGTGTGTGTGTTTTTGCATCGTAACTCAAGAACTACTGCACCGATTTTGACTAAACTTTATATACATGTTCTATGGGACATGAGTAGTGTTTAGTTTGAAGTAGTGTAGTTTGAAGTTTGTCCGACAGATGGCCCAATATTTTGTTTTTTGTGTTTTGCCCAATAGAGATTAGCGCGATAAGCCTATGCTGCGTTTTTCTGAAGGCGTTGGGTCCTTAACTAGCGTGTAGTGGGTTTAATTAGCCCGATACCTTTATTTGAACAATAATTGCTATGTCGATTTAGTGCAAATTTGAAGGCAAAACAAGGTTTGCGCGGGTCAGCTAGTAATTTATAAAAACTACACTAAAATTTAAAGGTAACATGACTAGCTAAATTAATTCCAATCAAAGCTTATAAAAAAAGTTGTAAAAAAGAACTCAAACCGTGCATACTTATTCTGCCATTACATCCAGTATTGCTATTATTCTACAATTTTTTCAAATGAAATTGGGAAAACATAATTTGGTCTTAATAAAACATAAATTAATAATGTGAAATTCAAAAAAGAGATTTTTAACTGAAAGCTTAAGAATTCAACAAAACAATGAACAATGCGCTCCCTTTAATTATCAAACACAAACTGCCTGGGACCTTCGCACTACGAGTCTAGTACACTACCTACTAGTCTACGAAGGTCAGTATCTTGTATTGTAAGTAATTGTTAAAATTTTCACCACTATTTATAAAAAAAAAATAAATCTTGATGTTTTTAATATTTTAATAAAATAGACGAAACCCTGGATAAAGTGAACAAAAAATTCACGAAACGTCGGGAAAATATGAAGTAAATAATTTTAAAATTTATTGTCATAAAACATATTAAGCCTGATTAGCTAAAAAAACAAGAATCTAACATAATGTGAAATTCAATTTAATATTGATGAAAAATATACCGTAATTGAGAAAATCGAACTACATATTAAGAACCCCCAAATTAACCATAAGATATATGATATTAAGTTGGCAAATGTATTAATTCAAAAATAAATAATAATAATAATAACTTAGAAATTAAATTTGTGACTTTTTGTATGAAAAACAAGCTCTTGGATAAAAATCATTATCATTGCCAAACTTTCTGGAATTTTTTATCCCTTCCAAAAAAAAGCAGGTTTAGAAACGAAAAGCAGTCAGAGCAGTTAAAGCAACAATCGGCTAAAGCCGAAGAATAGGGTAAATGTTGGAGCAATTTGTAGTCTAATTCATGGAATATCTCATAAAAAACTGCATATATGTGTATCCTTGCATTGTTGTGGTAAAAAAGAACTTTATTCTTTGCCAAATGCAATTGTTTTTTTAGCCTTATTAAATTTACCCAATAAGTTGGTATCACATTCGTCTTTTTGAAGTCAGTCAATGTGGATTTTACAAAAAAAAAGTTGCAATGACTTTTTTTCGCTCATTCCCCCGAGAAACCTACTGTTTTCACTGCTGTTTAGTCTCTGACCTATTGCAATGGATCCACGTTTTATCCGAGCGTACGGTGCAAAAATGCATCAGTACTACGGTTGAACAAGGCCAAATAGTCCTCCATAGTTGTCATATGATTGCTGTTGTTGTTGATTGTGAGTAAATGTGGCAGCAATCTTGCAGAAAGCCATGTTATCATTTAAAATTGGAAGTACTGGGCATCCAGAATGTTCGTAATCTTCCAACGAAATTCTGCAAACTGCTTTTGTTTACCATTAAAATTGATAGGGAAGAATTTCTATAGTATTTATAAAGCATACTCTTCGTTTGAGTGATGGTTTTTCCCCAAAAATAACGCTAATGATTATACAGGATTCACTTTTTTCCATTTTCTCTTGTAATCAAGCAGAGGTTGTCATATATAACCTAAAAAATACAGCTTGTTCAAATTCTAACAGAAGTCAACTGATATATGCTTGTTGAAATAAGTAGTCCTTCCCTGTAAGTTAAGAGGCAGGTATTCCAAAAAAAAATCCTACGTTATCTTACGTATCTAGCAAAATACATTAAACTTTTATGCACGTCTGTATTAGAAATTAATTGAAAAAAGAAACATTTGTAAATATGTACTTATACGAAAACGAATTTGTTAGATTGGACTTAGTTACTTCTCAACTAAAGGTAACGATACGAGAATTCTATGATATAAGAAAATGCACAATACACATTTTTTACAACTTCTCCTTCTCCCTTTGTCCAATATAGTTGGATGTCATAGCGCTATCAGCCACAATTTCAAGCTGTATTTGTAAAAAGACCATAATGATAATATCTATAGCATACTTTTGAGTGACATGCTAATGGATATAAAACACACCACATCACACATACGCCTTAGGGTCTACTTGGGGAATGAAATATAATTTTAAATTCAACAACGTTTTGAACAAAACCACATAAGTGTTTATTTTGTCCTTGTACTTTTTTAGGTCGAAGTTCAGCAGAAGCAGTTCAATTGTAGAAAGTTTGTCATCTGCCGTAAAAGATGTTACTGAAAGTACTTTCTTAGATTTAAAACTCGTACCCTCTCAATTCCCTTCATCCACAAAATTTGAAAGTCATGGACTTAAAGTCAAGCCATAATGCGTTTCATGAATTTTCTTCAATGATTTTTAAATAGTTTCTTACTTAGACAATAATTTTTCGTGCTAAACACCATTTATATTAGATGATATTTCGGCGTTTAGAAAATAAGTTTAAGCCCTATAATATTTACCGAGCTTATTTTTCGATTTACAGTGTTTTTCATACATGCTTTCTCCATTTGTGCAACTGCAATGAGTTTTTCTAAGTTAGGTAAATTTTTATAGTGTTATAAATATGTGCTAACTTTAGTCTTTTGTCTAATTCGAATCAATTTTGTCTCTCCTTTTGGTGGTTAAATTATTTCATTTTTAACATAAAAATTATGAATTTAGAATGATGATGAATGAGACAACACTAGAGATGGTAAATAGCCAAAACTGACCTGTTTACAAGCCAGATAATGGATAAGCATTAAAAATTCATTGACAGGCCTCAAAAGAAACACATAGTTCTCATGAAAACTATGATTAAAAAAACTATTTATTGTCACTAACTTTAGAAATAGATAGTCAGATGGCCATCAGAGCAATCTCCGCGGAACGCACCAAATCACGTACAATTTGCGAACAGTGAACTGCGCATCATATGGGTGCCAGGGCACGCGGGGATAACTGGAAATGAGAGGGCAAACTCACTTGCTTCTAGGGCAACAGAGTTAAGTAATATAAGCTTGGAATGCGCGAAACCTTTCGAAGCAGGTAAATCAGAGCTAAAGACTTGGGCACATAGAGCCCATTCAGCTCTCCGGGATAACGTAACCATGGGAATCGATACCAAAATTCTATGGGGAGATCTAGACGAGAGAAGAACGAGGGAGCTACTAAGACTTAGCAAGCCCGAAGTAAGTAGAATAATGAGAGTTGTCACAGGGCACTCTCAACTAAGGGCACATCTTAAACGCATGGGAATAGCGGGAGGAGATGAATTTAGACCATGTGGGGAGGAGAGCGAAACATTGGAACACTATTTGTGCCAATGCCCCGCCTTCTCACAAATATCCTGGGGGTGACACCTCACCAGACATAACCCGATTACGGGGAATATGCTGGAGGAATTTAACTAACTTTGTGAGTGACACGGAGTTTCTCTAGACCTTTGGGTCAATATGTTAAGGTTTAACCCAAGGGAGAGCACAACAAGCCTTCGCTGGCTTAAGTGTATGTCGTATGATATAGGCTATCACACCGTTCTAATGAACCTAACCTTAGCAAACCTACTTTAGAAATCACCATGAAAGCTTCTACTTAGAATTAAACATTTTCCTTATTTCATCGCGGAATATAGAGTTAATCTAATAACATTGACTACTTTCTTAGCAAATTTTTCTCTCATCCATTGCGTTATAAATATTATTATAAGCAATTTTAAATTAAAATATTCTTACGCATATTTGTTGATATATATGTACATGTATTAGTGTGAATTTGCATTATTATTTAATCAATAGTAAAGGTTTTATTTAATGCTTTTTGTTGGGAACCCACAACAATTCAAATAATAGTGACAAAAAAAATTTATTTAAAAATTAACATATTTCCAGGAAAAAAGAACAAACTGTAATGAAGGCAAAACAATTTTTTTTAATTTTACCACCAGAGAAAAATCCTAGAGGAGGTTTATACAAATAATTTAAAAAATTTCCTCAATATAAGAAGAAAATGTGATGAGAATATTTCTTACATTGTTGTGAATTAAGGTTGTATTGGTATCTTAGAAGCACATATTCGCTCAAATTGCCTTTTTTACATCAAATTGTTGTCACAAAGAATATAAGGTTCAGCATATAATGCTTAAGAGCTTTTGCTGAGGACATCGTTTCTATTGTGATATATATATATATATATATATATATATATATATATATATATATATATATATATATATATACATATATATATATATATATATATATATATATATATATATATATATATATATATATATATATATATATTATATATTATAATCTGTGATATCATATATTTTTGAAACTACTTTCGTTTTGTCCTGAATATCCTAAAATAATTCAAGGCATTCATAGCAAATTAATGCAAAAGCCACAACACAAAAAAAAACAAATATGAATGAATAAATTTAAATAACATTCATTTACATATTCTCGTATATTGTATTTAATGGTAAATTTTCACAATATTTTCATTATCTGACTATTTGAAATAGTTTCGTTATTTATATGCACTTGTGCGTTCTCTCTTATTTAGCTGTCATTTTAACTATAATTTAGTTGTGTAAATAGTTTCCTCCAAATAAAGAAATGTCAACTCACACACACACACATGTGAAAAATAAATTATTATATTTCTATTGCTTTTAAATTTGGATGAGGAAATGATATAGGCCTATCTACCAAATATATGTATGTTTATTATAATTTTAATATATACAAATTAATACGTGATAATAAATTTTGTTAAATGTCTGCAAGCATTTCATATTGTTCCATAAAATATATCTGTGTGTAAAATAAACAGAGGAGACTTTTTTTTGACAAAACTATAAGCAAAATTATGGAAAATAACAAACAGTGTAACTGGCACCGTCCAACTAAACTGCACATTTTGACTGATGAATGATTTATATCTCACGGTGTTTACTAATTTAACTTCTGTTAAATTACGTTATTTTCTTCTAGATAATTTAAAAATTATTGAATTATTTTGTTATAATGAAATGTGGCATTAACAATAAGAGCTGTTTTCGTTCGCGTAGAATTTATCTATAAAAAATACAATTTAAATTTAAAAACAAAACTTTAAACACTTGCTATAAATATAGGATAAACGTTATACTTCTTAAGAGTTATGCAAAGGACGGCTTAAGATTTTAACGATTATGGACAATTAAGAAACGACATATTTTTTGGTCAGAAATAAACCTTTGAGTCACAAGAATGATTGTAATTTTTTAATGATGGACATAAGTGGCGAAATAGGTCTTAAAATGTTTGGCCCACTGCAGAAAAGCTATTTGACGAACCAAAAAAAAAAAATTGTTAAGAAATCGTATGATTAAGGCTTCGTAGGCCATAAAATTGGGCATATTAAACATTATAAGTGTCTCAACTATAATGACAAAGAGTGCGAAAGAGACAAAAGATGACATTTTTAACGTATAAGATCATTAACAAGAGACGTTAAGGCAGAGATTTAGATTACGCCATGGAATGAGTTTATTTTTCTTTCTAAAGAAAAAAATGACTGTTCTTAATACATAAAGAATTGTTTTTAAGTGCTGGGCTATAACTTGGTCACCAGGATTAAGCACTCTTCACAGCCATCAAACTCTGAAGAAAATATACCAGGACCTTTGTACGGTAGAGAAACGTTTTTAGGGCCCCTACAACGGCCACTGTTGTCGAAAAATTCACAACAGCTTCTCGATTTCAAACTCCGTGGGAAATGCTTATAACAGGATATATTTTTCAACTTAAAAACTAAAGTCTTAAGCCTGCACATACTATGTTTTATAGCAAAAGGGCTTATGTATCATATTTTGCAAAGAAGAGCTGTTATAGAAATTTCGATCACAGATTTAATACTATCTATCATTGAAGTTTAGTCTAATGTCATGCCTTAAAAAAATCATGCTGTCAAGTGATGTGAATTTTTCTAATAGAAATTTCATTTGTATATGGCAAATAATTTGTTGGATCCGAAAAGTTCAATTTTCAATGACAAAGAGCTTATACAATGACTAGGATGTGTAGTGTCTTTGGTGTCATCGATCAGTTGTGATTAATTGATGTACACTTGAAAATTCAGAGAAGCCCTTGATTCTAAGATGGCATAAACTTCCTCAAATAGTTTACGAAAGCTTTAATACATCACTAGTACTTCATTCAGTTACTGCTTATTGACATCCATAAGAACACCGCAAAAAACCGATACTTTTTATGAGTGTATGAATCCTCGACTTCATGTATGCCACACAGATTCCAAATCAAAAATAAAAAGTCACAGTACTAAAAATTGCAATAGGCAAATAAAATTTAGTAAATCAATATAACATATCTAATGTTATAAATGGCTCGGAATCACCCAACCGTTGATGTATCCCGCAATTAGGTTGAAACGTCTCTCCACCTTGGAAAATTTGTTGCAGATGTACCACTATCGACCTATTTTCCACAATAAAGTCACGGCACTAATAGGACATGTGAAATTTTTTTCTTGATATTGGTTTATAATTATGTACCAGGAAAACTGTTTAACATTTGCAAGTTACAAAAAAAAACTTTTTGTCTCATGAAATTGACAATAATTCTTTTGTATTAGAAAAGATCGACCCCGAGCTGTTTATAAATTTTTTATACTTCTTAATTGATTTCTTAAAGAATTTCAAGTCAATAGCAACTACCGCTTTATGTGGTCTATCATACATCGAAAAATTAAATTTTATTTAAAATAATTACAATGCAAAAATGTAATTAATTTTCCATCACACGCATAGTGCAAACTATGCACACGAACACACTCGCACGCATTGCTCTACTCTACTCTCCATTTCAAATTAAAGTGAGAAATAGACATGAAATATATTTTTTTAAGTTTAGTTTTCATCAAAATTATTTTGTTAAAACATTTATCACACAAATTTTTTTGATTGTGCATGAATTAGTGTGGTCGATGGGCGGTGGGTCGGGTTGTGTCGTCGTTGGTTATCAAGCCACGAAAAAGTAAAATTTATTTTATATTTAATATGACATCAACACTCTATCATCATAAAATAGCAATTTCTCGCTTTGTTAATATGAGCGAGACACGTACTCTGACTATTTGTCCGTCCGTCTGTCTTGCTTATTGTGTATCTGCCTGCAACAGTGCGACTTCGCATAGAATTCAAACAAAGTTCATAAATTTTTAAGCACATACTTTATGCGAGCTGTTCCCACTGCTCCTGTCTTTCATAAATATACCGCTCAACTAGTTGTCATTAATTTTGAACAGCTAATAATGACATCGTTAACACCATCGCCATCATCATGATTTTGAACCATTTATTTAACGTCCTCTGTTACCATAACTACAGAAGGCGCAAAGAAATGCATCCGAGAGCACATTAAACAAAAATCCATAAATCTTTTTTTTATATTTTTGAAAATTAAAACAAACACTGTCACGGAAATAGTCATTAATTACGAAATGGTAGAAAATTAAATATTTCATTGCAAAAACTTACTAAACGATGTGTTAATATGTTGACAATTCAAGTATCAAATTAATGATTGCAGCGAATGGAATTTTTAGATTTCTGGTTTTCCACACTTTAACTTGTGTGTCAACGAACTGCAAGAACATGAAGGATATAGATAGTTTTAACAAGTTTGTTGTGATTTAAACTTTATGGTGATTAAAAATTTCTTTACTGTTCTATAAATAAACAGAGTAAATGAAAATTGCAGAAGAATTCTAAAGAATATTTTAAATTTAAGTTTGAAGGAACAGTTGGCAAATAAGATGGATATGGATGCTTATGAAGTCTAAACTTATGGAGAGTGGATGATTCGTTTGAACTGGCTGAGAGATATTCCTAAGGCAAAACCCGACCAACTCGGGATTTGGTTGATCTCCTTATGCTTTCGGACGTTAAAAAAGATAGCCAAAAAGAAAGTAGAACCCCCAGATTAATCCCCTTGCGTGATTCCGTATTAAGCCCCAGGGATCCCCCCAAAAATTGTATGCCTCAAATGCCTTTTCCCATGTGGTTTATTCACTTTTTAAAGAGTTCAACGACAGATGAGGTTTTTGACATCTCTTCCTCCATATGCATTCTGGAATCTTTGGTATAAAATCATTAAAGGGACTTGCCAAAACCAATACGAGTATATTGGATACTATTATAAATATTCTCTGCAATTTAAAATTTTCATCGAACTTCTTTTGTTGTTCGATTAACTAGCACTAACACCAAAAATTATTTTAAAAATTATAATATTATATCCTCTGCAAATTCAAAATATAAATATATTTCGTTTAAAAAAATATGATTATCTGAATTAAATATTTTTTATTTGCCCGTATTTTCATATTCATAAATTAATAAAATTATACATATTCGCAACAACATTAATGTAATGAAAACTAGACTGATACAGAAACATAAAAAAGCCAGTGATAAATTGTTGAACTCAAGGCAAAATAAATTGGCAATAAATCAATGGCAAAGAGAGAAGAGTGCTGTGTAGCACGCAAATTAGTGGCAAAAAAATGCACCAACAAATAAATTGAATATTTAATTTCAATCAAATAACATCAATTCATTTCCATTTACATTTTAACACAAACACATTCACATTCTTACGCACTTGCATTGCTTTTTCTCTCACTCTCACTCACACTCTTTGAGAGTTTTAAATAAATTGGTTGATTTTAAATAATGACTTTAGAGTGGTTACCAAAAAAAAAAGAATAAATAAAAATAAAAACCAATGAAAATAAATTTTTAAGCAAATTGAAAAACATTTATTCATCGATTCGCTAGTTTTTGTTATTGTTATTTGTCATTTAAATGGTATTGTTTTATTTTTATTTTATTTTGTCATTGTTTCCATTAATATATGCGCTCCTTATTTTTCTCCCTGTTGCGCAAAAAAGGAAATTATATCAACACATGCACACAGACATCCATATCTACACAAATAATTGTCAATACCCATGCAGTAATATTTAAATATGCATACCTACATACATACATACATACACACATTAATGCAAATTTTTTTTTACAAAACCATAAAAAATTACGGTCATTTATCAACTTGTTCACTTTGCTGGGGCTGTTGGTCGTATAATTTATTCAACCGAAATGAAACATTGGCTTCGAAGGATATGGGAAAATTTTAGCAATCCTGTACAGCTGCGATACTCTTATAGGCTTATGAACAAATATACTAAATACATTCACACGAATCCTTATAAAATTCTTCATAATTACCCCATTAATAAACCCTTTCTTCTACTAATCCATAATCACACGTTGATTTTTAGTTTTTTGCCTTAATTTTTGTTTGGGGGAAATTAAAAAAAAAGAGGTCACAAAAAAGCTTCGCCTTTTACATATTAAAATGATTGTATATAGCAAAAGCCAGCACAATTAGAGGCCATATATTACAGCAGTACATTTTGTTTTAGAATTTACATATAGTGCATTCATTCTTTTTTTGGTTTAATCGATTCCCCTGCCGTTTGAAACTCATACTTTAAATCTTCCCAAACTTTAGTGCAAAATAATTATAAATAATTATCTTTCTACATTACCTGCTGCTATATGAAAAAACTCGACAGACGTATATAGAAGATGCACGATATTAACAAGATCACAATAAAGTATCAATATATAATGTCCAACTTGTGTAAATTGAGTGTTAAAAAGTTTCCTCAAGTATGTTTCATTTATGCTTCGCGTGATGAAATTGTTCAAAAAAACAAAAAAATTAATACAAACATCATCCTTTGATCCTAAAATTATTTCTTAGGATATACAAAGAAATCTATATATTATACTTGATAACTTATATATCCATCCAAAGAACGGAAAGTTTACCGAACATGAGTGTCCGCTTAGCAAAACTTTCTTTGTATACTTCAATTTTATCGAAATCTACTTTTATAACAAAAATTGAGATTAGTGCCTTTTCATTGTCATTATATGTCACAAAAATCTCAATATTACATTAAATACTTTGCATTAATGCATTACTTTAGCACAATTACTAAAGGTTATATTTGCTTAATATTATTATTACTTTTTTTAATTTCACATTCATGCACTGAAAATGTATGCACATTTGTATTACTTTTCTCTTGCATCCTGGTTTCATTTTTTCCCTCAGCTGGACCACAGAAAGCAAACCAAGGCAACATTTCATTTCGACCGCTACCATCATTAATTATGGTATCGAGAACGGCATTGAGCTGAAGCCAAAGCTAATTACTTTCGTTGGCATTTATTACATTTAGCCTGAGAAAACCAAAACCCAAGTCAGACCAAACAAAGCCTAGCAAGAGGCCATTCTGCTCCCTTAGTTTTCTTTAATTCCATTGAGAGTTACATTAATGTTTTTCCTTATAATAATACGCTTGAAAACATATGTAACTGAGTGTGTACTTATATGAGGGTGTCAATACGCCTGCCTGACCAATATAAGGAAGTGTAAGGAGAATTTGTTACTTTATATTCAAATCCTGGTATTGTGTTTGCGTATGTGTGGGTGTTAATATGAGGCAACTCATCGCATGGTTTCACTTTACTATATGATTGTGTAGTTGCAATATTGTAGCGAAAACTTTTAATAAATGTTCATTTGCATTCAATAATTTATTTAGTTCTGATAATGATATTAATGAATGCATTTAGCTGCATTGGCAAAGGGTTAACGCAAATGAATGCCATAACAAGCTCAAGTAAAAAAGTTTATTTGAAATAAGTTACAGCACTTAAGTCGATCATATTTCAATTATTTATATAGAGAAAGTTGACTTTTCGATTACATGCTTTATATTTAGGGAAATTTTATTGGAACTTATTGTATTTTATTTTTATTCGCTAAACAGAAAAAATTTCTATAGACGAACGTTGTTTGCAATACACTGTAACGTTAGACCGCCCATGTACGTCTAGAAATTTTAAAAAACAAAATAAACAAGAAGAGAGATACAGTCAGTTGTTCCCAATAATGAACATGGAATTAATAAGTTTCATTTAGTTCAGGCTGTATTGAGAAAACGTATCAAAATAAATTAAATAGGAGTAAAACTGTATTTATTAAAAGAAATATACATATTGATAATTATTTAAATTATAATTATATTTTACTAAAATTTCATAAATATTAAATCAAATTATATTGTATTAAAAAATATACACATACAAAAATCGTTTGTTTTTTAAGGCTATTTCTTGTATTTTGTCATATAATTTTAGGGAATAACAATTTAAAGAATTTTTAAAAATTTTTGAAAAAACTAATTACACCTATGAAATAAAATTAAGAATATATTTATTCATATTAACATTCTTAACAAAATAGACAGTGCAAGAATTATTTCCAGGAAGTTTATATGTTGTAGAAATTTGTTTATTGAGATCTTAGGTAAATTTTTGTAGTTGATTGTTTAATTGAATTTTGAACGGTTTGCTACCTGAACAAGAGAAAAAGGTAAAATAAAATCGAATTTTTTTAAGTTTTTTGCGATTTTTATTTGGAAGGTGAAGTTTTTTTGATTTTATATGTTCGCAATTTTTGTTCTTTATGACAAGAGCTACAAGTTTGCCTCAGAGAGTAAATCGAAATTCGGAACGGTTTGCAAGATATGAGCCCGAGAAAATTATCACTTTTTTGCGAAAATGATACCGAGGCCCCAAATCTTTGGCGGCCCATAAAAAAAAGTGCATGACTTTGGGAGACACGGGTCTTTTTTTAGTCTTTTTTCACGTAGTGGTGTCCGTATATGGTTATTTTACCACGACTTAAAAAATTACACACTGATATTAGAGTTCAAATTTATTTACTTTTGTCTACATTTAAAAATTTAAATTTAAATTTTACATGAATATTTTCTTTTATGAATGAACATTATAAATATAACACGTGTTATAGAATTAAAAATTCAAGTTTCACAAAAATAATTTTAAATATATGTATAACAAATAATATAAAAATTTAACTAATTTATATATCAATAAATAAGTACCATAAAACAGCAGTTGTGCAGGGCCATTCAAAATACAATAGTGCCATCGCTGGCATACAAGTGACCCGTTACAACGTTATGGATTTTTAATTTATAAATATTGACGTACCGACAGGATGACATTAACATTTTCAATGTTTGTAATTAAGAAAACCGATTACCTACTTCGTTAGGGGGCGGGGATCTTCAGCTAATTTATTCTTAAGTGTTATGCAATTATTTCACTAAGCAAATTATTTTGTATCCTCTTATGCCTGTTGTATAACTTAATTTTAAGTGAAATTAAAACTACTTTTAAGACTACAAGGCAGAGAAAACTTCAACTTATAAATGAAAAGATGTCCAGTGTTAAAAGATAGTGAATTCCTTGAGCTTTTGATAAATTATTCATATAAAAACATATGGATGAATGTATGAAAGCACACACAAATTGAGGAGTATTTTGAGTAAAATAGTTTACGATGTGTATACATTTTTCACCATGGTTTTTCAAGTTATAAAAATGGAGTGGTTTTAATCCCCTCCTAAAAATCCATCCAATGAGCCCCTGACCACCCCCTATCCATGGAAAAGAAGATAACATCATGACAAACAAAGTTCTAGCGGAGCCACCACCTTCTGGGGAAAAAACATAGGAATCAAAGATTAGAGGAGTTCCTCACCACTATACCAAAATACGGTGGGGAAGTTGTTTCTAGGTGACGACAGTTGGCAGCCCCATTATCCTAGACCTGCTACAGCAGACTAATCATCTACTTTCCTGGAACAAGAACCGATTACCGAAACTGCAACAAGGCAACAAACAAATAATAACAATGCAAAAACAACTGCAACAACAACCCGTGTAAAGATGGATGCTTTGTAGAAGCCCTATCTATGCTCCCTCCAGGAGTGGAAGGAACATATATTTACATGTGCATATGTATATATAGTATGTGTATATAAATAAAGTCTTTAAAATTTTCAAATATCATTTAACTAACCTGATTTTTCCTTATGTGCTTAGGCATTCATATGTATGTTTGCATTTAGCGATATGAAAAATACTTTTTTTTAATTAAGGCATCTTCCCTATTCTGGATCTTTCAGTAATTTGAATTCAATATTGTTAAAGGTAAGAACATGGTAAACGATAACCAAACAATGTGTTATATAGATCATTGCTTAGTTCCTGACGTAAAATTTCTAACAAAACTCTTCACCAAATCTAAAGATTTTTAATTATTTACTACAAGTTTCAAATAATCAATCAATTCATATTAAGCCCAAAAAAATCAATAGTATAATTAGAAGAATTCTGTGTTTCGAATTTATACGCCTACAAATTAGAGATGTCCTTATTTTTTACAACCAAAATTTATAAAGTAGGAATCTCCTAACTTTTTATTTATATTCTCTAAAAATTTTAACACCCATATTGCAATTTTAAAATTTACCACATTTTTATTAGACTTTATATAAATGCAATGCTGTCTATATCCAATACGTCACATATATGTGATGTAAATATAATTAAAGGACTCAATGATTATGTTAATTTATCTATTTATCTGTAAGTAGGACTCATGCTTTTTTTTTTGTATGCAGAAATACCAGCACTCTTTATACGGTTTGAAAAGACCTGAAATATTAATTGGGAAACTGATAACTTTAAAAAATATTAATAATAATTACAATGCTGTGACTGACTCTTCGGCAGAGTCACTTAAAAGCATTTATAAAAATAAATATGTCCATTCCTTTATTAAAATTTTTATTAGAAACCCATCCACTGCTATTAGTTTAAATAAATGATAAAATTATTTAAAAACAGTTAAATAGAATTAATGTATTTCTGTTACCAATATTAATATTTAATCTTTCTTCAAAAAAACATTAAAATTAATATACTTACATAAAAATTATTTTTTTAAGCTAAATTTTAATTTTTGAGGTTTTACACTACTAAACTATGGACTAACTTCCGCAGTTCATCAGTTTTACTTAACTTTTTTAAGAGAAAGAAAATCAGAAATCACCAAAAAGGAAATTAAGGCTCGTCTACAAAGTACCACAGATGGTTTAAAAGTTTTGGTAAAGAAGGATCTGGAACTACAGCATCCTTCTTTATTCAATGTTCTTCAACGATATTATTTGCAGTAACTAAAGGTTATACAAAATTAACTGCAGTTAATTTTTATAATACTTTTTTTCAACTTCTGTTATCGTGATGCTGATGAATTACACCGGGCTTTCGTAAGTTATTTCCCTGTGGAAAAGTTTCTCCCAAAATCATTACTTGAAGTTCCTAGAACTCTGTGTGGTAATGGTGAAGCATTTGTTCAATTCTTAGTATTCTGATATACAACAAAGATCTTCTTCATGGTTTTTAGCAATAAGTTCGACCAGTTCACTATTTCTCTCACAGTTTCAGATATTGCGCTTGCTAATTTTTACGAAAGATACTGAATTTGGAGAATAGTGTAATACAGGCACTGTTTTAAGAATATAATATTTAGCTTGAAGATCATTAATTAGTAACAATATGGCATAAGTCTTATCTCCAGCTGAGGGAAAGCTCAATTAAGTCTGCCACCGTTGGAAGATGTTCCATTATATTCCAGATATTCCATTTTAAACTGACTAAAATTGCATTAGTAAATCATTTATTCAACCTTAAGGGAATGCCGAAACTATAAAAAGGTGAAAAGGGGAAAAAAATTTATAGCTCTGGCCGAATAAATCCCAAAAAAAAAAAAAACCAACGAACGTATGAAAGAGTTGTTAACGAATATTCTATAAAACGTCTTATACGAGTATGTATGCAATGCATATAGCATACGAATATTTATTTTAAGGCACCTGAGTATTGATATAAATATTTTACACAATTCCATCTACACAAAAATATTTTGATATACCGAGTGTACGAAACAAGAAATATTTTGAACGGACACAGCGTCAGTTGTAGTGAAGCACTTTTAGTGCAAGTATTGCACATTCAATACTTTTAAAAAATATTATAACTTCCTGTAGTGAAACCTTAAGAGTTTTTACTATTTTAAAATTAATTCACTAAAATTAAAGCAATAAAAAAATTCTTGGGCATGTCTCTAAACTTTAATTTTTTTTACAATAGAAATTAAAAATATTTAAATGATCTAAGTAGTTTCAATAAAAATAAAAAATAGTGAATTATGTAAGTACCTCCTTATATTTCTCTATCTTTGTCCATTGTGATTGGCATTGTGATTAGATGCTGCTTTTATTTAAATGGCATTGTAAAATTTGACATACTCGTATTAACATTTTTCGGTCTGCTGTTTGAAACCATTTTCTTTCTACTTTTACAAAATAACGGAAAAGGAAACAAATAAATTTTCTTTTAATTTCATTTTATTTCTATACGAGTATGTTTTTTTCATTGCTGACCTAAAATTTATAATGGAAAAATTCCATTTAAATTTAAGCCACAATAGAAGGACAAGTAATATAAAATTTTATCATTCCAACTTCATATTACATGCTGCGGAAATGGTTAAGAAACTCAGGCAGACTAAAGCCTCTGGCGAGGTCTTCTGTTAAATTTTTTCTTTCTTTTGCTATTTTGCAGTGATTAGTTTTTGCTATGGAAATCTATAGACAAAGTACAACTTATGGAATGTAAGAAAACGAATTATTTTTTTATATGTATATAGCAAAAAAAAATCACATCCTTTTAGCAAATAAATCATCGAATGTGAATTAAATTTTGTCCTTTAGCTCATGAATAAATTTCAAATTAAAAAAATATATATCTACGAAATAGAATATTTTCGTCAAACACATTTTTTGCAAAATTTTCTGCTAAGCACTTGCGACACACTATGGTATAAATATATATAAAATAGTATTCAAGTCTGTAGCGATAAAGAAACTCTGTACAATGCTGCATTTTATAACGTAATCTTAATCAATGTGTTCATATTATTTATGTAATCAAAATAATTAACAAAATTTAAAACTGATCTCAACATTAACGTAGTCGCAACATTTAGTTCACAAGATCCTTAGTTAATTTAAACTCATCAACATTAAATTCTTAGGTATTCAATATATGGAATTATTGGAAAAACGTATGGTTTAATGTGTGGAGTGATACTTTTATGTCTGAAACTTTTTAGCGTTAACCATTTCAAAAATGGGAGGTTTAATCGTTTCCTTTTAAAACAATATCGCTTAAAAATTCAGCAATAAAATTGTAATAGAAATCAAAATTCTTAAGTTATTGAAAAAAACAAAGTATTCCTTAATGTCCTTTTTGTATGTAGGAGGAAATTTTTTTCGACTGATCTAGTATGGATGGGATGACCCCTTTTTATGCAGTGCATTGTACAGGAACTAGGACAATAGGATATAATTGGAGAATAGAGGTAGTAATGTTTATGGACATTCGATTTGAACCTGTCGACATTGGGTATGGCAGGAAAGACATCTATGGAGAGCTCGTTCTACATACGAGCTGTTGATCCAAGAACGAATTGTTTCTGTAATGCGTAGTGCAATTCGCTGAAATATCAGCTACAAATGGATACGCCCTCAATGAAAAACGTGTTGTTTGCAAATATGTGCGCGTCTCGGGAATATATTTCCCTACTTCACTAGACTATAGTAGTAAAGATAAAACAGCATAACATATCCCACGTTGCAATGATACTCCAGTAAGTCAATAGAGTTGGCTACGATATTATCACTCATAATTCTTTAAGTCCTCTCCTGTGGTCGGAATAATTAATGAAGCTTAACCGAATTTACACCAAATATACCGATGGCCTTTAAGTTAAGCTATTGGTTTATGCAAAATAGTGTTGTGTTTCATAATATCCTTTCCACATGTATAAGTAAAATTAGAGTTATGACTGAAACTAGGCCGTAGTTACGACTTACGTTACATATTTCATTCGCATATTGCCAAGTTCGAATTTTTCTAATAAACTTCTTGGAATAAGTAATCAAGAAAATATCTCAACCATTTCGTAAAAATTTATGAGTTTCTTTGATTGGAGCCTTTCAAAATATTGATAAACATTTAATTTTTAGCTGACATAAGCTCCAGGATTATGCAAGTCCCATATCATGGCTTTAAGAGTAAAAAATAAATCTATTTCATTCAAATTATCCCACTAAGTTTTCTAATAGCTTCCAATCAATTTTTTTGTTAGCAATAATTTGTGTCAATCATACATTTATAAGCCATACAACTGCTTTCATAAAATACTTTTGTGGTTTTGTAAACCACAATTTACTTCTATAGGGTACTTTGGTACAATCTCAGCAAAGGCAAATATTTATACACACTCAAACAGAGAAAAATAATATTGCAAAATTATGCCATTTTTTCCAAAAAGAAACTTTTTTTAACTCCCATGTGTATGACTTCTAAATCTTAAAATATATTGCTGTAGATACAAGGAAGCAAAAAAAAAGGCACACCTAAAATAAAAAGGACATTACCTCTGCTTCATGTGAATGAATGCTTCAGACCTTAATAGATTTTTATATAAGATGACTGCAGTAATTCAATTCGCTTTAAACGATTTACATTATAGTATATGACGGAAAAGCAAATAAACATTAGAAACCAACAATAGGAAAAGTACTACAAAATAAGAAGAAGAAAAAAGAGATATTGTCATTATAAACTTTCGAAAAATGCTTTTCCATTGTTGACATTATCGTAATAAGTATTTTTAAGGATAATCGTAAGAGTTTTTTATCTTCCTTAATGTGTTTGTCATTATAATTTTGAAAAAGAGAAGAATCATTTTAAATATAAGTAAAAGGTAAACGAGTAATTTACGCTTAAAATTATGATCACACAAAGGATATTTCCTACAAAGTGTAGGCGTTTTTAAGTGCAGACAAAGCAAAATCTTTAAGAATTTAGAAATAAAAAACCATTAAAGAATATTTGCTGATACATTTTTTTACTTACAGTTTAACAATGATTTAATAATAGAATCAATCTTTAGCAATAATATTTAAAAGAAAGTATGCCAATTCCCTTAACAGAGCTTTCGTATTAGTTATTGTAATAAAAAAAAGATTTCTTTAAATAATTAATTAATGTGCCTTGAATAATAAGTAGATCTGTTGCAATGAAAATACGAGTATCTGTTGGTGGAAAGTACAATACACCAGATCACCTTTCGAATATTTTACAGTAGAAAACGAGAAAGAGACTTGACGTTGATTATCATTCAAAATAATTTTGAATAAAATAAAATCTATATGATTTTATAAACGAGCGTTAGGTCCTTTTATATAAAAAATAATTTATTCAATATTTCGATGCCTTTTTGGGCGTCGGAAAAAAATTTTGAAGAAGACTCCCAAAGAGGCATCGAAATATTGAATAAATTATTTTTTATATAAAAAAGACCTAACGATCGTTTATTGAAATCATTTATATTAAAACAAAAAGGGCGATAAAATAGTGTTAATTAATAAAATGAAATCTTTTTGAAACATACAGCACCAGGTCTGCAGAGTCAACAGAATCTTTAACTATCGGCAATGACATAATAGAAATTGTTAGAGATATAAAGTTGGTGGCTTTCTCGATTTCACGGCAAGAATACGAAAAGCAAGAGATGCTTTTGGCATATTATCAAAAACTTGGAGATTAATTAATAATAAGAAGTTAAACATATTTTTAGCATGTGTGCTGTACGTCTTATTATATGGACACGAAACATGGCTTGTAATTGAAGAAATTAAGCTTAAAATGCAAGTTTTTATCAACGGAAATGCTCAAATGATTACCATAACAAATACGAAGGACTTAAACTTTGAAATCTGAAGACGTAAATTTGTCTGGATAGAACACACAGAAGAGAAGATGAAAAGAAGAGAGCATAACAACATATAACCCACAGGGTGCAAGAGGACGAAGAAAGTCGAACAAGTCTTGGTGACGTTCAATTAAACGTTCATTAAACGAAATTAACAAACCCCCGGATATTAATGATAGAAAGATGGGTAATCTGGTGGAACTAAGAAGTATTGCAAATACACTTTCCAGATGGAGATTCCCTATTGAAAGCCTATGTTCACAATAAAGTAGCTCTTAAATAATTTTATAGCGAGGCTTATTATTATTATTATTATTATTATTATTATTATTATTATTATTATTATTATTATTATTATTATTATTGTTATTATTATTATTATTATTATTATTATTATTATTATTATTATTATTATTATTATTATTATTATTATTATTATTATTATTATTATTATTATTATTATTATTATTATTTATTATAATATAAGCATTGCTTTGGTGGTGCAGGATAAAGCAGGGTAAACGTCAAAGAAAGAAGCAATATGAATAAAAAAGTTGTGGAGGCCGTAAAAGCCTCATGCTGCAACTGCATTAAGGTCCGTCTTCAAATTATCTAAAAACTACAAGGCGGTAAGCCAACAAAAAGGAAGAATTTTGCAACTGAGAAATATGAAGAAGGCCTATTAAGGATTTAATAACCATGAATACCAAAAGAGAAAGCAACTTGTATCACAAGTGAATAATATGCGATAGAAAAAGCATGAAGCCGAAGAATTAGAAATTTGTCACCGGGTTATAGGAGAGCGTCAGTACCTGAGAATTTACACTACTATATATGTTTTCCCTTAAATTTCTTTTATACGACTTCTTTTAATAATTTTGCTGATACAATGGATATTGAAGGAAACGATATAGCAAAAATAGCTTCATATCAAACAGCCATCGGGTTGCTTTTATAATTATCTATCCCAAATATTTCACTCTACATTTAATTGCAAATAAAGAGTCTAGCAAAAATTTTCATGAAAAATATTTATCGTTTTTATTTTATATTCATCAGTTATTTATTTTATATTTATCAGTTTCCAATAAGTGACAATCATTCAGATTTTTAAAACTACTAAAATTAAGCTCCTAATTCGTTGACAAAAACTTTATCTTATTTAGATTAACAAAAATTGCAATCTGCGCGTATACTTATTGAAATTCGGAACAATTAAATATTAAGTATACGTTATGGAGACTCACGTTAAAACTTGATCGAAGCTGTTATTGCTTACAAAGGTGAAAATACTGTAATTATATTATTAAAAATAAGGTAATATAATCTCAAATAGACAAATTTTTTCGATTATCACGAAGAAAAAATTTTATTAAAAATATCGAAAATTAAAATATCAAAATGCAAAAAAAATATTATTGTTTGATTAAATATCTTTGCTTGATATAATCCTTTTCGCGACTATGAAAAATTTAGTTCAACTTTATGACTCATGAGCTGTTCAGTATTCTAATTGTCATTGTTTCTTAAACTATTTGGAAAGTTCTCAAATTACTTCAATACGCCACTATATTAAACTGAGTGAGCTTCAGATTGACCACTATCATGCATTCGTTATGCAAGTAGATTTTTATAAATTTTAAAACAAATTCAAATTCGTTTTCCTACATCTAGCAAGATTGCCGTCAAGTTGTTTTTTCGCTTTAAAGCTCTAAAATAACTTCAGTTTTAGAACCATAATCCTGGTTACTACATTGACTTTCAACTATTCAAATGTTTGAATCCGCTTTATTAAGTGCAAGATTAAGGACAAGCAGCTTTAGATTTGTAACGAAGAATAGCAGAAAAGTAAAATATATATCCCAGCAACGTTTAAGATTATAAGACATTTTTAGAGTGCAATTCAGAATAGAATGCCAAGCATTATGAAAGTTTTCGACTGTGTACCAGTTCATAAATTTAGAACTTTTGGCTTATACTTTTGAACAAACGCTCTACCGTGCTTTACAACAAATCAGTGAAGGTCTTTGTTAATATATACGTTACGAAAAGTGACAAATAATTTGCGGATACTATTTCAAGATTTGATAGTTTAGTAATTGTATTGGCAATATTTTCAGCAATAACAAATATTTTGTTTCCCTTTTCAGTAATTTAATTTCATTTAAGCCATAATTGCAAAAGCAATTAATCCACTTAGCGAATCATCCTAATATATTAAATAGTTTATTAGACTGTGTAAGCGGCTCCACGGACATTTTTCTTGATAGCTGGATTACAAAGCCTGATTTAGGGCTTGTAGGCAATAGGTATATAAATGTATTTATTAGCCATCTTCTAGCAGGACCTTCACTACCACACAACTACCGATATGACTAGATCGTAAAGCACAATTTTTTTTTAAAACGTATGCACACATAATTTTGAAAAATTTTAGGAAATATAGTTAATAATATTCATTTCTTAATTTAGAAGAATTGATATCAATGATTCTACTAGTAAATCGTTTGCATCTTTTTTTTTTTTAATAAAGTCAATAGCAATTATTTAAAAAATTTCTTTGCATAATCCAGTTATGTAAAGAGTTACCTACAAAAAAATTTTAGTGTCACTTTTAAACTAAGGTGAACTATGTTTCATTAGTATAGCATATATTATTATGTTCCACCTACATCTCGTCCTTTTATTTACACAGATATTTCCGGGAGAAATAAGAACAATTTTTTGATAAAAATTAATACCTTTCGTTATAAATAATATGATGAAAGGATTTAAAAATTAACGCAAAAACATTAAAGCTAAAAAGGAAATACTTTTACATATTTATGTTTTACTTCCTTTTAAATACAATTTCACATTTTAACTAGAAATTTTACCTTTTAAATTAAGGAACACCACCACTTTTCTATAATATTATTAATTTTATATTTACATAATTTTATTTTTCATTAAATTTTGAAATGTTTCCAGTTTGTTAAATACAATTTGTTCTAACATTATCAAATGATTGATGTTTTATTTAAATTACTAGGAAAATAATAAAACTTGTAAAATGATATATTTAAAAGCTTCTGTTTATTATTCTGTATAATTTATTCGATATATAAATTTTTCCTCTAAAGCTGTCATACATATAGTTAACAAGGGTTAATGTTGTTTTATTTGAAACATGCGACATGAAGGCAAGTGGGAAAAATATGAAAATTATTATTTGGCCTCTGACATAATGTTCTTTGGTTACATTTTAAAATGCATGTAAACATGTTTTTTTTTTTAATTTTCATATTTGATTTGATTTGACATGTGATATTATTTGTCCTTTTTTTATCAAACTTCATCAAGGATTATAATTGTAAAAATTTTGATTAGAAAAATATATGCCCAAAGCTGTTGCTTAATTTTGTAATGAACACAGCAGGTAAATATCAAGTTTTTACTAATTTATGTGAGTATTAAAAACTACCATAATGGTAGAGAATTTTTAAAGCCTTATAAATTTTTACTTTAAAAATCTGCCGCGTTGCTTGCACAACACGTATTTCACAAACATCAATTCTCTCCTATTTTAAAAACGTTTCTTGTTTCTTTATTAGCCAAGGGATCATATATTAACAAAATCTAAAAAGACTTAAATATATTTTACTACCCAAAAAGGACTGAACTTCTATTTTTGAAGCTTGCTGATTTAAACATTTCTGTGAGAAATGAAATTTCCATTAATAATAACAGATATTAAATGATTACTTTAGTACAACTATAATAATGCATCGAACCGGTTACAAATGCATTGGAATTTTCGATATATTGAAATAAATAAATGTAACCGATATGTTACAAAAATTATTTAAATTAAAAGGATTTTATATCAATAAATTTTCATTCTTGAGGGCATTTAGAGTTTGTCATGATGCAAAGATCTATACGTCAAAAAATATATATATTTTTTTAACGTTCACGCCCAATTTGCTTAGCACTTATTCCAACTGAAGGATACGAAAAACGAACATGTAATACAAAAGGTGATAATGATTTCGTTAAAATTTTCTGTTGTGTATGTAAATTTTTTTCCATGACAAGAATTTATTTTATTATTCATTTTTTTACTTTTTCTCTGGATGATTCAAAGTAAAAGTGCATGTGAATGACAATAATTTATATTGTTGTCCACCCGTCCAGTTTTTGTACTCCAGCACCAGCCAAACAGCAAATTCATCAACACCATCATATTTTACTGAATGCAATTTAATGGGAAGCTTTTTGCAGCAAGAAGAAAATGAATGAATGAATGACTGAATGAACGACCGAACGACAGACAAATTGGAGAAAAAAAAAATAACAAATTCCTTATGGACGCTGTTATGAAAAAAAATTCTCTGTAACGCTCCACTCTGTAACAGCCAGAACAATTTACTTTAAAATATATATTTCATGTCTATTCAACACCTACTTTTCGCTGCTTTCTCGTTTTGAATTGTTTTTATTTATTTCCGTTCACAACTTTTTCTCTTAAGTGTTGATGAGTTTTAAACGTTAGAGTGTTAGTGTTCTACTAAAAAAGAGATAGAAATATATAGCAAAATACGTTGAATTCTGTGCAATGAGATTTTATGCAAAATTTTCCTAATGATTTAATTTGAATTAGAAAATAAGTTGATGTGAAATTGAGGATGTAGCAGAGGGAACAAAGGAAAATGCAAATTAACTTTTCAATTTTATAATGAAAAACTTTACACAATCAAGCGTTAATCGCTCTATAGTTAGAGCTGATGGTTGGCAAAGTATATTTTTTTGAGGAGGGTGAAGTGTGAAAAAATATAGGAGTATAAATACATTAACTGCCCCAAATATCAAATGAAGTTGAAATAAAATTTTCAAAAATATTTATAGCCCATGGGTGGGTCAATTTAAAATTATGCATATTTTTATAAGAAAAATAGTTAACGCCAATGCTCTTGCCACACTATCTTAACAAACCGCAATCGGTAAGTCTTTTTTTTACGAAGATTTTGCAATTATTTTCATGATATCGTTTGAAATAAAATCAAAAAATTTTTTGTGTTCTATGAACCATGGCAAATTAAATTTTCGCAAAACATATCAAAAGAAGTAGGAAAGAGCCGCATTAAATAGAAATACTTAAAATTTTGTATAATGTCATAAAAGTATAAAATATATTTAAAAAAAAATTAATTTTAATTTATTGGTAGTTTTTGATCACAATTTTGAACATTTTTAAATGCAACTTCCACCAATATATTCCACTACATATAGTATGATGTAGAAACGAAAATATATATTAAAGTTTTCCTAAAATCTTAATTAATATTCTTGGAATACTAAGAACTTAATTTGTTTTTCTTTTGCAGCACATTTTTTTTTTTCTTTTATTTTTCTGCTTCCAACAATTTTTTTTATTTACGAGGTTTTTTTTTTGCCATTTATATTATTAAATGTACTGGAAAATTACCTAAAATAATTTTTTGTGTCCTGCATATTATAAGGTTCAAAATCATTATTGATACTGGAAAATTTAATGTTTATTCTTCTGTTGAAATGATCTTTAAATATGACATGAAATGTATGTTATTTTGCTTGATATTTTTTTGTAGAGTTTGTGTATTAAAAAACCCTTATATTCTTCTGATGATAATCAGCATAATATAATGTGGCTTAAAGTACATACATATATAAAATTAATAATTAAACTTTAGATGCATATTAATTTCATTAGAATGTTACAGAAGACAGAAAGGTTTTAAAGGTGAAATTCAAAGATTTCGGAATTGTTATAAGCCCTGACAAGTGAAGAAATATAATGAGAAATAATAAATAAAATACAACTTAAGGAATATTTTTTAAGAGCTTTTGGATTTAATAAAAAAAAACATATAATTTATAGAAAGTTTAAAATCTTTATCTAAATCGATAGAACACTCTATATAATTCAACGTTTAAAGATGATTTCTTGTAAATCTTAACCGCGCCTACGCCTCAAATGTTTTATATGCTTGGTCCAATTTTGGCATACTCTATCCAACATATCGGAAGGTATCTCACAAATAAATTCTAAATATTGGCTTCAGTGCGTCAACTGTGAATTTGAATGCCTTTCAAACATGATTCGGTTAAATTGTGGTGATGAAATGCTGGCACATAATCGGCTATGCCAACAACAAACAATAAATATGTTGAATAAATATTTTGCAGATAATCTCGAATAATAAATTTATTAATTGTGAGTTTCTATCACGATAGTAAAATTTATATATTAAAAAAAATACTAGGAATGAAGAAGAATTCACACGATCTTTTAATTCAAACGAGTAAACCACTAAACAATCGCACTGTTTTTCATTTATTTAAAAACTCTCAAATATTAAAAAAAAATTAGCACAATAAAACGCAACCAATACCAACTAATTTAATTGTACCACAGTTTGTGGAAATATTTCTCAACGACAGCATTTATTATTACTCATTCGAAATGTCGTTAACTGATGTCGAAATATTGAAATCGTACAAGAATTGAAATATTTCTTCTTTCTGAAATAATAAGTGATGAAATAAACAAATGAATATTTAAAAATATAGTCACAATTCAATCACTTGCAAATATTAAGGGAATATCATCTTATCAATGCATGAGTAAAACGCAAATCTATTGGCTGCATCTAAATAAAGCTTTGGCTTTATTTTTTTTTTAATATATAAGTTTTACTATCGTGATAGAAACTCACAATTAATAATGTTATTCGAGTTTTTCTGCAAAATATTTTTGGGAACAAATTACTTGGCTTATTTTGATAAACCAAGTAATTTGTTCCCAAAAATTGAATTATTTCTATTATAAACGACTTACTCGTATATATGTGTGTTGTGACGAGCTTTCTCTGCTGAAGTAGGAATCGCTAGCCATCAGAATTCTACTACAACACATTTATTTCTGTAGAACTTCGAGATAATTAAAAAAGACAATATAAGTTTTTATTTTTGTATAAGATACTTCATTCTAAGATGGCTATAATTCATTTAATAACTACTTTATTAACTCGTATGTAAGGAACTACTCAAATGGTATAATCAGTCATAAATTTTCGGCTTAACTTAACTCTACGCTCTACACAACTGGAAATGTACCTCTCAAATCGCATAACTTACACTAGGTATGCTATCTCTACAACTTGTGAGGTAATTTTCCCTAATTCAAAATATAGTTCCTGTAATACTTTTTAGGGACTACAAAAATGTGATAACCTCTTATAAAAGCCACTACTTCTAGTAGTCAAGTTACAGCTACAGCCCCTTATCGGTTCAGTGATGTTGCTTTTATACCTCTTTCTGGCAAAGTTACTTAAAGCTGCTTTGTCCCGCAAGAGGGAACTGAAATGCAAAACGTTATATTTAAACTACTAGGGAAACGTGCCTTAGTCAATGTAAAAGGCTAAAAATATAAAGTATCCTTTGATTAATTCTTGTATTTAGCTAACAACAGATCCATAATAAATAATAATAATTTAATAACTCGACACTACAAGTAGTCAAATATACAGTAATTTTATATATAATGATACTATGAAGCGTAAGTAATTGTCGATGAAAGGGAGATCTCCGTCTTTCATCGGCACAATGTATTTATAGAAGACACTTGATTTTCATCTTGGTGATACAATGGAAGTTTAATGTATTTTATCCTTAATGTTTTACTGCAATTAGCTTCCAAAAAGTAAATTATTTTAAGCCACTTGGTACAATTTTTAAACACCCATTGCCCTTCCTGGTTTACAATGTACTAATAGCGAAATTTGTGTTCATTTGTAACTCTTTTCATAAGCCATTGCCATCAGACGAAACTCTATGAAAATTATCATTAAGTGCATTACACATACAATATAATTCCATGTGTTTCCACAGTTGCTTAGGCTGAATTTGGCCAGTATTCATGCCTTAAGAATATTAAATACAAACGTATACTTGATATTTATTTAATATTATATTACGCATACGCTCTGACGTTTGAATTGAAGTACTTTTGGCAACAACTAAAAAGACATCAAATGTTTATACGCAAATAAATATTCATATTTATGTTTAACTATTATATTGATTTTTTTTAGTAAAATTTGAATTAAAGCCACACATTAAGGTTTCTTTTTATTGACTGAAAGTGGAAACAATATTGCAATACTGTGTAAGTTCCCTATATAATTTCAATGATTGTTTTTGTGTAATAAAAAAGTCATTATAAATTAAGTACTTTTGATTTTTCAACATTCCAAATTATGGGCAGAGATACAAACAATTCCATACTCAGGCAAATACCGGCTGTCTGCGATACAATGATTAACGAAACACATTAATGTTAATAATTATTTGAATTAATGGAGCAGAGTAATTTCACTTAAAAATTTTTATTTATGAGATGTTACTTATTATGCAGAAATTCACACGGAACCAAATAAGGATGCGGATGTGACTCCTCAGATGCAAACTATGCTATTTAAATTCATATGAATATAACATATTGTGTATTATAACAAATAACATTCATGTACTCGTACTCAAACATTTGTTTGTGTTGCTTTTGAGGAAAGCCCTAAGTCAAAAAGAAAAGTAAATATTATTATTAAGAAACTTTAATTAAAAAAAAACCAATGAATAGCAGAAAAATTTTAAAAGGAATATTAAACTTTATGTATATTTTTTTTCTTTTAAACAGGTAAAATTATATAGTAAAGGACATGTCAAATATAAGGCCATCGAGAGAAAATAAATTAATTTGAGTACAAACCAAAGAATCCAGCACATAATTTTAGCGCTGTTTTAACTGATCATAGTCGTTATCATTTTGTAAGTTCACACGATAACATAATGCATACATAAACATATACGTTTGTGTCTGCAGTAACAGAAAAACATTTAATAAAATTTTACGCATAATGAAGTAAAGGGACTTTTAATGGCCGTCAGAGGATATTATTCATATTAACATATATGCTTTGCCTGTATCTATTTATGGCAGCATACTTGCATATATGGTGAATATAAATCGAAAATTTGTATTTTTTTCAAAATTATCCAAATGGAAGTAATGAATATACCTTATATGATTTTCGTTGTCCCCAATTAATTTCTTATGACTAGCATTCTGAAATTTGTGAACAAGTTTTAATTTCATACATGTAAAAAAAATCAACATGAATCAATTTCATCCAATTGTATATTTTTGCATATCATACCCATAAAATAAATTGATAATAGAGTAATTTTTTCAACTGATGCTGTTTACTTAAAAGCAAAGCCTTTACATACACCATTTTGTCAAAATGTTCCATATAAACCATGAATTAATTTGAATAAAGGTAAGTTAGACATTAGATATTAATCTGAATTTGAAAAAGCTGATCGGAAGGGATATAAAATTGTCTGATGAAATTTTAACAAAAATTTTTAGGTATAGTTTTTGTGTCATTATTCTCTAAAATTAGAAAGGAATATTTTAATGGAATACTAAATCTCTTAACTTCCTTAACAGTTGTTAAATTAGAATTATTATTCCACCCAAACCGAGCTTTTTAATGTGTTTCTAATGGTGTTATAAAAGATTGCCAACTGGCAGCATACCACCTGCATGGTCATGTATACAAATCCGTGCTCTCAATCTGCAGTAGTCCTACAAATTGGGTTTCAACTGTAGACACCGCAAGATTTCTGAAGGATTTCACTAATAAACAATATGTCTTGGAAATTGCTACTCTTGTGGTATTTAATAATACCCAGTTCAGTCGTGAAATTGAGTACATCACGTTAATGTGAGTATATAAAAAAATTAAAGTTGTTAACTTGTAATTCTTAAAAAATATAAACTTTGAAATTTGAGATTTCACCATCAAAAGTAACATAAAAAATTACTTAGAGTAACGTGGTTGACAAATAAAAGTTCCCAAAGAACACGAAAATTTAAACATTTCTATCGAACGCAAGATAAATGTGTAAAGAAAAACCCCGCTTGTAGGGAAAAACGAATTTAGCTGTCGCGTTTAATTTATTTGAAAGCCCTACAATTAATTTCTAAGGATCCGATCGAAAGAAAATCTATTTGAAGAAAACACATTTTGCTTGTAAAATTGCAAGATTAAATGGAGCCGACATGACACAGGAAAAATAATAATTTGTTGATGAGGTACCACAATGTATTGACTATTTTATTATTATTATTATATTCAATCGATAAATTATTAATTAATGAAATTAGTATAATAAGTATGTTTGTATGTATATTATGTTACATATTCGGCTTAGAGTAAAATTTTTAAACTATTGACGTTGTTTACTGTCATCTCTGAAAATCTTCTTTACGTGAAAAATAATTGGTGGAATTTTCCACTTGAATGGTCAACACTGCAATCGGAACTGCGCTTATAAATCCTTTTTTATGTTTTTATGGTAAAATAATAAGAAACATGTGACCCATGTGATGTTGGTGCAAATAGCACAGCTATTGAAAAGGTAGAAGTTTTTTGAAAATAAATTATAAATTGTGAGATTAATAAATATCCTTGAAAGATAATTTTTTTCAAAATTCCCCTTTAGTAGCAATAAACTTTTGTCATCAGTTATACTATGGAGATAAATAAACAGCCGCCTCCTTTTTTAAATAGAATGATTTCCATAAAAGGGAAACTTAGTAAAATTGATGGTCTGTGAATTAATATAAATTCTGTGCCAGTTTTTATAAAAGAGAGTTTTGTTCAAGTATTTCTGTTCAAAACAACAATAACAAATAAAATTATTTTTGTTTTCAATTTAAATACTATTAATAAAATTTCAAATTCGTTTTATATCATCTGGAATTTAGTGCGTTCAAAGTTAAATTAGAATTGTGTATTTTTGGCAACAAAAATGTTTCAAAGAGCAATAAATCAACTGTTGGCAGTAAAAAAATGTATTTTTTAAAAGTGAGTTTTTAAGATCAAAAATCTTATTCACAGAGAAAAATTTTCTTCAAAGTTTGAAAATTTTAATAATATAAAGAATGTTTTTTAAACTCATATCATTTATGTTAAATATACTAAAGTTCGTGCAGTTTGATAAACATCAACAAAAAAAAGTACATAAAATATTTATTGCTTTCTTAAATTATTCATTTATTTATAAAAATATTATGAAATTAAATTTAATTTTGTCCAGGGGGCAAATTACGGCATTCGATATCGAACGAAATTTCAAACAAAATTTTCTTGAATTGTATTGAAATTTCGATCGATATCGAATGCCGTAATTTGCCCCCAGGTTTGATTTATTTGGTTTTGGAAAAACTAAATTATATAAATTTGATTTTTTGCTTCTGAAACATATCAGAAACGACACAATTTTATTTACAAGTACCTAAAAAGACCAGAAGGGCTCTAAAAAGCTTAAGAAATGTAAGAAAATTTTACAACTTTCAAACACTAAAATGAAAAAATATTGTTTTGAAAGCATCTCATCTCATTTTATTTTATCTTAAAAATTAGTTCCCAATAGCTTTTCTCGGTGCCTATATTTAGCAGGTATTGGCGTTGAAAGTATTTTCTTATTCATGCAATATTAGCTAACTTCATAATTTGTTGATAAGTTTTTATTGAATACTAGAGGTTTCCTTATCAAAAATTAAGTTCCATTATGGATATGATAATCTCGTTTATAATCACAGGGTAACTAATGCCTTCTACTAAAAGTGTTGCTTGTTTTGAAAAGGCATAGTGTAGAGAGGGCAACTGGTGAAAATAAAAAGAGAGAACTAAATTCTATTTAAAAGTCTACTATTGAGCATTTTATTAGTTTTTATGGCAAAGTTGCAGAGCCTCTGGTGTTGAGTAGATGCATTCAGTTTTTTATAGTTGTAGTTGCAGCAAATCTATTAATTGTTTTATTTCGCCGACGATTCTGTTAACATTACGAAAGGAGGACGATGCTGTATAGTACATAAGCATAGAGAAGAAAGAATGTCAGTTGCTTCTGGTAATGCAAAGTCACTTTGTCACTATATCAGTCTAATAACAGCTTTAGAGAAATTCATAATTGTCCTGAACAGGGACAATTATGCCAATCAGCCAACAGCACCTGAAGTGGTGTTTTAAAGGCCAATTGTTAAGTTTTATACAAACTCGATATTGTAGAGAGTTTTAACGCAAAGTTCGTAAAAAAAATTCAATAAAACCTTATACATAAAGCTCAACACCTGGTATCACCAATAACCAGGCTCTTGCATAGACCTAAACTAATTATCCTCGAAAAGGTAAGAGACCCAATTTTAAAATCAAAAGCTATGATGCATTTCAGTTGACGATATGTTTTTATCATTAATCTACTTGCGGTAAATGAGTATTTTTATTACACACATACATCTTACTCACATACATTCTTATATACAAATGTGTATTATTAAATTTGCATAATGTACGATTTTAGCCTTTATGCAATAATGTGGTAAATTACATTACAAAATAAATGTACATGGTTGTTTACATATCTACATGAACGTATATAAAGAAAAGAATGTATATGTTTAACTACATGCTTCACTGTATTAAATGAAATAATGTTGAACAACAAAACAAATTTTAATTTAAGACCATCATTTACAGCGCTATTTCTCAAATTAAGCCCATCAGTATTTAATAACATTTTTACTTTTATTACACAGTTTTAACCATAAATGTTACCGGTGGCCTGGCATATTTTTTTTTTTTTTTTTTTTTTTTCAAACAAACTTGGAGCCAGTTTTATGAAAATTCATATTAAAATAGATTTAAAGAAATTCTTTATATAACATTCTGATATATAAAAAAAACGAATTGCTATTTATTATATTTTGTATTATTTCAATACAAACCATGAGAAGACTGTTGGTACCGTTGATAGAACTAAATTTTTCAAAGTATCCATTTCAGCATATTTCAGCTTTTTTAAAAATTTATTTGATAAAAACCTGGTGAAAAATTTTGAGTAACTCCGAGTATTATGGGGCCTTGTTTTATAGCCTTGACAAAACAGTATTTCTAATATTTGGTGCTCTTTTAACCGGATTTACATAATTTTGCTCGTTTTAAAACCGAGTAGGAAAATCAAAAGTTAGTGCAATGTATTAATATTATATTTAATAACTGAAGAAATCAAAAATAAATAATTATTTTATATTAGATCCATTTTTGCTGATTCTACTCCAATACCATGCAGCGTTATGTGGCCATAGACCAAGGCCATGAAGTAAAGTCAGCAAAGCTCCACAAGTAAAACACAAACGAACACATACCAAAGACGATAATATTTTTGCAATGCAAAATTACTTCAGTTTTCTTTCTTAAGCCTTTAATATTACACCAAAAATCTTGTAACAACAACAAAATGGCCTTATTTCAATTTTGCAACAAGAAATAAAAACATTACCAAATTATGGCTTTACTCCTCAACGTAATGTAAAATAAATAATATATTTTTAATGTGCCCCCTTTAATATATTTAAGTTAAAGAAATGCGAGTTAAAAAAATTCATCTATTTCTCCAATTCCAAATATAGATGCCAAATATGAATGCCTTGGTAATAAAGATTGGTTGGTACCAAAAATCACATCATCAGAAAGAATTATATATTTTTTCTATAATTATCACAAAAAAAGGATTCAAAACTGTGTTAGAACTACGATGGCAAAGATAATTGGAATAAGTGATAGAGAAATCCATCAAAAGTATTGATATAAAATTAAGAGTATTATTATTGAAAAATATTTTCAAATTAAATTGGCTCACTAAAAATTATTAGAGAGTATAATACAAAAGTACAACAGGATTAAAAATATACAAAAAAAATATATATATACTCCTGACACTTCATACTAGTTCCTTAAATTAAAAATGATTTCTGTAGAAAAGTATAGGATTGATCATAAATCTTGCACGATATTGAGGATATTCTTTGGCTAGATGAAGAATAGATTAGCAAAACAAAACAAAAATATTTAATGTATAGAATGCGAGGATTAAATTTAGAAAGAAACTAGCAGAATGCAAATATGAACAGAAGACGAACACCTCGCATTGTGCAAGATATTATCATTAATCATTATTTACAAGAGACGCTTTACAGATAGAAGAAAAGCCTGTTAAGATTATTTTGTAGAATTAATGATTATTTGGTTTTTCATATGTATGTATATATATATGTATATGTATACGTAAAGAATTTCTAATTTTTCTAAAAGAAACATTTTTGAAACTTTTTTTGACTTTTCATATGTACGACAGAGTTAATTATACTTTCTAAAATTCTCATTTTCATTGGTTCCTTTAAAAAACCACAAAATATTTTTCCTGACGATGCCACTCAGTGTTGTGGCAAAATACTGAAAGGACATAAATCTTAATAGGCAATTATTTCAACTTAAAAAACCTAATGTTTAAGTAATTATTTATTTAATTCAAAATTTCTAATATAAAAAGTACCAAAGTAATTCAAAATATTCAAAGGTGATATAAATCGAACTGATACGAAAATCACCTTAAACTTATATTTTAGGTTTAAGATTTCTCTTTATTTATGAACATTTTTCCTGTTTGTGATTTTTTATTTAAATTTAAATAGGCTACTTAGTTCAATCGTATTTTATAAGCCAAATTACATGTGATAGTTATCAAAGAACAAATTACACCAAAGACACATGTGTCTTTGGTGTAATTGGTTCTTTGATAACTATCACATGTAATTTGGCTTATAAAATACGATTGAACTAAGTAGCCTATTTAAAATTAAAATAAAAAATCACACCTTAAACTTAGTTTTATTTAAATATGCAAATTACAGTAGAAAGTTTCATTTTTAGTGATATATTTTTGAGTACAATTTTCTTTCCAAAAAATGGTATTGGATTTAAATTTCTTTTATAAAAATTTTTTGATATCTTATTTAAATTTATAAACTAGATAATATCTTATGTAAAAAAGTGTGCAAATACCAAAACAGAAAAAGATTTTTTATTAAAATGACGCTTGATCTTGTAAAATTTTAAATTTAATATATAATTTGACTTCCAATTCCCTTTACTCCATACTGCAAGATTTATTAGCTTTTACTTACAAAAATGTACATACTTAATACACGACAACTGACTCTTCTATTTTCGTTGCTTTCCACCATTCAGCACGTAAGATTATAAAATAATACAAAAGATAGGAAATCCTATCAGAGATCCATACAAGTGCAGTAAATGAAGTACATGTACAACGTAAAATATATAGAGATACAATTTCAAAGCATACCAATGGGAATTTGTTTCTCCATCGATGTCACTTTTTCCCTTAAAACTTTCTTCCTGATTGAAATGAAACCCATGTAACACAACAAGTAATATTTACTGCAATTCATTACAATGACGAGAAAGAAAAAAAAATAAATACAACTACGACATGACATTCTACTGATTGCATCAATTGAAGCTTAGTTTAATGCGACGACACCACAAATAACATTGGCAACTGCCACAACAACACATAGTAGTATATTAAAAAAAAGGGAAAATAAAATGAAAAAAATACAAAATAAAAATTGTCAAAATAGTACAGCACACGTGTGTACATCCGGTTGCTTCATCAGCAGTGTCCTCCCCATCAAGAGAACCGCCAACATTATATTTAACTTCGCTTTTATTATTTCGTTTCCTTTTTTTTTTCTTAAAGTCCTTTTTCTTTCTCTGACCAGCTTCAGGAACAACGCTTTTCACTGAATGTTTACAACAATTTCGTTCTATGAAAAAACATATATATCAAATAAAAATATTTCTATTTTTTTCTTGCTGAATACTTTTGAAAAAAATAAGTTTCGCTCAAAATGTTTATAAAACATCTTGAACAAATACTTCTTTTTGAGTTTAAACGAATTAAAGCAAATCAAATTAGAAATTAGTAAAAAAGTTTCTGTTTTTCTGTTTCCTTTTTCTTCCTTTTGTAAGCAGCTACTTTGAGACAAAATTGATGCGATCGCTACAATTAAGGAGAAAATATATTAAATTGATAAACTTGTTTGAAATAGTTGTTCTTTATGACAGAAAAATATTTCAAAAATATTAGTTTTTACTATGTGAACATAACTTACATTTGAAAATTATCAGTCCAATCAGTTCATAGAAGATTCCCAATGTTTTTTTCTATTATTCGAGTATATTAAAGAGAAATTTGAATTGCATTCTTTGCGTTGTATAGATTTCTTTTTGATTAAAGTATTATTTGAGATCAAGGTCTAATTTAGTGGTTAAAAAAATTTATTTGTAATTATCAATATTTCGTTACTCATTGAGTATCAAAATTGTTATGAAAAGGACAAAAAATATAGGGGTATTATTAGATCTTTTTTTTTTTTGGGGTAAGATCGCAACTTTCAGTAGACATTCCATGTAAAAATCAAAAAAAATCAAACAAATAACAAGACTAGTTTAGATTATATTTGGCTAATATAATATAATAATAAGGTAAAACAAAAATAATGCGAAAAACTTCAACTCTAAATCAAAACAGCGGAATATCACATCGCTGTTTTTGAAGATGAATTCACTACCACTTCATTGTCCATTTGTATTGTCACTAGTTTTTAGGTGGCCAAAGTCGTACGTCATTTAATGCTCCTTAAGCAAATCTCATTTGATTCCACACCATTGACAAGTATTATATCATGATTTTTATTTAAATCATTAATTTAACACCATTATTACAATCCAAGTTCGACACTGAACTAGTCTCTTTATAACAATGTAAATGGCTTCAAAATGGAATTAAAATAGACATAAATGAGCTGCATTTTAGAATGATGCATTTTACAATTTTAGGGTCAGTTTTCAAGTATCATTCATTTCTGTGTGTAGGGTGTTGATTTTTGCATTAATTGTGGCTTATTTTAACAAAATAAAAAAAAATATATGTTTTAGTTGATCATCATGGCTATAACACGCTCTAGGGTATAATTTAAAAATCGCCAAAAAGAGGTATTTACTTTAAGTTTAACTCCCATACATGCACCAACTTACCTGAGTACCTTTTGCCTTTTCGAATGGATTTATTCCATAAAAAAAGAATGAAAACTAACAAATTTTATAAAAATATTAGTAAATAAGTTATAAAAGTTGTTTAATGTGCATAAAGTTGTCCATATGACGATATTTTTTAGATCAGTGAACTGACAAATTTCAATATTTTAAACAAATAGAAATCATTGGAAGGAAATTATAGTTTTTATTTTACTTGCCACGTTTCCATTCATGTAAACAGCCCAGACGGGTTGTTGAATGAGAACATAAATCTGTACATTTATATTAAGATAAAAAGGACACATGTTCTCCAACAAAAATTAATAAAAAATTATTTCTCATCGATATTTATCTTGATTATCATTCAACAATGAACTCAAATATATGGAAATCATATATGGATGCCAAGTATTTTATACTGTAGTCAAGATCTCAAACAACAATCCATTTTTTATGTGATATCCTATTATGATCTAGTGTAGATTTGACTGCTTGGCTCAACAAGTTAATCGGGAAACATTAATCCATGGGTGAATATTTTTAAAATTGCATTTTATTATACAATAAAGTATTTAGGTAATGGTATATTAGATCCATTTCAATATTGATAGATATTTTGCAAGTAACTCAGTTGGACATATTATGCCAGGATATATCTTGCTGCTGAATTACCACAATTAAAAAAATTATTTTCATACCATTTGTATATTCTATCTTTATGAAAAAATCACTCAAATGTGAATAAACTTGACGTTTGTGGTACGATAGTGAAAAAATTAGATCAGACAAGCAGATTTGAGCAGACCCATTGAAATAGAGAAATGTTTTTGGTTTCCCATAAATATGAACATGTGTATGCATGCAAATTGGAAGCACTTGTGTTCAAAGACTCAAATTCTCAGAAACAATTTCTAAGCAATTTTCTGAACACTTGATTCAAATTTCATCTAGATCTAACATAATTTTTTAAGAGTTTTATCGTCTTATTTTTTCTAAATGTGCAAGGTGTCTTAAGTTTTGAACTTAAGCAATTTTCTGGTTATCTAAATAAATTTTAAATCAAATTATAAAATTTCTTTAAGAAAAAATTGAGTTTTTTGTAAGTTCAGGAGTTTCTATAAACTCAACGTTTATCTTTCTCTTCTATTTAAAAATGTATATATATACGCAATAAGATGAATTTAACGATTTGCTTTTATTTCGATTCCTGTAAATAATTTCTTTGTGGAGTTTAAAAAATTTTTTTTTGCTATACGAAATAATTTTTTGGAAAGCAAATTGCTTTATATTCTCAATTGGAATGCTAAAGCAAACCACTGGAACACTACACAAGAAACTAAAACCTATTTCCTTAAAAACATAAGTAAATAAATAAGTGTGTGGGACTAATGCTTTTAAGATTTTTGGCATATTTCATCCAATTATGTAAAAAAAGGAGTTATTGAAAAAACAGACCTGTGATGTGGCACTAATAGCAATAAATGATATATTCAAAAAATTAAATCAGAAAGTGCCACAAAAGCTAACAAACATAAGTTTTTGTAAACCAAACGCAACCACAAAGGAATCATCTTTTTAAATAAGAAGATCTTTTGAAGATGGTGTGAGAACGTTGAGACTTGCAGCAAAAGAGCCTGTGCGATACAAATATCTATTGAAATAACATATAATACAAATAAAGCACCAGTCGCATTTGAATTGACAATTTTAAAACATTTATTAAAATAAATTTTAGAAAAAAACTTAAGACTAAGAAAAAAATATGGCCAAAAACCTTTAAAAAAATTCCAGAGACCTAAGACTCCTCTCGTTTAACTAATGAAAAGTTTTATGATGCACCAATATAATTTTTCTTATACTTTCGTATATAACACAATCCCCGATGGACTAGAGAGAGATTAAATTTCAAAGAAATTAAGATTTAATCAGCAGCAGTCTTAAATTTTCCCGAATATTTTTACTTCAATCACTTTAGATATGTAGAGCCAAATTTTGTAACGTTCAATATTCAGACATTCGATGAAATCATTTATTATAAATTTGTTTTTCTCCAAACCTTTGTTATAATTTTGAGACATATTGGGTATTTGCCATTGGCAAGCTGGTTGTAGTTCTTGCGGGAAAATCCTTGTTTAATTTTTTTTTTTTGAGTAACTCGCTTAGAAAGTATACGAACACGTAATGAAATGAAATAAAATCATGATGGTAGCAAAAAATCTGCAAAATTTTCCTCATCATATTGTTGCTAGTGATGCTGATGACAACAGCAACTGGCAAACAGGAAATAATAGAAAAAAGACACAATTTTTTTTATTTATTTATATATAGTTTTCCCAAAAATTTATATATACTGTACTTTAACAATAACATTGAAAACGTGATTAGGGCCAGAGAGCTTTACTTTTTCCTATTCTATTTTTCTGCCTTGAATTTTATTTGTTTTGTTTTTATTTTTATTTTTTTTTTTTTGCTGAAATTTTGTTGGTCATGTTTTACTAATAAAAAATTTTATCAATTTTGTGAATGGAAACTGAACAAATAATCAACTTGTATCAGCAGTGCCACAATAAAAAAATAAACTTTGACATGAATCTACACAAACGAAACGAAACTGTAGTATTGATTTTTTATACGTAATTTTTAATTTGGAAAAAATATTTCTATGGGCTCTACATTTTAAACATTTTTATTAATAAAAGTTCACAGTTGCGGCTTCATGCAATCATTAACAGTATCCCTTAATTATGCACAACCATTTGGGGTTTGGTTTGCAATGCTTGTTGCTCGTAAGCAGCTTATTTTATTAATATCATTTTCTGAGTTTTTGAAAGTAATTTGAAATGTTAAGTTTTTCCTCCTGGGATCCCTTTTAAGCTTCGTTTTTCATTTTTTTACGCTTTTTAGTGTGTTTGTTTTAAATTTATTTTTATTTCTTCTTGTAAAGGTTTTCATTTATTATTGCTGTCAATTTGTAATTAATGGTGTTTTATTTTCAAGAAAAAAAGTCGTTACATTTTGTTGCGCAATTTATAAGAAAATATTAATCTATCTACGGATCCTATTTAAAAAATCTTATTCTTTACATGACGATATAATATTTCCTGAAACTTGTTTGCTTACTTAAGGGTAGTGAATTGCATTTCCTTTAAAAAGACAAAATATGTTTTTGTTTGTTTTTTTTTTAAATTCCTTAACTAAATAAAATATATATTAACCATGTAGTATGTTTAGAATTAGTATAAAATAAACACCTGCTATATTATTATCCAATGCTTTCATGCAATATTTTATACATACGACTGTAAATTGTACTAGTCTATCCTAAATCTTTTTTTATTTCTATCTACTTAATTTTTATAATATACTGTATTGTAGTACAGAGTAATAATAATATAAACAAATAGAAAAATCAATTTTGACACAATAAAAAATACATTATTATTTCTTAATTAAGCTTATTTACTTATACTTAATATTTAGGTTGACAAGCTCAAACAAGTATACAGGCTGCTTTAAGGACTTATACTTCCTATTTGATATAAATATATGAAAGCATTTTTTCTTTATAACAATACTAAAAAAAATGTACAAATAGATTAAAGGAACCAAATGAAAATTTTGTTTCTTATGAATGACTTCCGTTTTATTCATCGGTCTCTAATAATAATAATAATAACAATGGAAGCACATAATAATAACAATATTGGAAGCACAAGAATAATTATATTTTAAATTATATTAGAGCAAATTTTGCTTAGAATTACATAATCTTAATTTTAAGTTCATATTAGATAGTTACACATATCAACTTCGACAAATCACTCATATTATAAAAATCTAATTTATCATAAGTAAAAGCTGGAATTAATATTGAAAGAGCAAAAAGAATATTACAAATCAAAATAGAGCAATATTTTCTCAAAAAGAAGCTATTTTACCATAGTAGGAAAAATTTATATTCGTATATTTTTTAATGGACTTTCAAACACAGAAAGAGGCGCAAATAAGCAGACAGACAATCGTTAATAATGGCATTTTTCCAATATTCACAGATCACTTTTAACATTGCAATAGAATTTTTTTGCATAAACACCCAATGCACTGACATGATCCTGTTCTAGTGTTAAGTTGCGTATACTTAATATTAATCACATGAAGTTAAAACAAGTATACGCCTCTATGTACATTTAAGATTATACAATTATGCTTAAAATTGAAATTTATTATTTGGAATATTCTCCCCAACTAATCGTTAATACAATTAGAACTTTTGCAAAATGCATTATTTGTTGTGGCTTTAGTCCTTCGCTGATGATTTAGTTTAGCGACCAATGAAATGTCGTCATATGAAAGGCTAAAGCCACAACAAACAATGCAGTTTGCAACAGCTCTAATTATACAATTATACAATTTTATATCTCGAAGGGCGTTTAGTAAAAAAGAGTACATAATAATAAAAAATTTTAATCATTTTAGTGAAAATGAGAAAGAAAATATAAAAATTATTTTCACTTGAAGTTCTTACTCTTTTGTTCAATAATATTGCAACTTTAATGCAACATAGACTTCCATCCAGAATCAAAATTTTTAGTAATTGATAAAAATTTATTTTTTCAATTGATGAAAACTTATTTCTGTATATTTCCGCAAAATTTTAAGTTTTATCTAAAGCTAGAGCAATGATATACCAAAAGGTATCGATTAGGTCTATTATAACCCTAGAGTACTAAGAATAGTTTAGGCACGTTATGCTTAATGTATGACAATTGGCCAATTTTTTAATTAATTAGTTTCTTACAAGTAAGAAAATAAACAATTAACATTCCCGTAATCTCTGATTTCTGAGATATTGAATAAAGCGTTATGTTTTTGTTTAATTTATGTGGAAAAAATAATTTTCTTATATAAATATCTCAGTTCATTTTTTTCTAGTTTTCTAAAAAATTTTATAATATACCAATAAAATACTCGTATGGTATAAAATTTTAAACGAATATAATCATAGAGTTAAGAAAAAGTGAAATTTTTGGCTTAACGTAAGTGGGTTTTTTTGTAATTGTGTGAGGCTGCCTGTATTTTACATTCGGGGTTTTTAATAACGCCTCTATTTCTGGTATTTATAATTACTCTGTCATTGTTTTCAGTGGCAGCATTTTCAATATAAGCCCTAGTATTTCAAATTAAACTAGACAGTTTCCATCTATCTTAATAAAATTAAACATTGTGTATGCATAATACCAAATTGTTGAGAGACTTATAAAAATACACAGTGGTCATCTTTGGGTTTTTTTTAAGAATATAACATAACGCTAGATATATGGTCAGTTGTGTCATTTCCTCCTTTTTTATAACAAAAAAATCGATTTTGTAGGCTATAGTTGTATCAAGTCTTTCTTTACATCCTCGTTATAGGATAACAAAAAAATATAACTTTTCTTGGCTTTGGCTTATATGGAAGCAATGTTAACTTCTCGTCATAGTAAGTGATGGCACTTTCGTCCTGTCATCCTGAATGGTTTTAGGGAGATTTATTTTAATTTGCATTAATGGTATTTATACTGAATATTTAATAATTTTTGGTATCCCAAGCACTAGAATTAAGTAATAGAAAAATATTTACATAAATGTCATGTCGAAAATAACAATCATAGATTCGACAAGCGATTAATTAAAAAAAAATAGTTAACGCATTACTAACAACAGCTGAACAACTAACACTAAAAAGATCTGAAATATAATCGATTAAAGAGAGAAGCGAAAGTGAAACTGATATTTGTTGAAATGACGAGTATTAGTTTTTTAAATAAGTTAAATAAAGAGTTAAATAAATCTATTTTCAAATTTTATATCAACTTATCTGAAAAGCTTAGAACTATCAAGTAATTTTTCTCAAGAGTTATTTCCATGTATAATAAAAATCTGAAGAAACACCAAAGTTATACAAAAAAAAATCGACAGATAGACTACTTACTTTTGTAAATACGTCTCTATTGCATTAAAGGAGCGATGGGATCTTATTTCGATAATGTCAATCGAAATCTACAAGACAGCATTCGTCTAAATCCAGTGAGAAATGGCTGGAAAAATTGACACACACTTGATCATTCAAGTTACATCTCTATCAAATGAAAAATTTAATACAAAAATGTCTAATAAAGGATATCGGTATTATGACTAATAAACTTATTTGCTCTACAGAGTAATTTTGATACTTATGCAGCTTCAGAAACAAAAAGAAAAAATTCACTAAAATTTTGATGCAAGTTTGCTAATAAAAATCAAAAATATGTGAAGTCTATAAAAAATATTTCTTAAATATACATTGCCATTGTTTTCCTTAATCATTAGATCATAACCCCTTAAGAGCTCTATTGCAGAAAATCACATGAATTGTACGATTACACGTTAACATAACGTAAATGTCATTAAATATTTTAAAGTGCAATAAAAACTTAAAACCATTATAATTACTTGACAAACAACACAGATGTAATCTCAATAAAATCCATCAAGTTAAATTATTTCCATTTTTATTAACATGGTGCGTGGCATATACAACTTCAACACATACGCATACATACAGATATTGATTAAAAGCAGTAATTATTTACAATTGTATATGTCTGCAACTGATAAATTGAAGAAGCTCACGGGCAAGTAATTTTAGGGAAAGACAGGACATTTTATATTCCTTGCAAATTTCCTACTCTCATGGCTTTCAGAGTCGTGAGACATATTTTTCAGTAATTTTGTCATGTTGTCTTAGGAAAATTGTTAAGATTTCACCCCACTAATGACAGTATGCCAATAATTGCCTCTCAAAATACCCCAGGTCTCTCATTATCCTGGGACTTTTATCTGCTACAAAAAATAATGTGGTAAAATTGACTTTAATTTATATGTACATAATCAATAACATTCATTATGTACTATTTTCATATATCATCAGTGTCATTATCCCAGTTAAAGTCTTTTAATGTTTGCTCACACTTACACTGCGTTTAAAATACATATGTGTGCATACGTCAGCTTGCAACTTTATGTGGCATGTATTTTAATTTAATCCTTTTCCATTGTAGACATTCCATTTATTTATTATTTTTCATTTTATTTATTTATTTTATCTTATATGGCCTTCGGTAATTGTTGCATTTTCATTAATCACGTTTACCTATATTTTCTCATTATTTTTTTAAGAAATTTTTTTTTTTATTTAATTGAACGCCTACAACTTTTAGTTAATGAGCCTGTTAAATAATATTGAATGAGTTTAAAATTTTATTTAAATTTAGTAGAATAACAATTAAAACCAACAGCACCATTGCAAATTTAAATAGAATTATGTGAAATGAAAATACGGCAAAACAATTTTATATATTTTGAAGTCAATTTAATTATTCTTTACAAGTTTTAATTAAGGAATTACATATACTATAAAATTTTCAAAAATTACCTTAAAAGGAAGATAGATTAATTATTCTATACAATTTTAAGTTAAATTCACATTAAAAGGCAAAACAGGAGAATATTAAAATTTTTTTAAAATAGAAAATGATGTTATTATATTGTTAAATTTTATTGAATGAAATAGATTTCAAATACATACAAATGGAATCATAGCTAAGTTCCTATGATATATTCTAATAGAAATTAATCAAATCTATAATGTCTTTCATAATTTGTAAAATATTTGCAAAATATTATTTATCAGTAAAACTATTAGACAATTTTAAAATAATTAAATAAAACTAAGCCAAATGGTAAATAAAACCACAAAACACGATATGAATTATATCTACATGCAACATGCAACAAACACTACAGCAAACGTACATACACAAGCAAAAAAGCCATTGAAAAGAATGTGGACAAAAAACGCACATTCATATCTCATTAGGCATAAGAGGCTTAAGTTCAATAAATTTTGTCAAAAAGTCACACTCAGACAAATACTTTACATTTTCTGCAGCAGCATATAGAATTCCTTCCACTCCAAACAACAATGAAAATAACAAATAACGAATAGAACTGTCACACCCAAAAAATTGAAATAGTTTTTGCAAAAAGCAACAAAAAACAAACACTCACACAGAGACAACAAACTTAAACGCACATAAATATGCAGACTTTTTAGTTTCAACAGACGAGGCACGTTTAAATTGTAAG